>VZSZ01003293.1:76524-217282 GCA_013398815.1 Ibidorhyncha struthersii | reverse complement strand
CCACGCCCTCCACGGCACCCCGTGGGCTCCCTGTCCCTGTCCTTGTCCCCGCAAGCGTGACCCCAAAGGACCTGAGCCTGCACAGCCACTACCGCCTTTATCCCTTCCCCTCTCCGCCACCCTGGCCTCGTCCCTTCCCGTTGTCCCGGGCCGGAGAGGCCGCCGCGGAGGGGTTACGCGGTTCTCCGCGGCCCCCGGGCGCTGGCGTGGCGGGGACAGGCGGGCTGGTGGCCGGTCGCCTTCCCGGCCCCGGAGCCGCGGTGGGGGCAGGTACCTGCTGCGGGAGCGGCCGCTCCGTCCGCGGCGGGGCACGGCGGCTCCTGTCCCCGGGCACCCCCGCCCGCCGCGTCCCCCTCCCGGGCCCCGCCGCACCGGTTCCGCCCGGCCGTGGGGTGCTCTGTGCGACCTACCCCTCTCCCTGAGCCCCTCCGTCACGGCCGCGTGACGTCACGGCCGCTCTCTGCGACGTCACACAGCCACACGCGCTGGCGAAGGGGATCGCTGGAAGAGGAGTACCCTGTCGTCGGGGATCACCGACCCGGTTGTAGTTTCTCCGGTTGCTGAAGGGAACCGGGAGGGAGGTCGGGGAGGAGCAATGCGCTGCAGATGCCCCATCGCTCAGAGAGACAAATCGCTACCCCCAGGGTGGGAACCCTCCCGCGAACAACTTGCTGCCAGTCCCCGGCTGAGAAATCAAAGGACAGAAATGGGCATAAATGACGGCGTGAGCGCTTGTGCGCAGCCCGTGCACCCCGCGCTCCCACGGGCCTTTGGGCAAAGCCCTGTTGGAGGCTCCCCCACAGTAAGTGCCCTGGCCAGAGCACTCAGAAACAGCGGGGGCATACGGGGACGCCATGGGATGAATGCCTTTGCGCTAACGTGCTTATGAGGGGCTTGCTGCAGAACACGCAGCTCCAATTATTGCCATGCCCAGCTGAACTGTTTATGACCTGGAAGTATTGTTATAATTACATTACAGCAAAAGGAGCCGCGAAAGTGACAGCCTTGATCAAAAACAAGCTCCTGAGGGCTCCCGTTCACTCCAGCGAAATGGGAAGGTGATCCCAACTGTTTGCAGCCTCATAAAGTGTTTGCAGCCTCATAATGTATTTGCCCTGGTGTGTTCCCATTCCCCTCCCAGACCCTCTGGCGCCGCAGGAGTGATCCCCTCCAGCAGGGCAGGGCACACTCCGGCCCCCAGCTCCCAAGGGGAGGCACGGATGGGGCACAGCCCGTTTCTGTGCGCCCTGCAGGCTGATGCAACCCCTGGAGCAGGGTCAGCCCATGCACTGGCAGGGCACTGAGCAGGTGCCTTTGGAAGACCCTCAACTCCCACCTTCCTGCCGTGGTGGGATGGACGCTCATTCCTTGTGTAGTGACTCAGGAGGAACCAGGGCAACAATAATCCTCCCCCGTGCCTTCTGATGACAGTGCCACTTGAGCATGTGCTCTGGGGAGCATTGTCTGCACTTGCAGGGTATGTGCCTGTCCTCAAGGACATCAATGGTCCCCAGGAGTGGTGGGAGTGTGCGCTGCCTGCCTACCTGCCTGCCCAGGGCTGGGCAGGGCACGGGCAGCCAGGGCAGCAGGTTGCTGAGGGCCTGGCAGATCCCACACCCACACCCAGAATAAATCACAGCAACAAGAGCCGAGGGCAGAAATCAGCATTTGGAAAGCGGCTCTGGAAAAAACCAAAAGTCTGTGCGGGGCAGGCGCTGCCAAGCACGGTGAGGCAGCGGCAGGAGCAGTTGGCACCATGGCGCCTTACAAGCCTCTAAAGCAGCGAGATCTCCCAAATCATCACATGTAAATCTCACACACGCCCGCCCCCTCCATATTTTATTACTTAGATCACAGTTGAAAAGCTTAAATGAAAACAGGGTTTCTATTTCCAGAGCTTGTTTAACATCGTGAATGTGATACAAACTGTGGGCTTCATGTTTTTAATTAAGGTTACTTACCCGGCCTTGCACGGAAAAGTAAGTCAATAGCTGCTGGCTGCATACCGCGGCCCACAGCTGGCTCCCCTGAGGACAGTGCAGCGCCGACTGATGGGAGCACTGGGGCTACCACGCATCCTGCAGTGGGGCAGGGAGCCGGGGTGCAGGGGGAGTTGGGGCACCTGGGGCTGTAGCTGCAAGAAACTCCTTGCTGGTCCTTGCAACACCCCTCTCCCAGCCCTTGCCCACGTGCCCAGCCTCAGACAGCTGCCAGGCTGGGCTGGCATGCCAGAAAGTGGCAGCGAGGCACCTTTCCAAGGGATATCGTGCAGAAGGAGCCTAAAAGTGGTGCTCTGGGGTGTAATCTGTCTCACTGGAGGAGCCAGGAAAAAATCAACCGTGCTGTCAGGCTGAGAGGAGAATTTGCTCCTGAGGCTGCGAGTGATGGAGCTCCCCAGTGCCAGCCTCGCTGCAGCCAGCGGAGGGGCTGCAGCCCCAGCCCAGCTGCCCGTGGAGGGCGGCTGCCCCACAGAGCCCGGCTGGCACTGCCGGGGCAGGCTGGAGGGCTGCTCTCCTCGCTCCCCCTTTCCCGGCCAGGAGCAGGGGAAAATCCCAAACCAGTTTGGTAGAGCCCTGTCTACACTCCTAAATGCAGTCCTCATTTCTGGTTTGCACTCCCAGCAAAATGTTGCTTCTGTCCCTTGCTTCGCGCTCTGGTTATTTTTTAAATGCTTTCAGCAAACATTTCCTTGGCGTTGCATTCTCACAGCTCCCTCCTCCAGCTGCGGATTCCTTCACAGTAAACATATATGTTTGAAATTCAAAGAATTTCCTTACGTCCCTGGTACACTCTGCGCTATGGCATGCTGGGTGGATAAATATCTACAGCCACGTATGTTGAAGGGCCTGAGAAGTCGGATAGGTGAGAAATTGTTTATGCAAAATAAGGTGTTATCTACATTGCAAAATAGCCACACTTGCAAGGGAGAGCAGCTGTGGAGACCTGTTGCCACCCATGGCAGCAGCTGGGTCAGCTCTGAGCAAAGTCCTGAGGCACGTGTAGGCAAGGACGACCCTGCCTGACCAAGCTGGCTGAAATAGTGCCTCAAGGGGTTTGCTCTGCTTCTGCGGGCAGCCGCAGCCTGGCAGAGCCGCAGCCTCAGCAGGGGCTCTTCCTGCTCAGCCTGGCAGCCCCCAAAGCACTGGGGTAAAATAAAGTAGGGGTGAAGTTAAATCTCGTAACATGGAGTTTTGCTAAATTTAACCCGAAGGAAGGAAGAAGAACTGTCCACGGAGTACAAATAGCTGTGGAGACATGAGCTTTGGAAGGTTTCTCAACAGCAGTGAAGGAGCACCTGAAAGATAAAACATGCGCTTATTTCTCTTCTTTACGGGTATTTGGTTTGGAATTGGTAAGGGGGTGCGCTGATACGGAAACACATATGTGGGAAGCAAATACACCAACATCGTATGTGACCATCCCTAAAGCAGCTCTGCTGGTGGTGCTGCGGCAGCCGGTATGGCACACCGCAGGGCCAAAGACTGTGGGGAGCAAGGGGGGCAACAACAAGAAGGTGAAATGGGGAGGTCATCAAGAGGACATCGTGAAGCCTGGCAGATGCGACCGTTAACCAAACCCTGGTCTCACTTCCAGGTCCAGCAAGACTAGACTGCAACAAAACTATAGACTGTAGCCCCAGTGTAGCACTCAGCATAACTGACGTATGTGTTTCCTTATCATTTACATCCAGGAAAGGTGTTCACTAAGGGAGCTGGTCTGCTGTCTGCAGGCCACTGAATGCGGCAGAAAGGTGGAACAGACTTTGCTTGATGAGAAAACCAAAACTGAGAATTGCAGCAGACTCTGTACAAATGTGGGAGAGGACTTTGTGTGAAGGTCCAGTTCTTGTCATTCACAAATCTGCAAGAGGGGTTGCGTGCAGTTTGTGTTTAGTAAAGAGTAGACCGAGGGCACAGGCTGGGTAGTTGAGCGGACTTAAGTGTTATGACACATAATATTTTGTCATCTGGCTTCTAGCTTAGCTCAGCAGTGAAACCCAGAGCTTGGGTTGTGGCATGGCACAGGTAGAGGTCAACCATGAGGCTGTGCCTTACACACGGCTGTCAGGCGTGGGGGCACTGAGGCCCCTCCGGAGGCAGGGAGCTGGTCTAGCAAACGTGGGGAGGGGCCAGGCATCTCCTTGGGAGCTGCAGCAGGCAGTGCTGTCCCCTGTTTCTGCTATGAAGCAGGGGCGCTCTGGGGTGATGTCTCTAGTGACACCCTCAAACTCTGGAAAAAGCACTGGGGTTAGTGGCAGCGAGAGCCCCAGACAAACCACAGACCAAAAAAACCCCAATCCAACCCATAGCTGTTGCTTCTTCCTGGAAGCAACTGGAGGACCCAGTTCTGTTCTGCATTTTCTTGACGTGTTTTGTCCTAAGAATCAGTAAACAAAAATGTAACGGGATCTCCAAAGTAGGACTAGATCCCAGTTCCTTCTACTTCCACACGAACCCCTCCAAAGAGTTAGAAAAACATGGTCCTGACTACAGCTCAGGGGCTTTATTTATTCTCACCACTGTGTTCCACGTCCATTTTTATTGTGTTTTTTATATTTGCATCCCCTGGGCCATGTAAAACAAAGCACCTTCCATAGGGCCTCTGCTGCACTTCAGCTGCTGTGTGCAGTGGACACGGGGAGGAGGAGGAGGTCTGTGGTGTTTGCAGGAGCTGTGTTTTCCCAGCACCCCTTAACTCAAGCTCTGTCGGGACTCTGTGAGCAGCCACGAGGGCAAAAGGGGTCCCGAGAGGTGCCAGATGCTTTTCATGGGAATGACAACATTGTGTAACACGGCGTTAATTAGGGGGAAATGTGGTTAGCAGGAGAAGCTCTGCAATTTGGTCTGGGACAGACTTGGTGCCTCAAGATCAGGCCTCTTGGTTATGAAGCTTCTTTCATGTGCGTGAGCCATTCTCCATTTCATGCTCTTAGGACCCAGGTGGGATCTGGGTGTGCCCCACAGGAGAACCCACTCGTGGCTCTTGTGGCCCACCTGGTTTCTTCGGTTCTCTGCCCTCCGAGGAGTCAAGCTGTGTGGGTTGCTCCAGTCTGCACCATCCCTCCTATGCTGCGCATTTTCACTTCACCCCGAGGAATACAAAGCCAGAGATGCGAGCCTTAAATATGTACGAGCCCTTGTTTCTGTACAAACGGGAGTTGAAACATTCCAAAAGAGGATGATTTTCTTAATTATGTGCAATGTATCAATATAATAAAAACCGCAAATTTCGCTATGTTATATATATTTTATTCTTTTCATAACCATGTTTCTTTTAACTGAGTTTTAAAATCTGTATTCAATATTCTCTGAGGAAATTCACGACTTCAGTGCTTTTACTGGTCAGGGAACAATTCAATTCCATTTAATGTGGTATCTCAGATGGCTGATGTCTGCTCTACTTTTGAAAAATGAAAGTGGATTTGTTTGGATTTAACATTAATGGTTGCAGGTCACCCTGCAGAAATCACTGCTTTGAAAAGTTAAGGATAAACGTTGAAGAGTTGATAACAATAATTATTATAATTCTAATCTTTCTTCAGCCACCTGTGCAAAAATAAACACCATAAACTGTGTTACTGAATTCCCTACTATTTATTCCTGTTTCCCCATCTAGCACCGATGGAAAGCATCAAGTTGGATATTTTAACCACCAATATTCTTCAGTATTCTTCAGTTATAGAGGTCAATCCATCATTTTAAATAATCATCTAGAGAACGGTTCAAACCATGAGGAATTCTTGCTCAAGTCTGCCTTTTTTGGCCAGGGAGAGAAGAGGACGTGTATGTGTGCATGCAGAGGTGGTGCAGTAACATGCAGGGACGCCACGGGGTTCACATGGCATCTGCCTGGGACCTGTCCCCTGGGACTTACTCTGCCAAACCCGACTCTCGAGCATCCCCAAATACCCAAAAATATTAACCAACCCGGCAAGGTGGGGACACACGAGTGGGCTGAGAGGACAGATGGAAGGGGCAGCTGCGAGGGGCTGACTCCATTCCCCCCTTGAGCTGCACATGGTTTTGTGTGACCTCGAGGATTTCACAATCCCTGTGCCTCTCTTCTGCAGCTGTAACACGGGAATAATAACGCTTCCTCCCCTTTCTCTGCTTCCTACTCTGCTTTTGGCACACGGCTAATACAAGAGGGCTTGATCTCAGTTGGAATCTATCAGTGCTACTGACATGTTAATAATACCAGCAGAAACGTTTCCTCTTTCCTTTGCACTGACAAAGCTCTGCACGGGGTAGCAGCTCCCAACACGTCAGCCCAGAGCGTATTCACTTTCAACCCCAAATCTGAGGCATTTTCCGGAGACAAGACAGAGAGGATACAAGATTCAGACTGACTTTTAGGATTTTAAACAGGGAGAAGTAGTCATAACATGCTTCAGTTTGATGGCCCTCCAGTTATTGCATTAAAAAAACCTCTGAAATATCCTCAGCCTCTTGGCTGCTTGCACGGCGTAAAACTGTGTGCGGTTGAGTCAGGGTTTCGATGATTTTCTGTCTAGAAGCTCTTCTGGTAGATGTCAGGTCCTGGAGAGGACAGGCGGAATTGAAGCGTGTTGCCTCGGCAACACGGATGTAATTGAGGGGATTTTGTGTCTTGAAGGAAAACCCCAAAGTTAATGCCAGTTTCTATAAAAGCTGTCCGAGGTTGGGCACCCAGAGCGACCCAGGGAGAGCTTACTCCAGGACTCGGGATCCCGCTCCCTCAGCTCTGCCCGGGAGTCACCCGGTAGCGGGTTGGTTTCCCGCAGAGGAAGCCTGAGAAAGTCTGAGGATAAAATAAGGTTGCAGAAAGATATTCTAAAGAGGACTTGCGATTAATGTTTTTGGCCTGAGTTTGAAAATCTCCTTCCTTATTGCTTGCAGTCATATAAAAACACCTCTCTAGTTGCCCTAGCTTTTACACAATTGATAATTTATAAATCTCTAATGACTTAGAAGATTTCTTAAAGTTTTCCAATAATAATAAATGTGTTTATTCAAGCAGATTAGATCATATTAATCTGTTTAACCGCTGCTGATAGCCGTATTATCTCCTTTTTAGTAGAACTGAAGTTAAAGCTCTGTAAATAGTTTAAAAATACACAGATGCTACTCTAGCAGAGGCTAAAGCCAAGGGCTCAAAATGCAGTTTGGCTTTCATAGCGGTTGCCAGCCTCGAATGTCAATACCCAAGGAGAGGCAACAAACTCACACTCTGTCTGTGTTTTCTTCCTTGTGTACAGCATCGATGGGCTCTGCAGGGCGCAAAACATGAGGTGTAGCAGCATAACTCATGTACAAACTGTTACTATTTGTTATTGGTGAGGCTGAGGCATGCAAGCCAGTGAAGGAAATAGCTGGCACATCTTCATTAATTCCTTCTGGTTCTAAAGTAGTTTTCAGGAAATAATTCTCCAAGACCTTGGCTACACACACAGCGTATTTATTCGGAGTTGGCAGGGGCACCAGAAACCATATAGTTCATAAAGCCCTCGTTTCTTTGGATCCTGAAGGTGTTTATCAAAAATGATTTTTAGACAGATTAGAGCCACACACATACATGGTACCAGTCCTACAACTACTACTCGCTGGGGTCTTCAAGCACTTTAGGTTTAATCATAACCCCCATCCACCCTATCAATAAGCTTCAGAAATTCCCCAATGGCATTAAGGGTTATTTTGAGAATGGGAGGCCAGCCACCTTAGCATGTCAAGTGAATATTGGCTTTGCAGGTTTGTTTTTTTTTCCAGGTGATTTGAATATAACTATTATATTTTCTTCTGTATTGTGACTATTTGACCTGTGACCTCAGGGATACTTTCTTGTTGCTTTGAGATCTAGCCATGACTAAACCCAGAAGTTTAGATATATTTTCAGACTTTTTTGTCTGAAAAATAGACTGAAAATCTTGAATATCAGTCTGTCTCATGAGATGTCCTGATTTCATGCATTACAGCAGGGCCAGAAATAACATGAGAACAGCTTTTCTCACAGTATTTCGGTAGTTCTTTTCTGGCCATTGCCAAAAGCAGGATGTGAAGACATGCATGAACATTAAAGCAAACTCTTATTAGAATAGTTCAAGTTCCTTTTGCATTGTGGTAAAAATTTGTGTCAATTTTTATTCTATTCAGACTATTTCAACCCTTTCAGTACTTAAAAAATCCGTCAGTGTTTTTTCTTAATAAATCATTCTGCTAGTTTAAATGTGATTTGTGGGTTTTCATCTTTTTGCCTTTTCTTTTTTTTTAAACACAGGCCAAGAATATGACAAAGTGCTCAGAGCCAAATTGCACATTTGATTGTACGCCTAAATGTTGGCTGTCCCGCTGGCTGTCCCGCTCGCTATCCCATTGGCTTTGCAAGCATTCCTTGTTTGTGTAATATTAAGCATCCAGTGTGTGTTTGCTGGATGGGACAGAAGCTGCCCTCAAATGCCCAGGGCAGGACTGCAGCTGCCATCAGTGGGGCCGTGCCCCAGGGCATAAGGACAGAATCAGTTTCAGGTTTGCATAATTAAATTGTTTCCTTCAAAGCTGTCAACAAATTCAGGTGCCCGTCACCTCACAGCATTTCCACAAAGTAGCAGAAGGGTATAAAGTTACCTGCTTGGGCTGCCAGGGTAAATACTGGGAGTAAGTGCGAGCACAAAGCAGGGTCGCAGCCTGCTCCCGTGTGCTGCTGCGGCGCAGGACGTGCCTGGGGCGGGCAGCCCTGGCAGGGCCGGGGCAGATCGTGGTGCTGTGCCTGCCCCGTCCTGGCAGTGCCTGCAATGGTACTTAGGGGACTCCTGTGAAGTTCTCCTGCCTCTTTTCAGAGCATTAGTCTGACCGTGTGCTCTGCCCAGACAGTGGCTTGGCCTTTCCTGGAGAGAGGCTCTCCAACCTGCACCAGAGTTGTGGTGGCATCAGCCAGGGTTCCGGTCCTTTCTGCAGAGCGAGGCTTTCCAGGTCTCTGAACACGGGTGCTTCGCAGGGCACAGTGGAAGTCACCAAAGCCTTATTGAACTTAATCTTCTTCATCATGTTGAAGCAAGGCAGGCTGTTCTAACAGATCAGGGCAACCCTTGCTTGCTGGTGTTTCCTCTTCCCCAGTTCAGTAAGGAAAGAAATGTAGGGATGTGGTGAGCAGCTTGTCCACACAGCATCTGCAGGGGTACCTTGCTGCCACTGGCAGGCTTTTCCTGATGAGGAGCCAGGCACCTCACCCATAAACTAGGTTCTCCAACAGAGGAAAAGTGAACAGCCCAGGACCGCAGTGAAAGCCCAGGTCTTTTCAACTCATCTGTTCACTGGCTGCTAATCCCACATCACCACGTATAACCAGGTGGTTGGCTCAAGCACTTGGTCTTCTTAGGAAAGTTGTCAACCTGTCAGGTCCCGGGTGGAGTGGGTCAAGGCATGGTTACACATAAAGAGGAGACCGCTACTCTTGTGCAGAGACATTCCCTGAGGACAGCTGAGGTATCAGTGTCTTACTCCAGATGGGTGAATCAGAGCATGAAAATAGCTGTCTGGCAAGCCACGAGCTGCCAGACAGTTCAGGCTTTGTGGATCCAGCCCTGTGATTATGAACCCCAGGATCTCAGATCAAAAGGGGACTTCAGGACCAGCTGAATCTACCCTAGTAGAGGGTTTTGCCATTTGCCTTTTTCCAGACAATAATGGGGCTAAAACTACCTGGCTACAAACTATTGGAGTTGAAAATTGACCTCCTCAACGTTTGTTGAGCCTCCTTCAGGGGCCTGTAATATCTGCATCCATGGGTTGGGATGCAGACATCTGGGGAGGAATAGCTGGCCTTTTGCAGTGCACGAGTGGCACACTGCTGTTTTTTTTTAAGAAGTCCTTGAGGAAGACAGGCTCGATAGCTGCTGGGCCTCTTGTAGTTCAGTGAACACAACCGTGAGACCTTTTTCAATGTTGTCACAGCCACTGTCCTGTAAAAGGCTGTGACTGAGGTGCCTGCGCCCGCTTGGAGCACTCTCTCCAAAAAAAAGGCACTTTGATTCGTGCCTGTGTTTATGTGGGACACTCTCCACGGATTGAGCCATAAGGTCCCAGTTAAGGTAATTCTGTCTGGCAGCAGCACTAGATAGTTTGCAATGAACATTTAAAAACCAGCCAAGGAATATGATTTCTTACACAAAAGATCCAGCTTTTTAAGGTTCTTACCCATGTAGCTGCTTCAAGCAGTTCTCGTGTCTCGGTCCTCCCTTGGATGGTCTCCGCAGCCCTGGACCAGGTGGCTGATAACACAGAAATGCTGAAAATGCCTGGAAAGGACACAGTCATGTCAATCGTCTCCAATGAAGGTAGCAGTCACAAACACATGGGTTTGCCAAAAGTCTCTGGCTAGCTCCAAGAAGCCTTCGTTTGTTTGCATTGCTAATCTACCAGAGACTGAGACTGCTCGGAGAGATATCAAGCCTTTTGTAAGCTTTCTTTCACCCTGCTTCTGTTGGGATCTGCAGGACAGCAGCCATCTCAGAAGGTTTTGGGAGACTGCACAGTTATCAGACTGAGACAGAAGGAAATTGTCTGAGCTGGAGGCAAGGCAACCCGTGGAGCTAAATGCGCATTTTCATTTCGCAAGTCCTCTTGCTTCCCCTGTGGCTCAGCTGCTTGTCAGGGCAGCCTGTCTGGACAGGCTGGAGGGATGCTCTCTTGAGGTTACCTGCCCATGAACTCCAGTGAATGCCGTGACACGAGGAGATCGTGTTGGGGTCCCCCACTGCAAGAAAAAATTCTGTAAGGTTTTCTGGAGCTCCCTTCTCATAGCAGAGCGAGGAGGGTAATCTGTATCGCCATATACTGTCAAGTGTTTATGGAAAGGGGGGCAGCATGAGGGTAGTATACGGTGTATAGGGCACATGCCCTTTTCCTGAGTAGAAGCAGCACTGTTTCATACACCTTGTTGGCTGGAATGATTCCCGAAAAGAGGGGTTGCCTTTGGATCCTGACAGTCTGGGTTGCCATCCCGCCATGCAGCATCCCCAAATCTGCATTCATCAAGCCGAGAAACTAAACCAACTTTCTTTGTTTCTTAACAAAGTCCTTGCTTAACAAATCTTTCTTTCCACCTCACTCCTTCCCACGCAGTGATGTGACTGAGCAGCACCTCTCCCTGCAGCTGAGGATGCAGCTGCGCTCGCATGGGCCCTGCAGCAAAGAGCAGGGTGAGAAACAGGGTGCGTGAGCGCAGTTGTGCTGCCCCGCTGCTCCCAGGGCTGGAGCACATCGGGCACCTGCACAGCAGTGGCAGACGTGGGAATCACTGGGAGTAACTCCTGCATCCTTCCCTTTAGGTTTTCCTTGGGCAGGAATGATATCCTACAATTCATCTTTGGATTTTCTTACTGTTACCTATCGCCCAGAGCTGCCCAAGGGCAGTAACTGTTCCTGGTCACAGCAGGCCGGGTTTGCAGCACGTCCTCAGCTGTAGCTGTCGGGAGCTCTCCAGAGGCAGCCTCCAGCCCCCTTTGGCTCTCACTCAGCTGTTTTGCTATCGCTTTCTTTGCAGTTATCCAAGACATGTTTGCCCAAATCACACTTGCTACTGGCCAACACAAAATCTTACCTGCCCCAGCGAAGTGAGATTTCACCAATTTTTCTGCAAACCTTATTGATTAAAACCATGAAGGAGCACCTGCAGGCGGCAGCCGCTTTTTGTAACTAAATTCCCTCCACATTCTTATTACTTTGTAAAACTGCTATTAGTTGATTATAGAAGCACAACTTGTTACTTCGTTGGCCTGTTTCAGAGAAGTAAATCTGGTGGACTTCTGACAATTGCTAACTTTCTCATTGGATTAAATTCTTAGACAGTTTTATTGTTTCATTTTGCAGGGTTTTCCAGGGTTTTCTTTGGCTGAGTCAGTCTTTCTAAACTGCCACTTAGATTTGCTATGAAAATATATGCCTCTGTGCATGCAGTGCACATGCCACCAGACGCACAGTGGAAGCCCTGAGCCCAGGCTGCCTATCAAGCCCGTGCCTGGCACTGCAGGATGCCTACAGATCTCCAGCAGAGCCCATGGCACTTGGGAAACCTCGTGGAGAAGCTCTGTGCCAGATCTCAGCCCTCTAAGGGGCATAGACACTTACTTTAGATTGCAAAGAGATGCTTCACAGCCCTAAAGCTGCTTCTGGAGTCGAGCATTTTGGCCAGCACTTTCTGAGGCCCCAGCAACACAGCTGCGTTTTGTCCTAGTTGTAATGGTTGTCCTTGATATGGAATAGATGTTCCCAGGCCACCAGGGTCCTCTCTCTCATTGCCTTTCTCCGATGAAGACTCTCTGAGACTTGCAGAGTGTCTGAGGGTGCTGTGGGGCACTTGAGCCTGCATTTCCCATCTCCCAGAGCAAGGAGGTACATGGTAGAGTATCAAGTGTTTTCCTCCCAAAGCTGAAATATATTTCTGTTCTTTAGCATGGTGGGTGTGGATGTGGCAGTCATGTAGGAGAGGAGACACATGATTCAGATCCAGTTCTAGCAAAAGTTAAAGTGGTTTCTATTACACATTCCTACAAAGTTCAGAACAGATTAAGTGGTAATTAGATATCAGTAATTGCCAGTGGAACTAAAATCATAACATAGATCTCAGTAACTGTGTTGATTTAGAAATGTCGACAATAATGAGTCTACGCTGGTACTTGTAGAGTCCTAAGACTGGTGAAAATGAGCATGTCCACACACTGGAAGTGTCTTAAAGATATGCAAAAATCTAAAAAGCAACGTGGAGGGACTGAAAAGAGTTCTGGTTTGGGTTTGGTTTTGTTTTTTTAATGCAGAGTTTGGAAAGAATTAGGCCTCCGTTTCTTCAGAGAAATCACTCCTCTTTGTTTTGTGCCTCTTCACGCCACATCAGATTCAGTGCTTGGCAGTCACCTATACTCCTTAGTTGCTGCGCTGAAAAACATTCACCTAGTCATTACATTCTGGGAAGCATACCAAGGCTGGCCCACAGATGTCCGCTTTTCCAAATATTTTTCCTTTTACATGACACCCCACCACAGACAGTTGTGGAACGAGTTGGAAGAAGGCATCAATCTGACCATAACTTCTGCTTCTGAACATATTTTGCCCCTCATCTGCAAGTGCATATGGCATATTTCTCTCCAAGAGTTGCTCCAGCTCCACTTTGAATATTTTCCTGCCTAACCTCATGCAGGGGTAAGGACTAGGTAGTCTGCTTTCCAAATGGTGTAATTAAAAAAGAAAGTCAGCCATAAGTGAGTTCAATGAAGGTCTGCAGAGCAAGACTGGCAGCCACGGGGACAGGAATGTTCCATATACTGGGCGAACACAGCACAAAAAGTGGCAATCCTAGAGCCGCTGCACTATCACAGCCTTGGTGACCAAGCACAGTTATCAAGGACAGTGTGGCATTGGTTATCACACTGAACCAACACTCAGAACATCTCTCAGAACATTAGGAGCTGTTTTTCCTTTGGGCTGGTTGCCCCCTGGAAAATGGGCAGAGAAGACCCACTGGTTTAATACACGGTATCGTCCTCCAGTGGGTCTCAGCTTGGCCCTAATCAACCCCAGTCCCATAACCAAATTCACTAAACTGTTGACCATCTACCACCAGCCTCCTTCTCCTCTTTTTTTTTTCACTCTCTGAGTGTCTGTTTGTCCCAGTATGGGTTCCCCCACCCTTCCGTCATTGGAAGGTTTAATGCTGAGTGAAAAACCACGAACAGCCTTTGAACGTGTTCTGCCAAGTCTCTTTACAGTACAATACTGGCAGGAGTAAAACACTGGGGCCAGGCAAATATGCAAGCTTCATCACATTAAAGGAAACAGAGCGGCACAGTTATTGCATCATTCTATGGCTTCCCAGACGTTGTTGTTATTTTTTCATTAAAGCAACAGAACTGCACTTGGTGCTTTTTGCTGAAGAGCCAAGGAGGCCCCAAAAGGCTGTCGATTGGAGAAGAGAACGCGGCAACTGGAAAGATGAGTGGTTTACTGCACTAATTTCATAGTGCAGCCTTTACCAGACTGTGGTAGAGGGAACCAGCAACATGATCTGTGTTCACATTTTTTTAAAAGAAGACACATAGCCAAATGCTTAAAACTATTTGCTTGTTCAAGACAAGTTATTTGGAAATTTAACTACTACTGAATCAACCAACATTTTTCAACACTAAATCATTTCAATTCCATATCATATGTTTTTAATTTTGTCAGCATCTGTAACTTTTTAATTACCATTTTTATTAAAGCCTTTTTTTTTTCAGAAGCAGTACACAAATCCCTAGTTATTTAATCTGGGTATTAGAAGGTGTAGTTCAAGGCTCAGCCACTGGAGTAAAATTCTGCTGTCAGAGGCACCCACTGAATCACAGGTGCTCTGTGTTGCCCTCCTGCATTCACCAAGCCCTTTGGAGAAGTGGAGGTGTGTCGCAGCATGGCTGGAAAAAACCTTACCACCAAGATTGTAATGAACAATTTTGCCCCCGCGAAGTTTCTAGGCAGATTCTCACCTAACGAAGAGTGAAGAAGCTTTAAAGGTGCTCCAGGATCCTGACACAATGGGGACTTGACAAGCTATGCCGCTTGGATGCACACAAGTCTATGGGACCGGATGGGCTACACCCAAGAGTGCTGAAAGAGTTGGCAGATGTGCTCGCCAAACCGCTTTCCATCATTTACAGGAAATCATGGCTAACTGGGGAGGTCCCAATGGACTGGAGGGTGGCAAATGTAACACCCATCTACAAGAAAGGCAAAAAGGAGGATCCAGGTAACTATAGACCTGTCAGTCTAACCTAAATACCAGGGAAGGTCATGGAGCAGGTCATCTTGAGTGCCATCAAAACCCACATAATGGGCAACCAGGGGATCAGGCCTAGTCAGCATGGGTTTATGGAAGGCAGGTCCTGCCAGACGAACCTGATCTCCTTCTATGACAAGATTACCAGAATACTGGAAGAGGGAAAGGCTGTTGATATTGTATACCTGGACTTTCAAAAAGCATTCGATACTGTCCCCCATACAATTCTTGTGGAAAAACTGGCTTCGCACGGCCTGAATGAGCATACGATCCGCTGGATCAAGCACTGGCTGACTGGAAGGTCCCAAAGAGTGGTGCTCAATGGATTTAAATCCAGCTGGCGGCCGGTCACAAGTGGTGTGCCTCAGGGCTCAGTGTTGGGACCATTTCTGTTCAACGTCTTTATTGATGATCTTGATAAGGACATAGGGTGTATCATCAGCAAGTTTGCAGATGACACCAAGTTAAGCAGGAGTGTTGATTCCCAGGAGGACAGGGAAGCTCTACAGAGAGACTTAGATAGATTGGATCACTGGGCCAACATCAATGGTATGAGTTTCAACAAGGGCAAGTGCCAGGTTCTGCACTTGGGCCACAATAACCCCATGCAGCGCTACAGGCTTGGGGAGGTGTGGCTGGAAAGCTGCCTGGCAGAAAGAGACCTGGGGGTTCTAATTGACAAGCGGCTGAATATGAGCCGGCAGTGTGCCCAGGTGGCCAAGAAAGCCAACGGCATCCTGGCTTGTATTAGAAATAGCGTGGCCAGCAGAAGTAGGGAGGTGATTGTGCCCCTGTACTCAGCACTGGTGAGGCCACACCTCGAGTATTGTGTCCAGTTTTGGGCACCGCAATACAAGAGAGATATCGAGGTGCTGGAGCGAGTGCAGAGGAGGGCAACGAAACTGGTAAAGGGCCTAGCAGACAAATCATATGAAGAGCGGTTGAAGGAGCTGGGACTGTTTAGTTTGAGGAAGAGAAGGCTGAGGGGAGACCTCATCACACTCTACAACTATTTGAAAGGACACTGTAGAGAGGTTGGTGCTGGTCTCTTCTCACAGGTAATTAATGACAGAACAAGAGGAAATGGCTTCAAGCTCCAACAGGGTAGGTTTAGACTGAACATTAGGAAAGAATTTTTCACAGAAAGGGTGGTTGGGCATTGGAATAGACTGCCCAGGGAGGTGGCTGAGTCACCATCCCTGGATGTGTTTAAGAGACGTTTAGATGGGGTGTTGGGGGATATGATGTAGGGGAGAACTTTGTAGAGTAGGGTAGATGGTTGGACTCGATGATCCCAAGGGTCTCTTCCAACCTAGACAATTCTATGATTCTATGATTCTATGAAAACTGTTGGTTTATGACCTATTGTTTCATGGTTCAGCATTAGTATAATGTCATTCTTCTGGCCTTTCTCCAATACACACTCAAAACGACAACAAGTGAAGGTTTTGACTGGCCAGCTACTATCTTGTCACCATGTCAAGATTCCCAAGTGATGGAAGAAAACACATGAAATCAGTTGGCTTTGTGCCAACGGAGAACTGAAAAGGTGATAGAATTAGGCTATACCATATAATTTGGTAGCCAAAGGCAAAAGCTTCCTTACGTGATTTTATGAACCTTTCAGAAAGAAAACATTTGTATTCAAAGTAGAATTGATTACATTCATTGTAGAAAAAAAGATCAAGCAGCTGAAGGGTACCGTGCTCCATGTAGACTAGGATAAAACACATCACTTGCCAATGACAACAACTGGAAAAGAGAGAGGAACTTGCCAGCTGAATGGTGTCTGGCAGATAGCACAGGAACAAGTCAAGAGGATAAACACGAGCCATGGTGATGCTGTCCATGGAAATCCTTCCCAGCAAGTCATGAGTATCACTGAACTGATAACAGACAGGCAATAGGATGAAAAGCACACATTGCAATGTAAAATTGCACTCAAGGAAAAGATTCATGAAAACGGATGACTTTTGGCTGGCTTCAGTAGCCAAAGCAGCAAAATATTGAGCATTGAGGAACATCTCTGCAATGGCTTCGGCTGCAGACAGGCTGGTTCTGGCATGTGCCAGGTCACCGAACAGCAGAAGATGAGGTTGTCTGAATTGAGAAGTGGCCAAGATGCAGCATTGCTTCCTTCTGTTGTCCGGATCCTGAGCAGTGTGTGGCAAACCTTAAGTGCCTAAAGAAGAGACAAACCACAATTTACAGTGGGCGAGCAGTTAGCTTCTGACTCTGGAAATAAGCTCTGCAAATATACTGCATGGAAACTTGAATACCACTGCTGAAGAAACACGTTACATGTTTCCATCGCAGTCATCCTGCTGTCATGTGTAAAACAAAGATTATTTTGGTGGAAATGTGCAAGGAACAGCCATTTAATTTATTATGAGATGAAAGTCTTAAACTAACATATTATCTAGTTCAGCCTCCTGGGAAGATTCACATCTGACCCCCGGTGTCAGCAGCTCATTCGACTCATTTTAGGAGACGTGGAATGAAAGAGGTACCGTGCTTTCACACAAAGCGATCAGTTAGCCTAAAGTAAATTAGTGAGTCAATTCTCAAGACAGCCCTGTGAATCTCAAGCTCATTTACTGGCCAAAGAAAAGTTTCAGTGACGGAGCAGAATAACAAAGCCCCCAATATATGGCAGATCCTTTGCACCCAGGCTGTGAAGTTTATATTTCCCTAACAGCTTGGAGACAATATTGTGTGTCAGAACACATGCACTTGTCATTAGCATGAACATTAAGAGGAAATGAACATAAATCCCAGATTCCAATGTGTGTAGTTTGAACATCCTGGGACAATTAAATTATTGATAATGGTTATCTGTCACCAAGCAATAAATCATAAAGACACGGAGTGGTAGAAGAAAAGCTATCTTGCTGCTGACAGACGCGCAGACTGAAAGATGTGGTGGGCCTTTAAGCTTCCAGAAATAATTGCATAAAGGTGAAAGATTTCTTCTCTTGCTTTTCTCATCAACTATAGTATTTCCATACTCAAAACAACGCTTTGTCGTGACAACTTTTCTTACTTGGCCTCTCCGTTTTCTGACATTTTAATGAAAATGAGGAACAAAGCAGAAAATGAGCAGCCGGTGAAGAGCGGGCCTGGCTTTATGGCTGTAAGTTGGAGTGCAGTGCTCCACGCAGAGCCGGGAACTGGCTCCCAAAGTTGTGAAAAGTGACGGATACTCTGCTGATGGCAACATCAATGTAAACAAATGGAAACTATTACAAGTCTGAGAAAATACAGGAGGGAGCAGACTGAGCAGGCAATGTCAAACAAACAGGACAGAGGCTGGTCCCCCTTTCTAAGTCCCCTCATTTTTGCAACTAAACTAAGACTCTACACTGAATTTGCACACCAAATTGCTCTGCACCGCATGTAATATTGAGCTCCAGTGTTCCGTGTAACTGTATTTCCTAAGACGCTACAGGTTTATGTGGACAAGTAGCAGCTGGTGGAAAGAGGAATGAGTGAAGGCATTTCCCTTCCCGTCGCAGGAGCCGGGGAGCGGGACCTGGCTGGTGCCTGGTTATACGCGGTGGGAATGCCGGACCCGGGCAGCTGCGGCTGCTCGGGTCGGTGCCAGGGCTTGAATAGGCTGGCGGGCGCTGCCAGGAGGGGTGTGCGAGCAGCAAGTGGGACCCAGCTTTGTGAGGATCCCTTTTCAGAGGGCGCTGTGAAACTCAACACAGCCCTGCGGAGAAAGTGGAAGCTTTTCAAATGTACACGCTGTACTGCGCCGCTCAGAGAGGCCAGGGATCACATTCATTTATTCATTTTCCAACAACTAAATCTCTTTGTATCAATTACATGGAATCCACCAGTTTGGGCCAAAAAAAATATGTATTTTTTTAATACTGATCCTTTGCCTGTGTGGTGATCTGTATCGATTTCAGCATTTCTTCTCCTTGTACAGAATTTAAAAACTGCAGGCATGGTAAAGGAAAAGAAAACAGCACAAATAAGTCTGCTTAAGTCTGGGATTAACTGTCTGAGGCCTTAAAATAAGGACTTCAGATCAACAACTCAGAGGCATAAGAGCTACCAGTGTGAGTGAGAGTGGCAACCTGAGGCCATTTCATTGTCAGGAACATGACATTTATTGCACTGACACCTGTGTCATAAAATTAAGCTTACATTAGAACATACTCCATTTGAAATCCATGCTAAATGGTCAAGAGTGCCTTGAGAGGTCATGTTAAGGACAACAGTTATTGTCAGGGAGTTTTTTTCCCCTCAAGAGTTAGAAAAATAAGCCACCATTTTACATATTTTTCATAAGCAAGACTGTGATTGGATCTACAGCTTCTCTCACAGAAAAGACAAAAATAAAATCAAGCCTCTCCCCTTCCAAATGAATTTGGCAATTAGCATTTATTTTAGAAGTATTTTTGGGTATGGCGATGAAGCATACGATACTACTACAGCTGTGACATCAGTATAATAATATGGATATATTTATTCAAAATAACATACCAGGCCTATGGGACAGAGCTGGAAAATGCCTAAAATAGTATTTGCTTGGACACCGGTTGCTGATGGAACTTGTGACAACCCCATGACTATGTTGGTATTTGCATTGATCAAAAAAACCTACTTGGATTAATATTTTGATCTCCACACTCTCATCACCTGTCTGTAGCTTATTTCCTTTAAAATACTCTCTACACCTTCCCTAAGGGCTCAATGCAATCCTCCTTTTTCAGAATTGCATCATTCTAAAATGAGATTTTAACTGAGCCTTCATGTCTGCTGCCGAGAAAACATAAATAAAAGGTTGGATTTGCATTATGTCTTCCTTAGAAGTTTCTGTTAGCAGTAAAATTAGTTGCCTTGAGTAGCCATACTTGTTAGAAGAAAAATAATGAAATTACAAACTGCTTCCAAAACAAGAAAATCATTAAAGGCAGTAAAAAAATCATTCAGAAGTGGATACTTGACAAACATGAGTTATTTAAACATTTGGGTTTTTTCAGTTTTGTCAGCAGTCTGTGCTTGTAATTAAGACGTTACTGCTCTCAGGGAAATGCTTTCGTATTATTTGTTGAGCATGGTATGTACAGTGGGTCTGTAATTTATAATATCAACCATTGTTTATGTGGTTATTGAGAGCAACTCTAATTCTGAATATAAATTTATGCAGAAAAATAAAGTAACTACATCAACACGATGTTGCCCTCAGTTTAAAAACAAAAAAAAACACAATAAGATAACATGTAACCGTAATGTAATTCTCCCCTTTTTGATTACAGCTGGTAAATTTAAATTCGAGCTAAACACATGTTAATTAAAACACATTTCACCAGCTACTTATAAAATTAAGCACTATTTTGTTTGATGTTGGTAGAAACGGGAAATCTGGAGTGAGGTCTACTGCTACAGCTGTTTGCAGTCCTTATATAACACCAGATGTGAGATTGATGTATCTGTATTTTGTCCTCTCCTGTGAATTACAAGTGATCAAACAGGCAAAAACATAATGACAGGATGATTGGACAAGTTTAGCGCAAAAGGAATTGTTCAAGACATTCATAAATCATTGCACAACCACACACGCAGTGAAGGAAAATTTACTGTAATGTCAGAGATATGCAAAACCACTTCTATCTACAATGAATTTCAAATATAAGTGTATTAATTGTAGAAAAAGTCTTTGACATATCTTAACTAACAGTCTTTTGAAAGATGTAATACTAAAAGACACACAAAACTAGGTGTGAGTGTTTAATGAAAACTAGATGTGACAAACCAATAATGTAAAAACAAACATTTTCCACAGATTTATTTTTGTTATTAAATTATCCTCATATACATGAGCCCTGCTATGAAATACAGATGCAAGGAGTAATCATGTATTTAAATGTAGCTGTACTGCAAACAAGCGTGTTGGTAAAAGCTGCTAAAGCATCAGCCATACTTTGCTTTTTCTGTTGCTAGAGCCAACCTGCGAATGTTTGCTATGCAACCAGCTGCTGCCTCCTGCAGAGTTTCATCTGTAGAGCCTACCATAGCCAGGAGAAGCTAGCAAAAATACAAAAGAGAAACAGCATAAGAAAAACAAATAAGTATCCTACTATTTAAATATTCAAATCATATCTAGAATTGCATGAATTTACTCACACACATAATACGTAAAATACTAAAAATCATATTAATCATATCACTGTATGATATATGTATGTATACCTATAGATGTATACTTTTGTATACCCATAAGTATTAACACACACATAGAGCACGCTGCTTTATATTTGTCATATTTGTACCTGTAATTTGATATTTTCATGTCTGTTTTTCTGTTTATTGTATCACAACTGTCTGTTGGTTATGACGTGGATTTTTTCTTGTAAGTAGAAATTGGCTATGCTTTAATTGACATCATGGTTTCCCCCCAAGTTACACTAGTATATTTGCTCAAGATTTTTAACAAACAAAGCCATCCTTTTGGAGGGGGACCTTGATCATGAAACTGGATCCATATGAATGGATCTTCATGTCCCATTAACTGCAGCAGGTTCCTTTATTGTCACAGCAAATGATGCACGTTAAACTGCTGGAAGGATACAGATCTGGGCATATAATTCTTAAACATTTGCATGCAAAAGTAAAAAAAAAAAGCTAAAAAAGACACCAAACTTTTGGAGCTGATTCAGCTCTTCAGTCATGTGGAGTGGATTCTTTACTCTGGAAGTCATTCAATTTTTTCAATGGAAATTCCCTTGGAGTAAGGTATTGTTCAGCACAAGTATGACATAAGACAGGCCTTCATGATAAAACATTTTTACATATCAGAAAAACATTAATAATGGTTTTGGATCTCACTTCTTCAGTGTGTTGCAAGTCAGTGATGCAACTGCAAATGCAGTATATGCTGGAAAACAGAAGACTCTTGCTTAGCTTAAATCAGCTCCACGCAATCCACAGATTTCTGAAAATCTGCCAAGCTTAATGTGCGTTCAGGTATTTTGAAGCTCAGACAGCTCTAATTAAAACCTATATTTTCAGTCTGCAATACTTAGGATTCTGTGTTCACCCAAACAATGTTGAGTCAAACCACAGAGAAATCTGTTATCACTCAACTCCAGTGCATATTTTTCGTACAGCTAAAATATTACACAAAATTATGAACTGCTAAATATAAAAGCATAAATTGAATGCAGACATCAAATTCATATGCTACCTTTTTCTAACCTTCCAGCGTTCATGAGGCATGGGCCACAGCTGCACACATATGGCATTTGCTTATAGAGATCAAAGCATTTTATACTTGAGGAAGTATTTGTGTTAGCCAAATCTACAAAACAAGCATCTTGCCAGTCACCTTTCACCCTTTGACCCCTACATGTAACTTGTAAGGGTGACTGTGATGGGCCTGAATTATGTCAAAAAGTGTATTATGTAAATTAAGCATCAATGATAACTTTTTCTATCAATTCTTCCTATAATTTCCATTAAGGTAATCAGACTCCTACGTACAAATAGCTAGATAAGAATTCTTAAAGTGTGAACACTCCTAAAGGGATATGCCAGAGTCAAAATGACATGAGGAGAAATGATATGAGAAAGCTTTATATTCTTATACTTTACTTGCATGCAAATGTTGGGCCAGAGGCAGCAGCCAGGGAAGTCAGTGGAAGTTTCACCACTGACTTCAACTGGCAGGAAGACCAAGCAGCACATCTCTTTGTAGTGATAAAGCTGCTCTATAAAGCACCAAGGCCAGAATTCAAGTCTTATCAGATGCTTAACTTCTTTTTTTTTCTTCAGAAATATTGCTGGATGAAGATGTTTCTTCCTTGCTATTTTCCACCAGCTGATTTCTCATCAGCTTAAACTATAAAGTGTTTCTTTGGGTACCTCACAACTTTCTTGTGTAACTTACAGAGGAAAACTCATATAGATCCTTCATATCCTTGACTCAAACCCCCAAATATGTATGCACATAGCATTCACATGGTGGTTTTTGGTAAAGCAGTAAGTTTCAAATTTGGGGGCAAGGAAACTATATGCTTTATGTGATTATTCGTCACCTTATGTAATCGTCACAGACCTAGCAGAAGTTAGGGTTAGGTATTAAAAACAGCCTACTACACAACACTCGTTAGAAGTACCCAAATAGATGTCTTAAGAATTTGTGGTATGAATGCAACCAATGCAAACAGCAATTTTTATACAAGTATCAAATACTGATTTTTTTGCCTTCTGAGTTCAGGAGATCAACGATCAGTTCCTCTCCAATTCGTTGTTCTTCCAAATCACTTGCCAGTGGTAACATCCATAAGAACTGCCACATCATACAAAATCCTGTATTACACTGTGGCTCAGGATTTTCACAATACGACTTCAAAGGAATATTCTTGGAAACACAGTCTAATACAGTAGCTGCCTCTGAGGACTGAGGATATACAGCAACATTTGTCAGTCAACCTACTCCTTTTGTGCTAACAAAAAGGCAGGGGAAGAGAAGATTATCGAAAATGCAAAATATTTCAATATAAGTAGGTCCATATTTAGGAACCTAACTTTGAAGATTTGGATATAAATCCTGCCTTAAATGAAATAAAACTTTATTCTTTCTGTATGTACCAAGAAAGTTATAATTCTTTCACTCCCTGACTGCCAATCCTTGACCCTTTCATGGGTTCAGCTCCATTTACTGGCAATTTGGGTCATCCGGTTCAGGTATGGAAACGTATTTGTAGATAGTATACACAGACCATACCCACATCTTAGATACATTTGACAAGTCCAAGAAATCTTTTTTTATTCCAATGCACCAGTGCAATATAACATGTCCTTTTTCTCGATGCAATGCCCTTGAACTTCATGTATGCCTTCCCTTTACTGTTCAGGTATTGTTTTCTGACACATGTAAATGTTAACAGATGTGAGAAGCAGTAAAAAAGCATGTGGTATAAATGCTTCTTTCTGGCACATAAGAGTCACTTTCCATAGACAGAGAAAGCATTTGCAGCACTATGTAGCCTTCATTTTCTGTTGGCAGGTATCTATATTCTACGGCTAGATTCCAAAATGTTTTGCACAGTTAGCACGTCATACCAGCAAATAAGCACAAATACAAGCTGTTTGGAGAACGTACAGAGCATATGTAGCATTTCTGGGTTCCAAAAGCAAGAGCAATGCACAGCCAAATCATTTAAATATTCAGAACAATTAAGAAGATTTTGCTATTACTATCCCAGCTTTAAAATAGCACAGAATTGTGATACTATATTAGGACTGCACAATTGTAGAGTAATTCAGAGTGGAAGGGATCTCAGGAGGTCTCTAGTCCAATGTCATGCTCAAAGCAGTCAGCTACAAGGTTAGACCAGGTTGCTCAGGGTTTTCTCCAGCCTGATCTTGAAAACCTCCAGTGATGGAGATGGCACAACTTCTTTGGCCAACCTATTGCAGTGTTTGACTGTCCTCATAGGGAAAAAGGTTTTCCCCACATTCAGTCACTCTTGTTTCAGTTTATGCTTGTTGTCTCTCATCCTCTTGCCATGCATCACTGTCAAAATCCTACCTTCATCTTTTTGATGACTGACCTCCTTGTAGGTACTGGAAGGCTGCTATTAAGTCTCCTTGAAGCTCTCTCTTCTCCAGACTGAAAAAGCCCAGTTTCCTTAATTTTTCCTCACAGGGCAAGTGCTCCAGCTCTTGACCATCCTTGTAGTCCTCTGCTGAACCTATTATAGTTTATCCACATCTTTCCCACACTGGAGGGCCAAAGCTGGGGGCAGTATTCTAGGAGTGGTTTAGTGTGTAATAAAGGGAACAATCACTTCCCTCAATCTCCTGTCTGTGCTTCTGCTCACACAGCCCAGTATTGTGTTTTCTTTGCTGTCAGGACACACTGCTGGCTAATGTTCTGCTTGCTTCTTCTACCAAAATCTCTATGCCCTTTTCAGTAAAACTGCTCCTCAGCCAGCCAGTCCCTAGCCCGTATCACTGCAAGTGCAAGTCCTTCTCAGGTGCAGGACTTCGCATTTGTCCTTGCTGAACTTCCTAATCTTCCTGTTGGCCGCCTCCAGCCCTGCCCAGGTATCTCTGAAAGGCAGCCCTTCCCATGACTGTACCTAAACTGTCCCCCCTGCCCCAACTGGTGATTTGGTGTCATTGCAAACTTTATGAGCAAGCAGTCCATTGCTTTCCCCAGGTCACTGACAAACGTTAAATGGGACAGGTCCCAAAAGAGAGAGCCCTTCAGCACTCCTCTTGTCGTCAGCCTCCAGGCAGAGTACAACCCATTAACTACTACCCTCTGAGCTGGATCATCCAACCATTTTTAATCCATTTGGTTGTTCACACATCTAGAATATAATGCATCCTAACTTGGACAGAAGTATGCTGTGGGAAACAGTGTTAAAAACCTTGCTAAAGACAAGGTAAATGATATCCTCTGCTCCCCTCACATCTACAAACCTATACACGTAGATGGCAATCAGGTTTATCTTTGGTAAATCTATGTTGACTGTTTCAAATCATCTTCTCCTTTTTGTGCCCAGAAATGTGTTCCAAGAGGACTCCCTCCATAATTTCCCCAGAGACCAACATGAGGCTGTCCAGTCTGTAGCGCCCCAGACTGGGAGGAGGAATTGTTGCTCTGAAGACATGCTTTGCAGACTCTCATTGTTGGGTCTTATGCTTCCTGGCATACCAAAGGTGAAACAAAAATGGAAAGTCTTTTGTTCCTCAGGGCAATAGTAAGAAGTAAGGGGGTAAGCCATAATATTTGCTTGGATATTCATGCATCATGAATGATGCCACCTTCCCCTGTCTGATAGCACAGCTTCCTTAAAATACTATCTCTACAATCACAAAGTAACCAATTGAAAAATTATTATTTCTAACAAGATAACATAAGCATCAACATAAGAAGTTGTAAGTGTCATACCAAAATGGGTATGGATCCCTGGATGAGTAAAACAGCAATAAAAATGGGCTAGTAATTCTCTTTTCTTTGAGGATGTATTTGTAGAATTTTCACTTCTACAAAAAAAAGTAGCTCAAGGGAATTTTAAACCAGAAACAGCGTAGACAAATTTTGCAACAATCAATCCTGAATCTGACAAAATCTCAGGTATTAGTGATGCTCCATGTATGGGTACAATAATTTATAAGTACTCAATTTCCTTTTGTCACAGTCATTGCAGCTTCCAGGCTCAGAGGTGGGAAGCAGGAAACATAGGAAGTAGTGATTTCAGAAAGAATAGAGTTTTGCAGATATTAATCTTTAAATGAGGGGTTAGTGATGTGATGTTTCTACAACAAGTTTTCCAAAACAGTGGAAAGTGTAGAACAATAGTGCTGGAAAGAGGTTCCCTTGCTCATATAAAACAGATAAAAGATCGGCCTATTCAGTACTCTGGAGTCCTGTGAACATGAATGCAAACAATGAATAAAGAATAACTGTAAAAAGAATATTTAATGTCCTTTTCTTTTCCTGGCTTCTTTAGGGTTTTTGACCTGTAAAACAAATTCTATTTGATTTTTTTCTAATGAGAAGGAAATACGGACAAACTCCTTCAACAAGATTCATATCTATACTGGGAAGCTAGTCAGAGTTCACATAGAGCTTCACATTCCTGGAACTAAAGACATTTACTTCAATACAACTGCTGCTTCTATCTGGTGATGACATCTTGTAGATTGACATAGCATTTCCAGTTGGTGGTAGGACTTGCCATTTTTTTTTAAATTTAGATTTAGTATCTGACTTCTTTTACATGCAACATTTCCTAAAGGATGCTAAACTTCTAGCACTCTGGTTTTCTAATTGCGTAACACTTCTTTTCCAAAAAAGACATTTCTCACATGCTTTTTATAAATCTAACCTAAAAGAAAAAAATACTTTAAATAAAAGCATATGGTAGAAGCTTATCCAAGAAAGTATCAGTCTAGATCTAGCCAGCATTTTGCTAACTTTCAACACCATATTGCACACTGGAAAATATTAAAGCACCCAGTTTGAGTGTTATGTTACACATATTCCTATGAAAATACTTCTCATAAAATTAACTTATAAATAATAAAACATACTCCGCAATCAAAGCATAATGAAGGTTAAGATAAGTCACTGTTTCTAAACTAAAATTCAGGCCGATTTCCTGCTTTCCTGCTTTCTTCTTTCAGCTGAGTAAAAGGGTAAGACAACACGTACCATGCACGGCCTTCTAAGAAGATGCTCATGTGAATTCTGCAGTGTTTTCTATTCATTTTCTGTTAAGTTTTGCTCAGGTGGCACAAAGGGAATAGATTTCAGATGTAAAGTCCTGTGTGCCAGGGAACGAACACTGAGCTAGCAGACGTACAAAAATCCAGTACCAAGAAATTCCAGTAAAAGAAAAAGATGGGTAGGGCAGACATCTACTTTCTGGGACTAAAGTCAGAGCAGTCCCTGGTGTAGTCTGATTCACTCACTTTGAAGGTAAAGAGGTGGGAGCTGAAGCCCTCTGTCTGGGGTGGGAGAAATCCTAGGAAGATTGCACCTGGCTTCTTTTCCCTTCCTCTCATGCCTGTCTTTCCTCTTCTCTCTCCCATGAAACACATCTCCATTCTGGATAACAAACTTTGGGAGTCACTCAAGCATGGCTGGGAGGATGAGGAGGTCCCAAAGCATGCAGCTTGGGCTAAGGTACACCTGAACGTGCTGGCGGTCAGCAGGCTGGGCAGGAGCTCTCTCTCCCTTCTCGTCTTTCCCTTCCTCCCTCAGAAAACCAGTGGAAGAGTACAAGGCCAGGCAAACCTGTGCACTTTCTGCAAAGGGGTGCAGGACATGTTAGGATGAGAACAAACTTGTCTGCAGTTTGTGGTGCACTTCCAAATATTAAACCATTTCACCTATCTCAGGACTTACGACAGGTGACTTGTCCTCTGCAAGTTGTGACTTTTTCCTGTGTGACTGCCTGTGACAAAACAGCTGTTGGTAAACTGAATCCCACAAAATGCTGGGAAACAAGGGAGAAAGAAGAGTAGGGCTTGATAGATTCAGTGGAGTATTCTGAACATCTGATTACTGGTACCCTGCCATGAGATGTTTACTCTTTCTTTAGAAATTTTTGTTTAAAATCCTTCTGGGTACAGCTTCTTTTTTTTTTTTGTTTTGTTTTTCCTATTTATTGCTCCCTTTTCATCTATTTATTTTCTTTAGTCACCTCCTGTATTACAACTACACCGAAAGGTATTTGGGACAAGGACTATTTCTCCAACAGATCTGAATTGTGCCTATTACAATGGGGATAGCACTCTTGAAAATAAATTGTCTTGAACACACACTAATAAAATACAAAATAAGAATATAGTTCTTATACACTCCAGTAAAGTTAATTGTTGTTTTGCACCACTTTGGAGAAATACATGCAACCTGAATGCCTAAAGGGAATTATAATATGGTACGCACTTTAAGTACACATACTTATTCACAAGTTTTTATGTATCTACAAAATATGAATAAACCCTACAGCTCTCTCTCCACCTCGTCTGTATTTATTGTCTATTTCTTATATAATTATTTAGAGAAGGATACCCCTCTTCTGTGCACAGACATAATAAATGGTCAGAGAACTCTAAATATCAGTGACAAAGAGAAGTGAACAAAATGCTAAAATGTAAAATCGTTTAAAAACTGTCAACTTGCAGGACACTTTAAAATACACTAAGTTTAAAGGTTTTCCCATCTCAGGTTGTTACAGGAATTCAGAGTGATATGTCCAACAATTTCAGATGTAAATTTAACTAAATATAAACATGCCATGCAAAGGTAATGTAGCTAAATAAAGCTAATAATAAAAATGATTTCTAATCTTTGTTTAATAGGTACGATTATATGTAACCAATTGGAGGCCTTAAGGGCAGATAGCTTGAATCTACGTTCAGCTGTAAGAAGTTGGGTGCCATATTAAGAAAGAATTTAATCATCCTGAACATTCCAATGTACAAAGAGTCTTACGGGATATGAAATTCATCCCACAAAAAGCAACAGGCAGATCTGATAATCCAGAAGTGATGAAGCCCAGGATCTCACAGCGTATTTTTTATTTGAAACACTTTATCTATTTTATTTCATTGTAGTTTTCAAGAGAAGATTAACATATAAAAGGCTTTTGGTGGGATAGAGAGAATAAAGAACTTTTTCGTAATCTCAATAGAGTGACATTTGAAAAAAAAGCTTTTCTCAATTCACTGGAAATTCTTTTTACTAAGATCAAAGAGGAGCCTGCTTACCTATTACATGCATTGGACATTCAAAACAGTAAACTTATGTTATGGATATTCCTTTCCTTTCATAATTTATCTCAGCAACATGTTGGGCACTATCCTTCCCCTTCCCTTATATTGCTGCCAGCCTGGTCAATCTTTCTTCTTTGTATTTCCTGCTCCTTCTCCATCCTTACCTGCTTTTTCACACTTTGCTTTCTTTTTCGTTTTACAGGAGCGTGACTTTTACCTTGCCTTTCCTTCCCAAGTATTAATGAGGAGGTAGTATAGGAAATTAAGAAAGAAATGCTAATTGAGTTTTGGTTTTCCAAATTTATTAACATTACTATCAATATGAATACTGTCATTTTGTCGTTCCATCTCCAGCAGTCATATGAAGATTATATGAAAGTTAAGAGGGGGCAGTTGCAAATAAACTATCAGCAGCAAGTCAGAGGAAAAAAAGGAGGTTTAAGCTGTCCATTAATCCTCACATACTGAAGGGTTCTGCCTGACTTCTCAGCAATACCCTGAATACATGGTGCAGTTTTTTACCTCTAGTTTGTCTGATCCTCCTGGAGTGCCCTATAACTACTCTGTCTTTGAAGACAACGTTGAACTGCAGCAAAGAGACACCACAGCTTCCAGACTAAGTGACAAATTTTGCAATGTTTATCTCAAGTTGCATCTTATCCTGAGAACAGGGTACAAAATCTGACCGTACTAGTATTTTAAGTCTGTTAGATCTACTGGTATGCATGAACTGACTTCAAACTCTCTTCTGTATTCAATTCCAAGTACTGATTTTGATCTCTAAAGTTAATGTATTTTTAGTTCCAATGGTCTAAGTGTCTGTCTCTCTGCATATATATGATCATTATAATCAAAACCAGTGGGGTGCTTTTGCTAGTAAACCTTACATATCAAAGTCTGGGGATAAAAGCAGGATGTTCTCACTGTAGATCCATACAATAACTTTTATTTCAAATAACAAGCCAGGGTATTTTAAAGGCAGTTTTTGTGTGGCACGCAAGAAGACTGATCTATAATCTCATGTTTTTAGATGTGTGGGTAGCAACAGTGCATACATTTACATAAACTGCAAGATGAGTGGCATTGTTCAACTTATAGTCTGGTTTTAGACTAGTAAATGTGCTAGAAAATGTTCAGTTAGAACACAGCATAAATAAATGCATAGATGGTATGAACACACCTTAGCTTCATACTCATACAAATATGAAACTGAATGTGATGAAGCAAGAAAAGAGTTGGGGCTCTTCATGTGCAAAGGTCCACGTACAGTCCACATATTCATTCATATCTGTAGATATGAATGTATGATATCAGAAAAAAAATGAAAGCAAGAATGAACATAGAGTGGAAGTTACTTTTCAGGATTGCCAAACTGCTTCTTTTTGTTATTAGAGAAAAGCATAACAAATATATGACTTTATACTGAGGAGTCAGCTTCCTATAATCAACCCAAATTTGAGTCACTTGAGCATTGCTTTATGAAGACAGTGTGATATAGTTATCATAAAATATATTTACTAGGGGTGGAAATTTATATGCTTTTCCTAAAGTCTGTTCTGTGGAAAAACTTATTGTGACAGCTAAATGCTTTGGGGTTTTGGTGATTAAAGTGTAAGGGGTGGCTTGAATTAGCACTCCATTGAGGTCATGTTCAACCAAAGTATTTGTGATTTGCATATAGCTCTCTAGAGTGGAGTTAGACAGTATTTTTTAAAAAAGAAGCAAAATATCTCCCCAGAACCACTCAAGGACTCACTCTGGCCAGAAACTGCTTGAGTGGCTGCTGGCTTTTGGACTCTTTGTGAGATCAGAGAATTTTAAAGACACTGTGTAGTCTGCAAGCAAGCAATAATACTTGCCTGCCTGACTTGTGTATGTCAGCCAGGAAATACTAGAGGCCTTGATCTGCTTCCTTCCATCTCTAAAGACGTACCTATGAAGTAGGGAATGAAAAATTCACTAATATAAGTTAAATATAAAACTTTGTTGCGATTAGAACAAAAGCCTGTTCCTCGACTTTTTTATTGAGTAATTGCTCAACTTTAATTGCAAGGTTCAAGTTTTGGGGATGTTTTTGGCTTATTCATTTGCTTGGGTTTTTTAGTTTTATAAAAAGAAAGTTATGCTTGGGCAAGTGGAGGTTGTAGCACATGTATAAAAGCTCTGCTAAAACCTGTTAAAGCATGTGGGGGAAGATGTGAAAATCAATTTCCTAAAACCATGCAACTCTACTCTTTAATACAGAAAGAAAGAATTCATGTGGGTCTTCTAGCTGAATGCTACCACTGCAAAAGGTAAAAAGAATCATGATTAGTACTCTAAGCTCAGTATGGTGGTTACTTTGTATCTCAGGTAAGATGAAATGTTTAGAAAGGTTAACTAGCTACTCAAAATACCATTTCACAATACTAATGCTAGCACAAGATCATTATTAACAGCATGTTGGACATTCTTGGGTGACTATACTTGTGGCACACTGCCACCTAATTATAACAATATGGGGAAGCTGGTATAAGACAAAGCATTACTCCTACGTGGGGAATGGACTCTCTTTTTCATCAGTTCCCAACTCAAAGAGGCTACTTTTTCATGAAAATACTGCATCACATGCTTGAATCATGATAAAATTAAGGAATTTAGTATCCTTTCCTGAGCAGCAGCATATTTACACAGAATATTGACATTTATCCAAGAGTGGTTTCTCAAAATACAATTCCCTCACATGCATTTGTGATGCTGAAGGATTAAACAGAGTATCAGTTTCCCCCCCCACTTCCCAGGAAGTTAACACAAATTTACAGATAAATAACTCCTACATTTAACTGCAAATTTTATGAGAACTCTTGGATTATGAGAAGAGCAGAAAGATTAACAAAACCAGCCTGATCAATCAGAAGCAAACCCAAGATCCAAGTCAGAGCTTCAGGGTGTCCCTAGCTGTATGGTACATTGAAAATTTTTCTGTCCAAATTGTTTGCGAGGACTTTATTGCCTTGCCCAAATACACGGACATCTTTTCAGTTCTAACAGATAGTTACTGTCAGTCCCTTAGCATCTGCTGCATGTGCAGTGTGCCATACTGTCCACTGTAATAAACCCAATGCTTTCATGAAAGGTAAAAACTTTGCGCTGAGCTGTAATGTACTTGCACAGGAGATGTAACCTCCATGGCTCAGCACTGGGAACTGCAGTTTGCAATTGGCTCTCAGCTCTACTACCATGAATTGGTACGCCTTAGTATTGTCAGCAAAGTTTGCAACCTCACCGTTCACCACCCTTCCCATTATCATTTATGAAATACCAAATGGCAAGATCCCTTGGCTGCAAAACTTGATCCTAATTCCTACAATCTGATTCCTCATTTTTAACCAATTATTTATCCTTTGTAGGACTTTGCCTTCTCATCGCACAGCAGTTTAACTTTGCTACGAGCTTGTGGTGAAGAGTGCTGTTCAATGCTTTCTTAAAATCCAAGTGGGGTTAATTCAGCACTTCCAAATAGCAACAACATTATTGCACATGAATAAACTATACAAGTGATGCTAAGACAAAATATTTTGAGAAGAAAAAGACTAATAAAATATCTTCTATACAGTGAATGTCCAGCAAATCCAGTACAGAAGCATGACAGACCTTCTTTAGATATATACACACTGCATTAGCCTATAATGCCTCTGGAGTCCAGCAGTTACCTCTCTTCGGAATTCTGCAAAGGAACTAGTCCAGTCTAATGAATGTTGGATTTGTGCAGACTGCACAGATACAATGTACAGAGAAGAAAAGAGAAAATAAGTGTGGATTCATCTCACATACCTGTCGCCAAGGTAAACAATAGGCAAGAACTGGTAAAGGACAGCACCCCCAGGACAATTCTGATTTTAGGTGTTCTATATACCTTCTGGAGATTTTTAATCTTTCTGTATTGCCACTAGTTTAGTTTATAGCCCTAGTTTATGTATCTTAGCCTAAATCCGGGATTTGGAACTGTCGTATCTGTATGGCAGTATGGTAGCACATTTACGAGTGCCTCCTTTCTTAATCTGATGTCACTGAGAGGTGTTTTTTTAATCTTTATCTTCAACATGAATGCTATGAGTAGACTAGATACAACTTAAATTCACTTTCTATCTAGAATAGAAACATTTAGGTTGGAAAAGACCTTTAAGATCATCAAGTACAACCATTAACCAAGCCCTTCCAAGTCCACCACTAAACCACGTCCCTCAACACCACATCTACATGTCTTTTAAATACCTCCAGGGATGATGACTCAACCACTTCCCCAGGCAGCCTGTTCCAATGCTTAATAACACTGTCAGTGAAGAAAATTTTCCCAATATCCAATCTAAAACTCCCCGGTGCAACTTGAGGCCATTTCCTCTCATCCCATCGCTTGTTACTTGGGAGAACAGACTGACCCCCACCTGGCTACACCCTCCTTTCAGGTAGTTGTAGAGAGCGATAAGGTCTCCCTTCAGCCTCCTTTTCTCCAGGCTGAACAACCCCAGTTCCCTCAGCTGCTCCTCATAAGACTTGTGCTGTGGACCCCTCACCAGCTTCATTGCTCTTCTCTGGATATGTTCCAGCACCTCAATGTCTTTCTTGTAGTGAAAGCTTTCCAGTTTCCACACATTGGAAGAGAATGTATAATCTGCAGTGTATCGGACTCCTTTGGTAATTAACTAGAAATACTGACCAATATGCTTTAACATAAATTTTTTCTTCAAAACTTTCAGAGATTAAAAATTATCATAAACTGTTGCAGGAAATCCCGTACTGATCAGCATCTGGTAAATACAGCCAATTGTCATCCTTGGAGATAAATAGAAAAGTAAATAAAATAAAATTTCCAATAAAACAAAAATGTATGGACCTTCACTCAACGTCTAGGAGAAGATATATTTTAGCTTTTACCTACAATGGATTGCTATATAATCCCCATTGCATCGTAACCTGATCCAGCCCTCACTGAAGTCAGTGACAGAATTCTCATCAGCCTCCTGTCCCCTGGCTTTATGCCAAAGTAGAGAACACTGATGAGGAACATTAACACTACAGCCCATCCCATAACCTACACATTGCAAAAAGACTTTTCCTTAGCACCTATACCTTGAAAGTGACAGCAATAAGATGTGCCATATTACTTAAAAGATACCACAGAGTGCTCTTTGAAATGGAGACATAGAAGAGATTACAATGACTGGGGCTTGAAGCCAATTTGAACTGAGTGATTGATTCCACAGGAACAAAAAAAAATAAAAGAAGTTTCGTAATTACAACAATGAATGCATAATTCTGTACATTAAGGGCTCCCGAGAGACAAATCAGCATCTATTTACATATATGTATACATACGTGTATGTATCTGTGTATATATATGTATATTGTTCTTTGTTTTTCTTATATTCAGCTTCTTTGAATAGCTCCTTACATACAAGGAAAGTATTTTTGATCAACTGAATGCCAAAAATAATTACCTGGCATTCTGCCCTTGTACATTAGCCCAGTATCTCTCAATTAAGAAAACTAATTTCAATATCTGACAATTTAGATAAGATATTATTCCATAAACATAAAAATATTTTAATATTCTTCTTTCTTATTATTGCCAAATTAGAAAGAAACATTTCACATTGTCACACAGATAAGGCTGGTGCAGGGAACTAAACAATTGCAAGAAGCTGCTCTGTGTATTTCTGTGGTTTGGAAATAGTGCCAAGACGGAAGGAAAAGACATTCTCTGCATTTTCTAAAGCAAGATAAATACAGAAAAGAAATATAGATGAAAGATGGAACTGCTATCTATGGACTCTGCCAGATTCCTTGGCTTTTTGGCACACCTATTGAAGCTGGCAGACTTAGCCAGTAGCAATCATTTCCATTAAAAGGAGCAGCATATATTTCGGTTTAACATACTTTGTTTGTGCATTTTTAAGCTTCAAAAATGTCTATTTAAATTTTTTTTTAATGATTCCTTCTGCACAGTTGGCTGCAATTGCACTTATTTGAAGCAGCTCATTTATCACTAAAAGAGCTGCAGGGCACAGCTACTGTTAAACAGCTCCAACAAACCTACAGCTTAGTGGGACAAGCTTCTTTTTATAAGACTAAAAGATGTTTAAAATGTGCCAACAGGAGCTTTATGCCAGCCTCTAGGTTTGCTATCCAAACGTTACTAAATTAGAGGTCTCCTGAAGCACAGAGTTTGGGCAAAGATAAGCTGATCTCCCTTAGGCTGCTGGTTATTCCCATCCGAGATCAGCCAGATTTTAACAGAACGCTTGCTACATATCATAAACATTAGTAATGTGAAATTTTGAAAAATCATCTAAAGTCTGAGGCTTAATCTACACTGAAGCCAAACTTCATTACCTTTGGCAATGGTGCAAAAGCAAAATGTTGTACATGTAAGTACCCCTACTTTATGAATGGTGAAATTTTGTTTATTATAAAGGTAAAGACTTACTGGTTTCTGTTTCCTGGAGCTGAAACTGTAAAGAAAATGTTCACACCTGGCAATTGCTAACACAATAGAAATTGCAGTGGCATAACATTGTCAATTTTCATTAATCTTTCTGAAATGAAACAAAATATGCCAGTATTGGACTTAGTTTATGGAATCTCTTATATCTGAAATTTTGAAGTGTGATGTGATCAATACATTGGCGGGTGAAGGGATTGGGCATACTTTCTGTAGCCAACAGACATGCAGAAGTTTTGCCATCTAGTGCCCTCTTTCTTGATGTCCAAGAACTGTAACAACCAATTCATAGAAAGCAACAGGCCTGAGTTTGGACTATCTGCCAAACACATTGTATGGCCAGCCTGAACTGTGGAGCCTGAAGAGAGTCAACCGTGATAGTTAAAAACTGTGTTTTTCTAAACTTAAAATAAAAATATAAATATCTAAATATGCAAATACATACTACTGTACCCTGATAATATTATTGTTTAGATGTGATAGGAAATATTTTTGTCTGATATATAAAGATCTTATCTTAAACTTTGCTTAATAATGTGAAACTCTACTTTCTCTATTCAGTGTTCTCACCAAAGGCGCCCCACAAAAAACAACCAACCCCATAGCCAAATACTCCTAAAGACATAGGTGACAGCACTTTTACATTTCATTTTCTAAACTTCAGATATACATGGTTTGTCGCAAAAAGTTGGTTTTAGAATGTTTTCAGTAGAAGTTACTAGTAATTTTCTTCCATATTTTGTAATTCACATCTATTTATTTCACAAAGATGGTCTTACAAAAGTCCTTTCACATAAAATGGCTAGCCAAAACTTCCTGCAGGATTTATGACTTTAGCAAACAATGACCAATATTCTGGACGGTCTGCACAATAAAATACACAGAATGTATTTTTTAATACAGTCATTATAACAAAGTATAAAAGAACTCTCCAAATATTAAATCTACATTTCACAATAACTTTCAGAAATCATGGTTAAACCAACTGTTTATATATCTTGGATTACTACAAGGGAATGGAAGAGCCTATGTGTGATTAATCTTTCTACCATTAAGAACAGAACACAAAAAGCACAAATATCTCTTAGGTATTAATTCATCACAGAATTCAGAAAATACATGATAGCTGCTACACCTTCTTTGCCAAAAAAATTTAAAAAAAGTTAACAAACAAAAAAATCCCATGCATCTTTTCAGGCTTTAGTCTGATGAGAAGACAGGAACAAATCTGATGGATTAATTAAAAAATATGTATTCAAATGTATCAATATATAAATCAAGTCTCACTCTTAGGAGCATGAGTCTCTGCTTTGCCTGCCTTATTGTAGCGAGTACTTGAAATTAGGTTTTCAGCCTCCCTGGTGAAGTTCCTATAAGCTAAAATAATTGATATTCTAGAAGGCGTCTATTCATATTTTGTAATATTAAGAAAACAGAGTACTTCCATGTTGTGCAAATAATTCAATAAACCAGACCACAGAGTAAGGCTAAAGATCAGTTCTATGCACTGGCAGGTTGGATAGAAGCTTTCAATATTAAAAAATGTTAGAACATGAATGGAAAGTCTGATCATCTGCATTTCAGATATGCAATGTAATCATTAAGTTAAGGGTTCCTCTAGCCCAAAATGAATTAGTTCTGTATGTAGAATGGAATAAGATCAGGAGAAAACAGGCTTGTTCATCATACAGCATAGCAATACTGTCTTTAAATAAACTTGTTTGGATAATAAAAGCAGCTCAGAACAATGCAGAGCTCAACAGAGGCTAATTTATTCTAACTTCATGTAGTCTTCAGCACAGACACACATATGTAAAAAACTGCCAAAAGCACCAGTTACGGTTCCCATATGGTATAAGTGCCTTAAAATCTGGGTCACTGGCTACTATCCAGTGGTCCTGTTTCCTCAGTTTTCACAAAAAGCTTCCAGTCAGCGTTTGGTACTTATGTTTTACTTACAACGATTGAGTTGCAGCTGTGAATTAGCAGTAATTGTATCTTGGTTTGCTTAAACTATCAAATATGATCAATACAAATATTTTTATAGATTTTTTTCTACCACTCCATTCCTATCTGTTTGTTCACCTCCACTTTGTTGTGCGTTACATTTAAATTGAAATTTTCTGGGGTCTTCTTCTTATGTAGGTATACACCACTGCCTAGCAAAATGAACTACTTATCTGTGATCAATGGCTTTAAGCATCATCACAGTGCAAAGAAATAAATGACTAAATAGAAACATTAATACCTTTACTATTTATTATTTAATTAGTTCAGAATTCAAGCATAAACTTTAAGTCAAAACATCAAGAAATCCTCATATGAGATACTGTAAATTACCTCACTGTGAAGATTTCCCTGAATGTTTTAGAATATCTATGCACCACCTGATCAGCTACTTGCAAATTTAGAATTTCATTGCCAAGCAGAACAGGCATTTTTTACCTTCATACTTTACAACCAAAGCCACTGATATTCCTTCCACAGACCTTAATCCATTTCTGTCTACATAATTCAAAAGTATTTACTACCTTCTCAGCCAGTGAACTCCTTCAGTTTTCTAATGAATCATATCTCTGCCAAACCTGGAATCCTCCATTGTGGAAAGGCAATATTTTGTTTTAAAGCCATTACAAGAAGAGTCAGTGTCTTGATGTCCTAAAATTTTCCTCTCTAAAACAATAAAATGCTTGAATACATTTTGTGGCTGCTTTTAAATTGTGAATTATTCTTACAAAATTGAGAGCTAGCTTTGACACTTTTAAAGTGTATTGACAATTCAAATCTGATTTAATCTGCTGAAAAAAAATACCGAATCATATTACAAGGTCAAAATTCACTGGTGAATTACATTAACAGTATTACCTAATTTTTACTCCTGTGCACGAAGGCCAACATTATAGCATGCGAAGGTCTAGCCTAGGGAATGGCTTCCAAAAAGACATGGGAATCAAAGTAGAAAATTGGCTGAATATGAACTTTGAGGGCAATGCTGTGGCCAAACAGAATAATGAAAATCTCTGATGTTCAAACAGAGCTTACATAGAAACAGGGAAGTTATTTTACCTGTTTTAAGTGTTCATACAGATATTATTAGAATACTGAATTCTGTTCTGAACGAAGTACGTTGCAATTCACTCCAAAAGGGAAGTTCAAAAGTAAAAAGTTCAGAACTGCCACACAAATATAATTAAAGAATTAAACAGATATAAATTCCATCAGACCTTACACTTGCTTAGCTAATTAAAAATATGACAATGTGACAAGTAATTTGACCTTACTCAAAATGAATGTATATGAGAATGGAAGTTACGTAGGGCTTTTCAGTGTGCCAAATAACAGTATCATACATGTAATTGCATAAGATAAAGCTAGACAAACCTTAAGGTACAAATAAGGTGCAAATGTTTTTATGGGGAAGGTATTTAACTACTGGAACAAGTTATGATGGCTCTAGTGGATTTTCCATTGCTGGAATTTTTTAAGTAAAGAGTCAGTGTTTTTCTAAAAGATATACTGTATTCCAAACAGAAATAAACTGAAGCAATGTCTCTGGTTTGTATGAGCAAGGCTAGTCAGACTAGATCATTAAAATGATCCCTTCTAGTATTATAATGTATGTACCTATGATTATTGAACATGAGAATAATGTCCAGTTTACGGGACTATAATCTTATTTAGGCTTTTTAAATATTGGCACATTACCTTCCTTCCAGCCCTGCAACTTCCCTTGTACCGCAAGGCTTGTTGAAAATCAACATTGAGGAGGATATTAATTCAAATTCAGCTGTCTGAAAGCTAGCTGTTTAGTCTGAGCTAGTAACCTAGGTCCTTTCTATACTCAGTGGAGAAAACTAGGCATTTCATGACTCTATTCCTTCCAGATATCTTGGGCATCTACTTTCAGCTAGCACAAGTCTGCAGGTGCCTTCTCTCCTTCCATTGACTACAGAAGGTATCTTAGTTTAGACTGCTTTAAACTCCATACCTAAAAGTGGCCAAAGTTAGATGTAAGGAATCCATCCTTAATACTCCAAAGATCTTTTTCAAAATCTCTGGATTCAAGCTAGTTAGATCCACTAATTTAAAACATATGGCTTTATTAGATCGTGTTCAAAGTGTGCTTCAGTTACTGCTGGGCAGATAGTGTTTCATCACCACCATAGTATATAAATGCCTGTCATCTGTATTTTTCTAGGAAGAGAATAAATTATTTTTTAATAGCTCTTTCTTATTGCACTATTATTCAGAATTCTGTCATTCCTATCTAACAATGAGCTGGACTGTATAATCACTTAAACAAGTGCTCCACTGCCTTGGGATGGGATTCACCCCATTAAACATAGATACCTACAGTGTAGATGCACAGATACGAACTTTGAACCTGCACACCCATTATAGCCAAAGGAGACCAGAAAATACTGCCAGTAGAGACTGAGATGCCTTGCCTTTGCATAAATGTCTAAATTAGGAGAAATGAAACACAATAAAGAAACTATTCCTCTTCCTTGAATATTACAAGAAATTGGGTGATTATTTCAGACAGGTACGTCCACAATGCAAACATTTAAATTTAAGATGACTGATGACTGATGAATTTTGTTCTTCCATAGCCTGATTTTGGGTGCTTATCTTCCCTTCTTACTTGTTTTCATTACCTTAATAATTTCCTCAGAGGTCTCATAAGACTAATCAGAAAAAAATGGCCTCAACTCTGTAGGTGATGAAGCCATTTGAATTTCCTAGGCCTTCTTTACACAGAAATAACGATGATATTCCACAAAACCAAATCACTTACAAAGTCAGAAATTAACGTCCACAATAGCAGAAATTAACTTTCACAACAGATTATCTTTTATCTTTCGTCATTTGCAAAGTAAGAATGACCAGGAATAATCAGTTACATGTTTTTCACTTGTATATACTTTGAATCTTTCGAAATACCTGAAGTATTTTAGAAAGTATATTATGAGCAGTTTTTCACAATTGCCTATACACATCACCATCCTCACTCACTCACTTCAGAAGCACATCCCAATCTAGATCTTGCCATCATAATGAAGAAAAAGTGTGACTGTAACACAGACAAGCATTGTATTAATTTGACACAGTGACATGGTATCTAGGACAGTGATTTAAATATTCTTTCAGGATCTTCATATGACTTGAATTCTTCCTTTAAAACGTGTTTAGACTCATCTTTTCACTACTAAAGTAGTTGCGCTTCTCCATCTGCCTGTGCCTTGCAGAACAGTCTTTCTACAATTCATCTTAAAAGAACATCCCTACTCTTACATGGACAGCTGGAGATCTTTTCATGAACAGGCTTGATTGTTCTAAGGTTTCAGCAGCAGTCAACTATAGGTAGACATTTTTGTTCCTTTGCAACAGCTACATTTCAACGGAGCTTTTCTGCTGTTTTCATGAAGAATGTGGTGATGGCTGGATACTTCCAGTTGGCTGTGACTTTTCCTATTTCTCCTCCCTCTAACTGTGACAGACTCCAAGTGTAAAGAACGTTGCCTGGTACTTCTCCTTATCTTAGGTAACTGCTAATTCCCCACTGGATTTCTCTTCTCCCTTGGTTTGTGGACAGCCATCTCCAATCTTGAATTCAGGTTGATACCCATTCCTTAGTCTGACATCTAAAGATGTCTGCTGCTTTCTAGCGTCCCATGTGTCATTACTGGGTCTTTGAAAATACAAATCTCTTTTCCAGCACAGCCATGGACTTTTACTTCAGAAAGAGGAAATATTTTCTAGTGTTTGGTAGAAAGAAAGCATTGATTCATCTGTCACAGGTCATAACCATTGTTCCATTCCCAGTCATAAGAATATTGAGTGTGGAACCGAACATAAAAGAAAAACTTCATAAACTGCCTTTCTAAACTTCCTCCAAAATCACCTTGTTTGTCTACTCAGAATTTCACATGGCAGCTGACATACACCAGTGTTCCCCAACCTTTTTGTCACATAGCCTTGCTTCAGAAAAGCGAACATATTTTGGGTGCAGTTATAAGTAGGTGAAAACTCGGTTTTCTCTCCCAGCTGTGTGCATATACCTGTTGTTTTGTGATTAGCAAATGCTGTTTGCAGAAGTGCCAAAATGTGAAATATGAGAATCTGGTTGAAATTACTTTCCCTATATATTTTTATTTCTGGTTTCCTGGACAGAAATGTGTATATATATGTTGCGTACAGAATGGTCAGAAAGTCTGATGCTTTGAGGAAGTCTCTGACCAACTTCAACTTCAAGCACTCAGCAACTGTGTCATTCATGCAGAGTAAATGTTTCCCTGAAGCATCAGACTTTCTGTGCATGTGAACATAACACATGAACATGTGCTGAAGAACACCTGGGATTATGCATGTGTTGCGACCTAGTCAGAACTACAGCAGCTGTGACATTAATCCAACTGGGCATGATTATTGAAACACCAGATATCTGGGAAAAGGATGAAAAATATCAAGGGAACCCAGACAAATTTTCCAGAAGCAAAAATATGATTGGTCCTGGAAAAATCTGTATATAACAGCCCCTACATAAATACAAAGTATGCTTTCAGTCAACTACTCACTGGAGAGGCTAGAAGAATAAAAACACTCGGACATTATGTCATCACTGAGAAGCATGGTGCAAAGATTCTCGCATTTGAGCAACTAAATCTCCTGCACCCACTCTCCTTGCCATTTGGGCATGCCTCTTTAGCCTTTTTGAAACTCCAGTGATTGACTTTTGATGGTAATTCCAACAGTGCAATCATAGAAGTCAAGCTCATAAGCACTGGTGGCTTGGCCAGCTATGCCCTGAGCTGTTACGGTGCGTGTGTTTATTTGCTTCATGATATGCTCAGCTCTGGCAACACAGAACAAAAGCACTTGGACTAGAACATCTGGAGAACCTATCACAGGCCCAACAGAACATATTTTCTCAGGCTGCCCACAACACTTCACTTATTATACAGGCATCTTCACTGGATAGGAACCACTATGTCTCACGAGTCTGATATATCCTCCAAAAAGGCCTACTTGTTGCTTCACTTCGCTTTGCTGCTTTGCTGTTCTAGGTATAACAGAACATATAAGCATTAGAACGTGATTGCAAACATCACAGCAGGATAACTGCTAATTAAAACAGGCTTTATTTAGGGTTAGAAACTCTAGATGACCACAGGTATCGTCTTCTTGTGTATGGAAGAATTCTATTCCCTGAAAAACAGGGGCAAAACCAAACCACACACTTTTTAAAGAACAGATATGCCTATACTGCAGTCATAGTACTAGAATAAGGCAAATCATCTGACACTGAGCTCCATGCTACTAAAGCTAGACAAGTAAGAAAGCTCAAGGTAGCTCAAGACAGCTAGCTCTGATGACCTCTCACTGCACTTTTGTCGTTTTATGGCCCAGGAAGAACAGGTTTTTCACAGTTTATTAACATGGCTTTCTGAGCCATGTTAGCTTCAACACACACACTGGTATTGTATTCCTTCTGGCTATATCCTAGTTCAAAGGCAAATGCATTTTGCACTATGCCCCGCAGTCCCGATTCCCAGTTGTTCATACATACTGTGGTTCCAGTTCTGCACCTGCATTTTTTTTTGACACAGACCAGAATGCATGCATCCAGGTTTAGTCCTAATGTGCAATCAGTATGTAGCCAGGCTATGCACTTGGACATAAGGCTGGGAACTGCTCCAGCGTCCTACTATTTAGACTTACCCATTTTATCAATTTGCCTTATGTTAGGGATTTCTTAAAGACTTAAAGGAATAAAGCTTTAATAACAGCTCCATTTATACATATTATGTTAGAAAAAACAGTACTTCAAAATATCTGGATAATTAAAAATACAGAAATATTATTTGTGAAGAATGTTTTTGTTTGCTTGGATACAGTTACTTTCATATTCTCCAGATTAAATGTCTGCAGGATTTGTAATTAAGCACTTCCATGAATGTTCACTTGAATGTAATTGAAAACAATTACAGAAATTGAAAAATGAAATATGTACAGGTGTCGAATAAGATAATTCTATGTAGCTTGCTTACTTATTTGTAGCTCTTAGCACTAATTATGGGATGTGTTTGAAGAATCTCTTCAGCTGGATGGATTTCTTAAAATAATTAATATCTTCTAATTTTAGAAGTATCAAACTTGTTTTCAAGGCTCAGTTTACAATTGTAAATTGCTACACCTCATTGTTACACATTTGCTGGGTGACTCTAGGACTTCAGATTCTACGCTATAGACACTGACTTCAGTAGGACACTGAACAGAAGCCAGTTTACTTGAAGAGCTGGACAGATCTATTCTCAAGATTTACACTTATTCAGTACATTTGACTGTGCATTGGCTGACAGTCTTTGGTATGGATGACATCAACCATCTGACTAGTTTGATTTAGTTTATCTGAAAACACACTGCCAAATTTCCATTACTTTTGCTTTTGGGGGGGACTAGCAAGAACTACTCCTTTAGGTAAATCCATGTCTTCCACGGATATTTCATTTTTTACTGCCAGTAAGAAAAATGAACAGTAAGGAATCATAATGTTTATTTTCCTGGCTATGTATTTGTTTCACAGACACCTCCTGACTGTGAAGAGATTCCAGTCTACCAAACTGAATAGCTTATGGCATAAATCAACAGTGCAACCTTCTAAGGTTAGAGATGATTTCACTGATATTCTGAATCACTTCCAAAAATTCTTCCCAAGACTTTTGCATATTGTGACACTTAGCACGTATGAAGAATTATTCCAGGTCCTTCATGGCAATGTGAGGTCACAGGTGTTTTTATCTTAACACTCTTTAACCTCTTAATTCTTGATCAGGTTTGGCTGCATTTTAAAAATTCATTACAGAACCAGTTTTGTTTGCAGTCAGACTGCTTTCTCCCAAAAAACTGAGATCTTGTGAACTACAAAGGAGGATTAGTCAAACCTCATGGAATTTTGAAATACTTCAAGGTATGTGGGACAGCACTGCATTTCTTAGTCACATACATTTGTAGCCCCGAACTAAAATTCAAGTGAATTTTCTGTTCCTGGAATAAATATTTCATTTCTGAATGATACAGAGTGGAATTCAGACACTTTATCTTACACATCTTCCTCAGTACCTAAACAACAGAGTGATTAAATCTGTTCCTCTGACAGTATTTCTTTTGAGATACCCATCTAAATATAGGGAAGAAGGCTTCTGCCACATTAGACAGGGTGACTGTTTAAGGATACTGAATGGGAAAGCTCATTATCACAACTCTGGCTATTTTCCCTAATTGAATATGTCATGGGTATGGCTCAATAAAGTCCACTGAGGAGCTGGAGAACACAGCGTAATTATCAAAAGATAGTGAAGAAGTGGTTTGCAAAGATCAATCATTATTTTCCATATTTCCTATTATTTTCATTATTTTCCATTTGATAGAAATCAGATGATCTGAATTACAGCATCGTTTGGGTTGGAAGGTATCTCAGGATGTCATCTAGTCCAACCTCCTAATCAAAGCAGGGTCAACATTGAATTCAAACCAGATCGCTGATGGCTTTGTCAAATCAGGTCTAAATTCCCTTGGATGAAGATTCCATAGCCTCTCTGGTGGACTGTTCTAGTGCTTCATTACTCTCACGGTAGAATTTTTTTCCTTATATTCAGATGAAACCCATCGGATACAATTTATGACCACTGTCTCTTGTTCTCCTACCATGCCTGCCTTCGCCACCTTGATAAATTTCCCTTAGACACTGGCAGGCTGCTATTAGGCACTGCTGCCCAAAGACCTTCTTTCTCAAAGCTAGACAAGCTCAGCTCCCTCACAAGTCATGTGCTTCAGTCCCTAACCATCTCTGTGATCCTCCACTGGACTTGGAGCCCAAACTGAACATAGTACTCCTGATGTAATTTAATAAGTGCTAAGTCACTACCCCTGACTTACTGGCTATGCGCCTGCTAACACAGACCAGGATCCTGTTAACCTTCATCTCTCCCAGGGCACCCTACTGGCTTGTGTTCAGCTTGCTGAACCTTCTCCCCAGGTCCTTTTCAGCAGAACTGCTACCCTGGCTGTTAGTCTCAACATGGACCAAATGATGTTTCCTGTCACATTACTAATGCAAATCTGCTTATACGATACAAGTACATGTGTGTGCTGGCACACGTGATGAGAACTGATCATATATCCTCTCATATATTCAGGTCATCCATCAGTTATGAGATAAGAGGCACTTCCACCCTCGTTCTGTGATGGACCCACATACAAGCCCACATTCAAACACTCACCCACTGCATTACAAAAATGTACACAAGAAGAGAAGTGCACCCTGGACAAAAAGTGTAGATGCATCAAACATAACCCAAGTTCCTTTATTTTGTAGTTTTGCTCTTCCTTTTATCAGTTCTCTTTTCTCTCCCTAAACATATTATAGTCATTTCAGAATATTATGAATAATAAAAAAATTAAAGCCCTGTAATATTTTTCTGTACATCCCTATTTACCTGCAAGTGCAAATAGATGTTTTTAATTAGTCTAAATATTTTAACTAGGACTGAAAAATAAAGATGAACCTAGATCAAGATGGAATTGTTACAAAAGTATACCATCAGTATTGGCTTTATACAGTACAGTCAGTGTGCTACAACTTATAAAACCTAAAACCTGCATAATAAAATGAATGAAAACAACAGATGACAGGAGGGCAGAAAATAGGTTGGGTCAGTTGAATGGAAAGATAAGCAACATTAAAGTCATCAGGCACTAGTTTCAAATTGAGCTGTAGTACAGTGTAATTCCCCTGTGCTATGTAGCCAGTATAATGCAACTGCGATGGGAAGATGTTACTTTCCAGCCCTGAAAGAGCGTCTTAGATCTGAGTCAGTTCAAGTAACAGCATTTAAACTGAGTCTTTCAAGACTTTTGACCAGTGGATCTTTTCAACCCGACTACAGACATAGCCAGCTACAGATATATGTATGATAATGCAGGACCATTAGACTGTGTCAGAACTGAAACTGCTCACGATACAGTGCACAATCATTATTGCAGGCATAAATTCATCATTAATAGTAACATTATGTCATAAGTCAACTCTTACTTTCAATACATTTATCTGAACATGAAGTAAAATGAAAAGGCTGCAAACAGTGAATCTTTCAGGAAATTTATAAAAACTGAGAGCTCCTACAATCTCCATCTTTAAGGCCATAATCCTTCTCTCTCCTGTGCTAAAGGAATAACTACTGGCTTCAAACAGTGAGATGAAACTTGGCTATAAAAATCTTTTTGAGACAAAAAGTCTTTCTAGAGTAAGGTCTTTGCAGAATGTGCTCATACTTAACTTCTAAAATAACAGTTTTTATAAGTAAATGCTGAATTCGCTGAAACAGCTCCAGGCAAACTAAGCCTTTGTATTATTCTATCTTAATTTGTCCCCAAATCCAGTTACACTCAGTTCCTAGGTGACTTTCTGACGTACTAGGCAAATATCCATTAAGATAACCCAGCCTCTTTTGCAAAATTCATTTGAGAATGACAAAACACTGATGTGGTGTCACTACCAGCCTAGGTTAGTCAAGTACTTTAGAGGTGAACATCCATATCAAATTTCCATTCCTAACAACCACCTACCTGTAATATCTTTAGTACTGAAATACTGTTCCCTAATTCACTAGTTAACCAAATATTTTTAGGATAAAGTTCAGAAAATCTGAGGTACGCAGCAGTATTCAAGAACTATTTCAAATGAAAGATCTCTTCTTTTGACCCTGCCAAACCCCTTCAATAATTTGAACTCCAAGTAAGAAAAACCTTCCACCTCACCTTCACCACTCCATTTTCATGCATGGTGATACAGTTGTTGGGATCCTCTGAAAGATGATATAAAGCCTGAGCTGTAGCTCTATGAACTGATGGATCATTTGACTTCAAGTAACGTACTAAAGGAGCTACAGCCTTGGTCTCTCCAAAGGTAACTCTATTGCTCCCCCACATGCAACAGTTGGAAATGGCCTCTGCTAAGTGACGTCTTAATTTGTCATTGTTCTGAGGAAGGTAAAAACATAATCAATTAAAGACAACATAATAAAATAAAAATTTCATAGGAAAGCTGAACTGTATTCTCAAACATCTTTAAGGCATCCCAGTTTACCTCCAGTACAATTTAAAACTGGAGAGAGCTGTAAGGCATGGAGTTAGTAGTCCCTTATTATTCTCTTTGTAGGAAGTGCTGTGAATCTTCATATTATTTCAAAGGTGCTTTTAGACTGATTGGAAATTAGGTAAGATTAGCATTAAAATGTAACATATAGCCCCATCACTGAGATTCTCTGCATGGTTCATATTTATTGCTCTCTCAACCCTTTGTGCTTTTTTCATATGGCAGCTGCATGTCTCAAAAGCAATATTCAGCAACAGTGACTATTAAAATGAAGCTCATCTTCCAAAGCAATTTTAGTACCAGCCACAGACTGTTTTCACTTCCAATACACATCTGATAGAGGAAGGATTCTACAGCTCTTCCTTGAAGCTGCTGCAAAAATCTATTGCTCTTGTCATAACCTTTTAGTTGGGGATAATGCAGTGTGACATAAGAAACTCAGATACTTAGTATAATATGTTTAGAAGATACTTACTGTGTTTGCTAGTTTGGACAACAGAGGGACGACTCCATGATCTGTTATAACAGCTAGATTTTCTTCATCTTTAGCTATATTTGTAATGGCTGCACATACGCTTGCTAAAACTTCTTTATTCTTCGATTTTAGCAAATTGACTATCAGTTCCAAGCCACCAACAAAGGATCGAACCATTTCCCCAGCATCCTAAATGAGAATCAAAAGAAACATTATTTTTAAATATTCAATGTGTACTTATATGCAAATGTTAAAAAGAGAGATTGGCATGACATAATTATTCAAAACTGTAGCTATTGCTGTGTTGCCTTCACCCAAAAATATAGCAAAGTCGGAACTTGACTGACATATGCGAGTTAGACTGTTTCACATATCACCATGTAGGCAGGAATTCAATGCCTAAATAAAGGTATCTAGTGTCATTTTAGATACCACAGGGTATTCTTTACAGCCTCTAGCTATCACTCCAGTAGGGTGCAAGTCTCCCTTATCTGCTGTATCATATTTGCCAGGTGGGTGCCTCACATACCTTAGGGCATGTAAAACAGCAATAGACACCCCTGTTTAGGCTCTCATAGTGTCTTCCATTTCCTACATTAAGTCTGACAGCTAAGCCAAAGGAGTGGTTATAGTATTTTCTTGTATCAATGCAAATGAGTATTCAAGAATACTTAAGGGGGGAGGTTACACAAGTCATGACAGCAACTGTGGGAGAATCATGATGCACATCAGAGTGTGAAAAATCAATGTAAAATGTGACTAAAGGACCCAAACATGACTCTGGAAAAATGTCTAAATACGCTCTTAGAAAAGAAATAGAAAACTAAATGGGGGAAAAAAAAGAAAAAGAAACAGAAAACTAAACCTTGACCTTGAATATAGTATGCAGATCTGGTCCATCTTTTCCATCGTGAACAGGTTATGGTAAAATTAGAAAAGGTTTAGACAAAGACTATGAGAATAATCAAAGGTAGGGAACTGCTCTGTAGAAGGAATGACTAACCAACTAGGACACTCAAGGCAATAAAAGAGAAAACCGAGGAGCGGTATGATAGAGGTGTATAGAATCTTGAGCAGAATAGAAAGGGCGCACAGGGATCTCTCTTCTAGGAGAAGACCTGGAAGCATCAGATGAAATTAGCAGATGGCATGTTCAGAATAAAATGAAGTTATTTTCAAACAAAACATAGTTAAGACGTTGAAGTCCTTGGAGCAGGATTGCAGTGGCTGTTAGAAGTTTACATGTTAGACATTAACTAGACAAAGTTACCAAAAAAAAATCCATTAAAGGTTATTCAATATGAAACTATTCACTCTGATTTAGAAAGTTCCCGAGCCACAGATTTCTTCAAGGTGGAAGAGTGTTCTGGGGAGGGGAACCATGGCTACAAGTTTGCCCTGTTTTCCTACCTTTCCTTAGTCGGCTAGTATGGGAAGCAGAATACTGTGTCAGTGAAGCTTTGTTCTGACACCATTGGCTGTTCTCACACTCTTGTGTTTATTAGTCAACTCAAATTATCAAGCACATGTTTACATGTCAATGTGTAAAACAGGGAAAACCAGCAGTTTGGGCACTGTGAGACTGAACTAACGGGTATGGAATTCATTTGGTTGCCTCAAAGAGGAACTGACAGCAGCTGATAAAGTGACATGCAGCATACAGTACTTCGTATACCCTTAAAAGCACACAGGGTATAAATCTAAGTTTTGTTTAAGCACAAATTCTTAACTGATGAAGTTACATAGTCACTGACTAATGCTATACACCAAGATTCATTGCACTCCATTGAACTGAGATGCTTGAAAAGAAATCTCTCTCTTTCTTCAGTCAGATATCCCACCATGTAAGATTACATTATTTTAGAGTATCTCTTTTCAGTTTCCTTGTGGACAGAAACAATGCTGGAATAGAAAGACAGCTACTTCTTTGAATGATTATTGTTTGAATGATACATGTTAATTCAATCTGTGTGTAACTGTAAGCAACATTTTGCCAACAACCATCTAGAAGGGGTTCTCAGGATGCCTGGTTATACAGAGCCTGAAAGACAACACTGCAAAATCCAGCAGCATTTCCAGAAACTTCATTATAAACACAATAATTAGCAAAGGGGTTAATGGAATGTCAGGAGCCTAATTTGAGGATATCAAGTATTGCAATATAATCTGGAGAAATCACCATTTCTACCTGAACGTGCTCATCAGTTACTTCAGTTGAGTGGACCTCTATACCGAGCTGAGCTATTTGTGTTTATTGGGACCTCTTTATACAATCCATAATCTAGCCCAACATTTTTTGTTACATTTTCAACCTTTCAGATGTGTATCTGGAAAGATAAGTAGTTCTGTTGAAGTGCTTTGTCCAATGAATATAGAAACTAGTGCATGACTTAATTATGGCTAACTGAGGGATTTCTGCAGAAACATAAGACCAGAAAAACAAATGAACTATTGATTACAAAATAGATACAGATCAGAAACCACTGTGGGCAAGAACGCTGGGTTTTTTTTGACAGTCATCTAATTTTTATGGAACTATTTACTAAAAGTATGCCATTACTACCCAAATTGTACCCTTCACGAAGGGTACTGAAAATAGATCAGAGGAGATTCTTGGTGACATCGTGGTGGTACATCTGCAGGTGGCATTGGATGGCCTGGTGTCAAACTGTTATTACACTGGAAAGAGAGTAAAAGTGACTGGCCAAACGGTCAGCAGTAACTTCGTAGAAGAAATTTTAGCCTATGCACCTTGGTAACAGTAAATGTGCAGAGATGGAAAGAAAGGTCTACAAGTGGAATTTCTTTCATTTGCTCCCTTCAATAGGTCAATAGGAGAATTTTGAACAAAAACTACCAGACACACTCCTGAAACCCTTTTGGAATGAAAGGTCTTAGGACTTCATGAAAGTGCAAACATGGATAGTATGAACTTTCCTAGGGCTTGGGAGTGACCCTGAGACCAAGAATGGTTTTGATTATATTTATTTCTTTTTAGGGGCTAATTTATGAACAGACTAGGGCCCAACTGTATTGTGTTAGCTTTGCTGAGCAAATCCATCAAATTGCTCATGGACTTGGTAAATACAAATTCCAGAAGATGCTACAGTTCATCTTTTTTAGTTCTGGGTCCAAATGCCAAACAGAACTCTTAGCTGTGATGTTTCTTTCTCACAGAAGCAAAAGCAGTTGGTAGGCCCATCAGTAATGAAACATTTTCCACCACAGGCAGTACAATTCTTGAGACTGGAAGGGAGAGGTTGAAGCCATACAGTATGAAGGTCAAAAGCAGAAGCCACAGGATGCGGAAAAAGGGTAGTATCCAAGAGCAAACTTTGTGCTGAAGTCCTAAAAAACCCAGAATGAACAAATAACAGAGGTCCTTACAGAAATTAAAAGAGGATCTAAATGTTTATGCAGAAGAAGGACAATAAAGGTTTGTGACTCAGAAAAGCAGCTGAGAGAAAAAGAGAAGGAAGGGCAGTGCTCTGCCACTTCTATTACCAAGTGAGCTGCATGTAAAGGGAGACGGGTTACAGCGTGTTTCCCATGGATACACTAGCATAAAAGTTTCTCTGTCAATCACTGCTAGTGTATACATACCACAACATAGATGTATCTACAGACAATCACCTGAATACAAACAATATTTCTCGATATCAGTTTTCATGTCTGTCTTGAAATTTTAAAATTTGACAGGCAGTAGATAATGGGTTACAAAGAAAGATTTCTAGACAGAAATGTCTTACCTATACATATTAGAGGGCTAGACAGCTAAATGACCAGACACAGGAGAAGGAAAGAAAATGAGATATTTTACATTTACTTCAATTCCTTGAAACTTGCTACAGAAGTGTGCATTACTCTGTGTCTAAATATTGGCTCGACAAATGAGAAAGGCTTCTGTTCAACAGGTAAGCTCTACAGCAAAGTGTCTAAGACTTAAAAGGCGCCCTGCAATACATGAAAACTATTCTGCTTTTCTACACGGTTCAGATACCTGTGTAGTATTTATTATCCGTGCTCTTGAAAGATGTTTCACGAAGATATAAGATAATCTGTATTCCATCTTAATGAACTAATATGTACATTTTATATTTTCCTACCTGTACACATTTTCTTTCCAGGTGATTATAACCCTACTTGTTCAATTTATCTTCTGACAAGCTTATGCTTTCCACATTTTGTAAAGGAGTACGGTCCAATTAAACTGATGGAACATACATATATATAAACAATCCAGCAGTAAGTAAAAGAAAAGAGTTTCAATAATCGACTGTGAAACCAGCTAAACACAAGGACAGAACCTTCTACCAGTGATGAAAAGCAGAGGGAAACTGCAGAAACCACATGTCAGGAAAGTTTCCCAAATGTGATTGTGGGTGTAGTCTGGTGGTCTGTGCAAGACAAAGAGAAAAGTAAAGAAGCAAGAAATTTGAAGAACAATGAGCAGAAAGAAGGATAGAAATGAGAGCTTTAAAATCTGTTGTGTTAGTTTCTTAGTTACAAGATTATTTTTTTTTCCAAAGAAATTTGAACAACAAATGCAATCTTTTTGGTATCATTTAGCAAAACCACATACTTGCTTTGTACAGTAATTTTTTTTACTGAAAGATGTGTATTTATTATATACAATTGCCATACTTTAAAGATATTTAAAGAAGAAATTATATGAAATTGTGCCTGTAATTGCGGACGTGTGGATTTAATTCTTTTGAATCTATGTTCTATGAGTATACTTGTATTAATGATCAGATAGCTGTTCATACTATAAAGTCTAAACTAATTTCTGTGTTTTTATTTTCCAAATACTCTCAGGCATTTTTGTTTATACTTATTTTTGCAACAGAAGAAAAATCATGTATAACACATCGTTGCTAATCTTTTTTGCACTTTTTGTTTCACATAGAAAACAATGCAATTTTTAAACTCCACCTTCTAAATTAATCAACACACTTTTTTTTTTTTTGTGAGACAACCCAAAGCGTTTGTCATTTCCTGCTATTAGTGTGTGATAAGCTTTCATATCTACCTGTAGTCCTTAAACTTCACTGTGGAAATATAAATGTCATTGTACCAAAGTCTGGGTTGTTTACTATTGGGTAATAACATGATTTTGATATTCAACTTGAAGCCCAAGACTACATTTGTACTTCAGTATTTACATACTGCAAACTCTAATCTATTAATATAGCCATTAAACTACATTTACTTTCTCTAATGTTACATATTAAGTTATTCAACAAACTTCAAGTATCATGAAAAGCTTAAAGAACATCTTAGGATACAACTATACAAAAAAACAATTTGAGAGAAAAGAAGAATGCATTTACGTAAATTTAGGTAATTTACTCCCCTACCTTACCTATTGTGACAACACCTTACTCCTTTGTTGTCCTAACAAGGCTACTCAGTTTGAGTTAGGCAGGGAAAAAAATGGTATGATAAGAATAAAGCCTAAGGAACAGCCTTTGTAGATAAAAATACTGATAAAATCACTCCCACTGATAAGCAATAAAATAGATTTTTTTTCTGCATACATCTGAGTGTATGTGTTAATGATAGGTTTAATACTTCTGTTTTAACAATAATATTTCCTGAGCTGAACAAAGTAAGAGGCCAAACAAAACGACATTTAAAGAAGCAATAAAAATGTTTCCAAAAATTGGGAGGAGGGGAGTAAGAATGTTTTACTGTATTAACAGGAAATATCTTCATTTTAAATCTTCGATAACTTTTAATCTAATACTTAACCTGACGTGACAGATATGAAGAAATACAGATTGTTAAACTACATTTTAATTGGCTGAAGAAGATGGGAAGAAGTAACGGGACTTTTCATGACTTCACATGACCACATCTTCTAACTGCTGGGCAGCAAAGCTCTTATCCTCAGAAAGTATGATAAATATTATTTCAAAACTGTATTCTAAGGGAGTAGTTTGCAATCTCAAGCAGTAAGAAAACCCCTATCAGGTGCAGATGCTGAGGCCAGCAAAATCACCTGCTGTGCTAATAAAAGTATCATCCTGCTACTCTTTAATCACATATTTTCATCCTGTTGAATGGCATGATTATTAACAAAATCTAGTTAAGTTTCCCCTTTCACTTATTTCTAAATTGGCTTCAGCCAAGAGCAGAACTACTGTCAGATAGACCAGCTTTACACATATTTTTTTTAATTAGGAGCAGAAAGCATTACGATATTTGCAGAAAGACAGATTTGGAAAAATTACTTGATCTTTGCAGTATTTATACAAGGAGAACTTTTGAGATTTTTGAGTTCTCTTGTCATCTTATTATATGTTTTTTTGTGGTTCTTTTCATTAAGTAAATAAAGTTCATCAGCCTTGAGACATACAGTTCTTGTAAAAGAACTACTGAATTTTTTTGTAACTGAATTCCTTTCCTACTTCTTCCAAAGTGAATACTGGTTTCTTTATTTGAAAGATTTAAAGCTAAACACTGTATTACAAAAACACATTGTGTTTATCTTTAAAAATACTCCACTTGAAAGATAAAAGTTTCTCCACTAAAATCAAGTAGTATTTCACTCTTAGAACATCTTAAAAAGCTTAAGGTGTCAAAGCTAATTTGTCAAATTGAATTGTGTTTGCCCAAAAAAGTGATGGTATGGCTGTGCAAATAAACTTTAGTTATCAAGAGTCATCTTTAAACTACCTTTCCTTTAATGAAGAAAGTTGTCCATTTCCATCCCCTGTTGCCAACTGAATAACTTATCATCCTAATGAAATGCAACAAATAAATTTCTATAGTATAGCTGTTCAGTGAAAAAGGGAAACACACGATTTACATAATGAAGTTTCTATTCATTTTTCTTAATAAACAACTCAATGGTATTATTAATCAAATTACTTTATATTTAAAGGCTAATTTCATTCCTGCCTATACAGCTGTGGAGGCTTCCACTGTAGCAGAACTGATGAGGACACACCTTATAAATGAGACTACTTCCCTACATCTCACAAGCCCTCTGTCCTGAGAAAATGCAATGTGTTGGGAAAACAACAGCAGACAATCAACATGGATTCTCTTATTCTCTTCACCTCACTGAAGCAACTAAAGACAAAGCAGCAGAGTAGCTTTAACGTGGCTCCAATGCTACTCTGTAGCCTGGAAGAGCATGGCCTTACTCCTTAATCCTGTCTCTTCAGGGGTTTGATCATCACACAGTTAAATACGTGGCAAGTATATTGCTATTGATAGTTTCAAGAAACAAAAGCAAAATCCATTAGCCAAGCGTACAGCCCAAGAAAGCATGCAATCCATGGTCTCTAAAAGATGGTGGGGGAAAAAAATAGCCTATGTAGTCACTCATGCAACTTGTAGTAGTCCTTTTGTCTATTGTTTTCCTTACTTTTCAGCCTGGCAGACTACACCTACTCTTCCTCCCCCTCCTCACAACTCTTACTGAAGTTCAGTCCTGGGTAAATGCCAAAATCCTAATTTTTTCACAGAAGCAATGAAACGAGTAATATCAAAGTCCTTTGAAGGCACAATAGAGAAAACGTCATGATTCGCTTTAGATTATTTTTTAAAACATTTTAATAATGAAAGTATGAGAAACAGATAACATTGAATATCTGGAAAAACTAAACATTGTTTCCATTGGGTTTGGATTAAATTGAATCCAAATAAGTGTCTAAGCAAACTTCTTGTAGTTATTAATATGCCTATGAGATATTCATCACTAACATGTAGTTTAATATTGTAGAGATACAATACAGCAATATGGAATGTTCTGAGGACGGTCTAGGTAAACAATAAATGCAGCGACAACACAAACTAATAAATTGTTATAACAGTTATTGTTTGTGTCTTTGCAACTCTGGCATGCTTCCATAAATTAGAGTGGTATATGAGAAGGCAATCATATCATATTGTACCAATTACCATTACAGACCACTGAGAATCTGAACAACAAGCATGAAGTATAAAATATGTTATAGTTCAATCAAAAGCTTCTGCGTTAGATAAAATGATTGCTTGAAATTTTCTGGTTTATATTATGCAGCAAATCAGACACAATGATCTCTGTGCTCTTTTCTTGCCTTAAAATCTGTGGAAGTTCCATGTGGCAAGTGAGAGGGTAGACAGGAAAAAAGTGAGACGGACAAGAAGGAAAAACAAAGAAGAGATGAAGAAGAAAAAAACATGAAGAGGATGGGGTTTAAACTTTTTATAGATTTTTAAAATCCAATTAGCAAGTCTAATTTAAATGTACAGAAGCTACATGGCAAGCTGTTGACTAGCATGTGTAGCTATTATAAACTAAGTTGCAAGGAAAGCTGGTCAAATATTTTCCAGTGGAACAGTATTCCATCAGAAAATGCTAATGGAATGGAACCAAAACCTTCCATAAGAACACAACGACTTCTTGAAAAGTTTTGACAGAAACCAGGCAGAAAGGCAGACTAAATTACCAACGTGCCTCTTCATCTTTTCTCTTGTCAGCCAGATGGCTGGTGAGTAGCCTGCCAGGCTGCTTGGCTTCTGGTTTTCACAGAATCCCTGACTTCTTGCCTGATGGGCTGCCAAACAGCTGGGAAGCCAGGTCTCCAGGAGCTCCTAAGCTTTTTGGATTCCTATGGTCTCCAAGCTCTCAGGCAGCTGCTTTGCATGGAACTTAGGACCTAAGGCTCCCCTGTGAAGGAGATGTGCTTTTAGTTTCCCTTTGCTGCCCAGCTTTCAGGTTACATGTTTTATAGGAACTGGACTCCTGTATTTGTAGACATTAAGGACCTCTGGGCAATTTATAGCAGTCCATTCAATATCTCTAGGGTAACATACCTATAGGAGGCCCAAACTCCTCATAATAGTTGGTTCACTAAACTTCTAGGCAGCCTGTGTCAAGAATCATTGGATAGGCTGGTTCTGCGTGCACCCTGGCAAGCATGGCAGCCAGGTATGGATTCACCAAGTCAGGTTTAACTTGCTGGGCTTCGTAAATCTCCAAGGACCCTGGTGCTCTGGAAGGCCTGAGGGGCAAGCCAAAAATTCCTCTTTGTCTCTCTTATAGTACTCTTTTGAAGTTTAGTTCATACAAACACTTAAAAGTTGGAAAGTCTACATCCAGATATCAGGGATTAAAAACTGCATAAAAATGAGATCAAATACAGAAGAAGATTTACGTTTAAAATTATAATGTCTAGAGAAAACAAATAGGAAAATGGAAAGAGAGCAGTAAGAGTACTAAGTTTAAACTGCCAAGGTTTCTGTATAGGATTGCAAGAAGCACAGCAAGGAAAACAAAGAAACTGGAAAATGCTGTACATGCTCAAGCAGGGAATTTTGACATTATAGGCTTAACCAAAGAATGGTAAATAAACAAAAATGTATTGGTACTACTTAAGTAAAATTTTAAAAATATAAAACAAATGAACAACAGTGTGTATTACAAGGCTTGACTGATCTTTATACACTACAGTTTTAAATTAGTAAAATGTGTAAACAAAGCATCTTAATTCATTTAAAATAGCAAATAATTTTATTTGTTAACTATTATAAGAATTTCCAAGTTCAACTACCTTTCTTTGTTACTTTTAGTAAAGAAATGTTTTTTGTGGTTTTATACATATGGTTACGTTGAAATTTCCATAACAAGCAAAATCCGTGTAAGAATCCTAAATAGCATGGGTCATCAGCAGCATATTTTCCACCCACAGGTTAACTCCAGACTGCTGGCTCCAGTAGAAGTCACTTCCTCAGTATATAATAGTTTTGCAAGAGTGAAGGATACTTGACCTTCACACAGACCTATCTCATGACACTTCCCTCTTAAACCTGGTTTAGTTTTGATTTGGGGTTTTTTTTGTGTGTCAGCATGGACATTCTCTTTCCCTGTATGTAGGAAATACACAGACAACTTTAGATGGCTGATCATCCTTCATCACACCAATGAAATTCCACTGAAAAGCTGAAAGGGATGCAACAGTTTGGGGACTTGGAGGGACGGTTGTGTGTGTGTGTGTCACGCTTTATCAGAAGTGTGAGATGCCATTTTACAAGTACATTTTAAGAAAACAGACTAACTTTTCCTCTCTCTTCCCTCAAATCCCCAGTGTCAGACTGTTTACTTAAATTATTTTGACAGACTTTGTACGTAGCTGGCTTCCTGAAGTTCTTTAAGAAAGCCTTTATAATTGTAGCTATAACAAAGGCTAAAACTGAAACTTTGAAAGTTGAAAGCTGATATGCAAGCACAAAGGACAGAGGAAAGGATGAGGCCTGACATTACCATTCCTATTCTAATGTTTGCACCCAAAANCCCGACATACTATTTAAAGGTTACTCTGTGAGGAAATAGGTATTTTCATACAAACTCAAGCTGGCAGTGTTCCTCTTATTGGCACAATGCCTTTGGATGAATTTTATAATAGCCCAAATAACATCTTTGTAGAGTTTCTCTAAATTTTTCTTTTTGGGCTGATGTACGTTGGGAAAACACTATAAATACTGTTTTTCAAAGAAGCATCATAACCAAATATTGCTGTTCCAACATCAACATAGTTGAGTAGACTTTTCTTAGCCATTTTTCATAATCATTTGTGTTTCTTGGACAGTGCACTTACACTTTGTCATTACCAGTGTGCCTGCTGTAGTAACTTTTCCTTTTGGAAGTAAGGAACTAATTAATAAGAATCTGCTTCTATTAAGATAATTCCTTTGAATAAATTACATGCTTGTCTCTTTATGTCTTATATTTAAAAGACTTAAAGTCTTATATTTTAAAGTTCATGTATGAACTAATTTATCCAAAATCATGACATATTTGTCTAAGACTCACAAGTAGCACTCACAGGTGCTGTGCAAATTTTCTCAGGAGAGTTCTACCACCCAAATTGTATCACTGCCAGCCTACCTGTAAGATCTTCACTCTACAAGAAATTCTTAAGGCTAAAAGTATTTAGAACTTATGCTGGCATACAGAAGTGGTAAGTGATACCAAACCAATTATTATGGTTGTCAGAGCTGTAAGTTTATGTACTACAGTGTACAATTTATATCCTTGATTTAAAAAGTCTTAAATCTGTCATGGACTAAGTATCACTGACCTATATCATATTGCTGTAACAAACAATATCACTTAACTATATCATGCTGATACAAATCTATTCTATGGGAAGTACTCTAAACCAGCTACCATAATGTAACTGTCAACATACATAACCTAGGGTTACGGGAACTTGGATTCTGCTCCCTTTGCAATTAACTTTCTGTCTAACAGCAGACAAACTAGTTAGACCCAAAAGCTTAAAGGTGGCTAGCACCTAAACATCTTGAGAATTCAGGTCTTGGCCTTTTGTTACTTTTATCCCCTGAATGGTAAACCAGAAATGGTAGACTTTCCAATCTTAAACAGATTATGGTGAGAGCAAGTGCATGAGAAAGAATCACGTACTCACATGCTATAACAATAACAGCCCTATCAGTATGAATGATTAGCTTCTAAGATTTTATAAATATAATATAAAATAATCTTTAAGTTCTATTTACAGAAAATGTCTGTACAGAAAAATGGATGTTGCACTACATTGTTATAAAAAATTGCTTCTGATACTATTAACAAGTTCTATTTCATTTATGAGCCTCCACACTACAAAAGAGAATCACTACAGCTTCCACAAAAGAACACAAAAAGAAAACAAATCCAGATTCCAATCTCACAGCTATTTGAAACATGGTTTGCAGTCCCAAGCACAGGCTTGGAAAAGCCAGAATGCACATAATCCTTTCAAAGTCATATGCTTATTACTGTTTTTGAATCAAGCACTGCATAAACCAAACTGTGCTCCTTGGAAGATTGTGTAAATTGTTGAATATTATTAATTTTGAATAAAAAAAATCAATATTTTGTTTAGATAGAAAGAGTTACTGCACTTCCACAGTGTGGCTATAATTGCTGCTTTATACATATTTCTTTCCATTCAGTGTCAGAGGAAAGGGTATTATTGGTAGGTTTGTTTCAGTGTGCCACTCTGCCTCAGTCTCACACAAAGAACTCTTTGTGGGGTCACAGATCAGCATTTGGGCAGGCAGCCAAGAGAGATGAAAGGAGGATGGCTACACTAAGGATGTACATAGCTTACACTCATCAAATACCCAGGGGGAAAAAAAAACCCAAGAAAAAAATCCATGTAGTCTATAATTTCAGTAGCTGTCCTCTATCCCCTTAGTTTCTGAAAAAAGTGCTTTTAGTGGAAGCTCTAGCAATGTGGAGTTCTACTCGGGCACTACAGGTTGCAGAGTCTTACACATAATAAGCATTACCTCAGTTCTAAGATAAAGTCATATTTTAACATTCAGTTACAGCAATATCATTCAAGAGAGAGGCAGGTATAGTCATATCTTGGCAGAGGAGATGTATACAACCCACCATTAGGTAACAAAAAGCTTTGAGTGTATATGTTTAAAAAAAAGATGGGAAGATAATTCAGAACAACCAGCATGCTTGAAAAATGGCAAGCAAGCTGTCATTGTAGAAATTATTGTGAAGAAATAGAAAATGCATCTATCCATCTATATAAATTAATAGCAATCAGACAGTGCTTAGTTGGATGCTAAGCATCCAGGATGCTAAGGATATCTAGCACTTTGAAAGAATTTCCGTTCTTTACATAGTCAGGATCTCAAATCATATGCAGAAGGGTATACATTTGTGGTACAGTAGAGAGAAGATGCAAAAGCTGCATTAAATATGGAGGTAAATTACAAACAGAAGATATTAACGTACAAAGATTAAGGATAAAAGTCTATTTAGTATTCCAAGAAACTTCTAATGGGAAACAAAACCTTACCTATTTACTACAGGTCAGTGGCAAGAATTCACTGAAGATGACTTACAGCTTATAATCACCATTTTATCTCTATCTGGAAACTGACATGAAATAAATGAATAGCTCAGTCTTCTGTGCACAACTGACCTGCACAACAACCACTATTCACAACTGGCACTTTTTGTTGGCAGTCTGAGCAGAAAATCTAAGGATTACATTGGCACCAAGTCTGAAATATGCTCTGAAATCAAATGATGGTCTCTGGAGAATGTAGCTGAAGTACCTCATAGTGGAGAACAACTACAACTACCTGTGCTATTCATAGCCTGTGAGTAGAAGCTTTCTGTTTTCAGCATTGTCAGATTTTCAGCATGTTTTATTTGGGAACAGTCCGTTTAGGTCCTGATAAATTATTAAAATATATTTTCCAAATACAGTAAGAACTGCAAAGGCAAAACAGCTGTAATAAGTGCTAGATGGAAGACTATTCACTTTTGAAAAGTGAATCATTAATTTTTTTAAGCAGTTAACAGAACGAAATAAAAGAGAGTGTAAGTAGCAAAAAACAAAGTATTGCTGGTAATCATCCAAATATAAAAATTATATGTGAGTATATATATAAAAAAACTATTACTTTAAATACTTTCTTACCTTAGTATTTTCAATGCAAGGACAAATAGCCCAAGCTGCACTTGCCTGAACATCTGGATTAGGATTTTTCAGCAACGACCATAACAAACGAACTCCATCTAGACGGTCAATAATCCTATTGCAGAAACAGACCAAAAAAGAGGTAATCAGTTATGGAGTAGACAATGTTAAATTTTAAATTATATCTGTTTGTTTGGAACACTGCTTTATTAGATATTGGTACGATTTTCTTTAACACACTGTTTTGTTTTATGTAAGCGCTTGTGTTTTATTGTCAGCTAATCGCCATCAACATAGTGAACTTTGCTTACTATAGCAGGTGGGTGTGAACAAATGATGTAAAGACAGAACATGTTTTCTAACCAAATCTCATTAATACTGTTGACTTTTTTCTCAGCACTGTCGTTCAAAATGCTTATAGAAGATAAAATATACTACATTATAACCAGAACTCATATAAATGTGAAAACAAGCATGTGACTTTTTAATGATCTGCATGCAAAGTGAAATCTGAATTCAAGCATACTAGCTTCTTTCATATAGTAACAAATACTTTCCAAAACAAATATTTATGCCCAAAACTATGTACTTAACTTTTTATTCAGTCTATGCTTAATGTATTTACCTTACTCTATGGCATATTTTAAAATACTGTGTTTCTAATCTAGCATTAGAAATTAAAATGGTCACACCACAGTGCATCCTTTGTTGGGCACGAATAACGTGTAACTTGTTTCCCATGTGTTCCTTACCAACAAGACTAACACTGAACACTATGTTATAATTACTTAAACACACTGTAATCAAAGTATCTTCGTGACTAGCTGAAAAATGAATTATCATCAGAATCATCTCTACACCATCTGTGTTATGTTTACATATCAATCAGGCTTGGGAATCATAACTTCACATTAGGGTCCACTGAATACCTTAAATGGAAAGGAAGGTCAAACAAAATTTAATAGCCTTTACAAAGATGCCTTGTTTTCAAAATGATATGTTAAACCCAAAGCAGATGAGTTGAAGATAAAGAAAAGCAAATGTACCTTCATTTTCTAACCTCAAAAGTAAAAATTCAATTGTATAAAATTAGTCTACATCTCTGATTGTAAATACAAGAGAAATTTGTATTTAATTTAATCTGTATTTACAGATTGTGTTTAAAAACATCACACAAAACATCTCATTTGTGTTCAGGAAATTTTAAAACTAATTCTAAAAACAGCTTTGTACGTAATCCTACCATCATTTGAAGCAGAAAAAAGATTAAGGACATGAACTCTGTCTAAAATGACCAAGGACACAAACTGGTTAAACAACTATGTTTTCCAAAATAATGCTTTTTTTCACAAAGATAGGGTTCAGACACTATAAGTTATTTAAGATCTGCTAATTTTAATACAGCTTATTTTACATACTCAGCTCCAAATCAATTGCAACAAAATCATCATTCAAAGGACAAATTCAGAAATCCTAAAGCATCAAAACAAAACAGCATGATCACAAACTACACAATAACATATATATGTTCAACATAGTAAGGATGACTTAAACAAAAGCTTCAAAACAAGCTTTTAAATCCCTCCAAACACCCAACCCAGCAATTTTAACATTACTTCCCTGTCATTTCAGAAGGCACAAGGAACTTTTTCCTATATTGGAATTAATTAAAAAAGAACCCATGAATCTTTCTTCTAGTCAAGCAGAGTACTGACCATTTACCAACATGAGGTACTTCCTCCCAAGAGGGCCTAAATATAAATGACCCAGCTCCCGCTAGTATATAAAAATCAAGAGATAGAAGCCAAACACTGAGCTCAGCTTTTTCCACCACATTTAAAAAAACAACCTCTAGGCTGATTTATCTTTCCTTTCTATTTTGTTGAAAGCTCCCTTTTCAATTTAAAGTTTACTTTCATTTTCTTTTCAGTTTTCTTGTCTTCTTTTCAGCTTTTCAAGGTAAGCTAGCCTCATTCTGTGGTAGCCTCATTTTGTAAAGAAGAGTTTTGCCTTTTGCTTGAAGACCAGAAAGACCAGTTGCCTTACACCTAACAGAACGGCTCAGAATATCTGAAAGTATAGTCCTTAGTCTGTTAAACATGTATAATATCAAATTAAAAAACAGTACAGACAAACCAAACCAATCTCCAAAGTCCATTGTTCATAACCAATTACTGCTTTCTCTCAGTTACACTAGATTACCTTAAATGAAAAGAACTTTACATAAAAGAACAATGCTCTTAAATTCTCATACTGGAAGAATAATTGTTGTGTTATCACCATACAAGCACAAACCCTTTTATTTTCATCTTGCTGAGAACATATATTTGCCAATTAAAGAAAGCATTGCTAAGCAAATGGCTAATCCTTTCTCAGTTCAATTTCTCATCCTCTCAATGTAGCAGATGAAGAAACTGGGTGTTAAATGAGCATATCTACTATAAAAGCAAAGGGAACACTAAAATAAATGGCCCTGAAAAATGCTTCCTCTATAAAATTGCTCAGACATTAGTTTCCTTTCTATGTGAAAATTCCTTTTTAAAGTGGACAAAAATATACATTTAGGTTTCTTTACAAATAAAGAAAGAAAGATATGGGACAATAGACCTATAATCTTGAAAATTTCAGCTCTGATGGCATTACACTGAACAATATTCTGATTTGGTTTTGTTTATAGCTTTTGTATCTAATTTTCTTCCCAAATTTATTATAACATTATTAGCAGGATGCTGTAATAAAGCTACTTACCATAATAAATACAAGCAAACATACCTTAAAATTTACTTTGGTTGGCATTCAATTCTGTATTCATCCGTAGCTAGTACATTAGTCACTCTGTGGTTACAGTCACTTTAAATGATATATATTATAACTATTTATTGACATTATGATGATAAAATTAAAATACAGTTAAACCTCTATTAAGCAATCACAGGACTGTTAAAGGACAGTCTTTCTAATAAAGATGTAGAACATTTCATTTGAAAGCTGAAGGGAATCTCATAAAAGCTGAAATAATACAGTATTTAGTTGATATAAAAAATCTTAATATTTAATATTTTGAAGTTCAAATACTCAACTACTTTATAGAATAGTTGAACTATATGTATGTAATGTATCTAATGTACAGAACACTATTAATAGTCACAACCTTGAAAAGGTTTCAAATCATTAAAGTCACCTAAAGTAGAAATGTAAACTTTATTAAAGGTAATTACTGTCTGGTGCTTCACTGTAAGTACGTAACAATAGAAAAATATGCAGAGTTCAGAAGCAAGAGCCCAGACTCTGAACTATCATTGCTCTATACCTTAACATAGCAGAGGCATCTGCTGGACCTGACCAAGATGGCCACAGATGGCCACCTCTTCTGATTCAAAGCTCTGTGCCTTGTCCTAGACTGTTCTTATTTGATCACTGATACAATTTAGGACAAGGTATAAATTATTCTGCTCCTCAAAGTAACCATAAGAAGTTGTATTGGCAGTTAGAAATAGTTGGAGTGAAGAGGTGCTCCTATCATGTATGTACTCCTGTGCTGGCCAGACATGATTAGAGCAGAGAGGAAGGGCTATGCAACTGACATCACTCCTACAAAAAGGCAACTGCAACATGTGTGAGCAGAACATCTTCCTGGTTTCCACACAGAACAGCTGGCATATGGTGTACATAGAATATGTCTTATGGACAAATAATTCTAATGCAATTAAACCTATTCAGAGATTACTGGACAGCCTCAGGGAAATCTCAGGTTATAGTGAATTGGTATTTGCCATCTGACCAGTGCAGATAATTTAACGAGATAATTTTTTTAATTACTTTTGTTGGGTGTTTACAGTCAACAGTTGTTTAATAAAGACTTTTCACATTATTTCATTTAAGAACCCTGATATCATGACATCATTGAACATCATGAGATGTCTGTGCAAGACGTGAGTTACAATTCTAGAAATTTCCTTTTTTTTTTTATAGATCTGAAACTAGCAAAGCTGTTAATCTGAAATAGTACTTCTCTTTCAAGCTCAAACTTAAGATTGAACATTTCCAGTAGAAACTTCAACATGTATTGCTGAAACACACATGCATACATATAGCCTAGACATCTGTTTGTCATATCTATCATCTTTTTCTGTTAGTGTTATTTGCTTTTGAGAAGTCTAGTTTAATTGCCTGCCAATTTAGACCACAAATACAAATGTAAATAAACAGTTATACTGACTCTGTATTGTGCTCACTGGTAAGATTACAGGGTTTAATTCTGGCAGAATGTAATCTTGTCTTTTTTGAAACCACAATTTAGCATGTTTCTTAAAACTTTCACTAGTTGCTGTGGACTGTTTTGATAAATAGTATTATATACCAATGACTCAAACTCCATCTGTTTGGCTAAAATAATTGTATGGTTTAGTTTGTAAGATTCTAAACCCTCAGTTTTGAACGCTAGAGATAAAGTCTATAGGTTTTCAAATGAAAAGGGTACATGAAAATCTAGTGGCAGTTATACAATATGCAATAGTCCTCTGGTTTTAGTAGGTAAAAAAGAATAACTTGTAAAAAGTCCCTCAAAAAGACAAATGTACATTAAGTATGTGCAGCAGCATCTCTGTCAGTGGCCATGCAGCAGACAGAATGGAGAACAGCTTTATGCTGTCCAGGTCAGTCATATAGTTATGGGTTTTTTTAAGAAACAACAACTTATTTTTTTGCCGTGAGAGAAGCTGACTGCTGTTCTTTATTTTACATAGCTAAACTGAGTCAATAAGAATCACTTAATTGCTTGAAGTTGCGTTAAAGTAAAAGCTTGGTGCAGAAAAGTAATACTGTTGTACCTTCCACTCAGTAGTTGTGGAAGTTGAAGTGTCAACTAGGAAACATGACAGAGATAAAATATACAAAAGACATATAGAAGCTGTAGATTCACCTATGCCAACCTACTAGTCTTCTCTCTTTGCCATCTTCCTCCATGGAACATATGATAAATAAGTTAACCGCACTGTTTCGTAGAACACTCTCAGGTTTTTATTTCTTACATTAATCTCATCCTCTTCATTAAATACCCTTGGATCATTCACAGAAACTACATGAGCTCCACTCTCAGTCTGCATGGTTTCCACATACCTACTGCATAACCACATTCAAAATAGAAACATGTGAGTAGTTGCACTGGTGTCAACGTTTTAACTAAGCATTGTTTTTAAATATTTTGCTGGATTGGTATGAAACGTATCCACACCTGGATGAATCACAACTTGGGAAAAGATAGCAGCATTATCTCTTCTAGTACTACAAGTCTAAATAGCACAATATATCAGCTACATGTCGCAGTCTTGTTCATAATAATTTCTGAGTAGTGTTTTTTTTGTAGTAGCAAAAAGTATATTCTACTCTTGATCTAAGATCTTGCCTACTTGCTAATGTTTTAAAATATTTTGAAAAATATTTTAAAAGTTGAGAACCTTTAACAGGCAATTTCTTCATATGAACCAAATTTGACATTTGATCCCTTTGTCCAGTCTTTGCAAACTCCATAAAATTTTGCCCCAAACAACCTGTACTCTCTCCTTCTTAATAACATGATGGACTTTGTTCATCACAATTTTAGCAGCAATTTGTGTTATTTTTGTTGCTTATACTGATGACATTCCAGTATGAAGCCATCCATACTGGATACTACAAGTGACAGTCCTGAATACTGGAGTATGTCTGAGGTCTTACAGGTATCAATTTATATTCATTGGTATTTAAATTTCTCAGTTGATTTACAATGTTAATTCTGTTAGGTTTATACATTACTCTAAAGGCTGATTTTTAGTGAGATATGTTGTGAACATGATTTCATTTATATATACTTTTCTGCTACACAGCTAACTGTTCATACAACCCATGTTTACAGTTGTGTACCATCTAGCCTTTTGCCACTGGGTGACAGCCAAAGCATGAAAACAAAAGCCCTATTCAGGAAAAGAATTCCCTGCACTGCTATATGAATATCAAGTGAACTATGCAAATCAGAACAGGAGGAGTTTAATAAAACTCTCTTTCTGACCTTCCTTGTGTATAAGGAGGAAAATATGCTGAGAATCTTGAGGTAGATATCCCTGTAAGGGAACAGGAAGCACAGTAAATGCCGACCCCAACATTTAACTGGAACACTTAATCATAAAATTCAAGGATCTTTGTAAGCTGTACAAATCTACATCACAAAACCAATGGGACTAGCAACACTCTGTGTAAAAAGACAGTCTTTTTCTTTAGTTTTGCAAAGGAATAAGGGGGGAGAAAAGGGTAAAAAATAAGTTTGGGTTCATAAAAGGAATGATGGAGAGGGACAAAACAGATAAAATACAAATAATACTCCACTTGAAAAATTTTAAAATTCTTTTTCATGACAGTAAATGAGCACATTTCCTTTTGGAATTACTTTCTCTAATTTAGTCTATTATTTATGATTTGAGAACAGATGTAAAAGGAAAAGTCAAACAGCACTTTAAAATGGTGTTCTCTAACTTTGAATTTTAACTTTAATAAAAATCAATTTACTAAAGGTTTATCTGATTCTCCCCAAAATGCAAAAGCTTCTATGTACTTCCTTGCTGAAATTTTTTTATATATATAGCACATTTTACAGTAGGATGTAACTAACCCACATGGCCCTGTGGAAAACAAGAAGTAAAATATCCTTTTAAGTGAGATCAGACTTGGCTATATTTGCGTGAGAATTACGAAAAAAAATTTTCTTCACTATTTAAAATGCTATGAATATGAATAGCTTACATCATATTTTCAGGTTCTGTTGCACAAGCTCCCACTGCTTTGGTGACATTGACAAGCAGTGCCTGATCAGTTCCAGTAAGTAACTTCACTAGAGTTGGTATGCCACCACATTTACGGATAGTAGTTCGATTTATTGGCTCTTGACAACATTCTGCCAGTGCTCCAACGGTATTTACAAGAACTTCTTCAGGCTGGTCAGTGAGCAGTCCTACCAAAGCTTCTATGACTTTATATTCCCGAAATCTAAAATACAGAAATAAAACCAAAGTTGTTATTTTCAGTATGTTGCTGTTATAAGTTTAATTTTATAATTAAAGTGTAATTATAATTGAAGTATAATGTTTAATTTCTGTATGTAAAGTAATCGTGTTGAAGAAATCACAATATAGGTAAAACACTTCAAACAGTTCTTGAAAGTGTGATATACAGCATAATTTCTTGCTCTACCTTTTTAAATATATTTCTCTAATTTAGCTATCTAGGAATCTGCAGAGTAGTTTGAGTGTTTTTTAAAACTTGACACGAAGATGCAACATCTATAAATACCTGAAACCATACTGGAAGACTGGCAAGTACTGTGGCACCCTAACTTCCAGTACTTTTCCCTGCCATGTTAACAATAGCTAGAGTAGTAGCGTATCAGACACTCTTCCACCCCTCTGGACGAAAGGATCACCCTTACTTTTCACTAAATGTTAGCCTTTAGAGGGTTTGCCCTGACCAGTCAGGCCTAATAAGTGCATTTTCCTAAGGTCAGACCTATAGTTCTAGTACGTTTCTATTATACTATGTTAGATTCCATTTTGAAATCAAGTAATTGACAGAAATTTGAGTTGATTGCTATATTAATACTTCCCTCATTCTTCATAGCACTTTTGGTACTGAAAAACAAAAATTTGTTTTTAAAAATCCTGGAGGTCCCATCCTACAAACAGATGCATGCTAAACTTCAGAAGTTTATCTTTCAGAACAGGACTTTACTCCGTACTGGGGTTGCCTTCCTTCTAAGCTCATTTTGTTCAGAACTTAGGAGATTCTTAACACTGAACAAATACTGTATCTTCCTTTCATACATTTTCTGTTATACACCTTGACAAGTCCACTTGTTACATCAAGTCTATTATCTAATAATTATGCTTTGATTTATACCTTTGTGTAAATATACATAGTTCCTCCCCTAAAGAGAGAATTTCTCTGAGGATACGGAGTTCTCATTCATGCTTCCCCCACAGCCCCTAGCTTCTGAGAATGTCTGCTTGAGCAACAAATACTCTGTTTTCCAGGAATCGTTTGTACATGTGGCTTTTCTTTCATAAAAAAATTAGCATTTTTGAAATTTTGATGGTAGAACTAGAACTGTTTCAATACAGGTTAATATTTCCAAGTATAACAAGTAAAGTAACTGAGAAATGAGAAACTTTCATTTTTCATGATTCAAGCCCTTCCTTAAGGAGGAATCTTCCTCTCTTTCTTCACTGTAATTTGGACACATCCCTATACATTTTTTTTCAAGAGAAAACACAAACAGCATGAAAAAAAGAGCAACAAAGCAAGCAAACAATTAAAAAAAAAACAAAACTATTTTCTCTGGCTACTTTATCTGTGTTGCATATCAACTGCTTCAGAGATGGAAGGATATGAGCTGGCTCTGTGATGGGCAGGCTACACTCTAACAGAGCTGTTGGCTCAGGCCATCTTGTGTCCAGAAGCAGTACGGCTGCTTGCATGCAAACTGGAAGCCGAGCTAGCGAGGCCCAGGCACCTGTATCAGCTCATTGCTGAGTCAGCGCAACGTACTGCAGGTATAGAAAATACTGTGGAGTAGTTCAAAGATAATTAAGTGGCCCTGCAGGAACCAGCAGGGTTTGTTAGTTCTAGCTTCATGCCAGACTCGAGCTCATCCCTTCAGATCTACTTACATGTTTTCATATTATCCTCCCTCCCTGTTCTGTAGTGGCCTCCCATCTCGAGTTTGGATAGGGTTTACTGCTTCAGACTCAGCACTACATAATACATGAATTCAGCTCAAGTCTGGAGCTGCGCCTGGCTAGTAACCTTCGTGGAGCATCAAGCACTTGCCAAAGATATGTGAGTAGCCCAGCAAAAATCTGTTTGCGTTTGGACAGAATTATTGGCTACAGCTATACTAATAAATAAAACAGGCGATGGCTCATTCTCTAGCCCTGAGGACAAGAAGCACAACATAGTATCCATATGGCTAAAATCTCTTATCCTCACAATTCAGGGTGGCCTCACCCATTCTGCCTAATGGAAACAATCTGTTGCCTTCACTGTTCCCAAGGAGTGTCTGGGCATTGTCTGGGAGATCGCTTGCTGGCACAGACCAAACTGTGTAAGGGACTGTGATAACGGTTAAACAGTATGGAGAATCGTAACATAGTGCCTGAACCTTGAAAGGTTTGGCCCTGTTTAGTTTACTTGTACAGAGAGAGCCATTCAGTCAATCTCATCACTGATTGATCCAGAAACAGGATGCCTCCATGCAGATACCCAAAGCCCACAGAAAATGAGGATATACCCCTCTGAGAAGCCAGGTTGCAGTGCTATCAAGAACGCAAAAAGCAGCAGTACAGCAGCACAGTATGTAAAGACCATGGCTCTGTATACCAACAGTTTGGGAACTCATTAGGACTTTAAAAAGCCAGTCTGTAAATGCTTATTACTGCAGTTCTTTCTGATTTTTATCCAGCAGCTATTTATCATATCTACTTGTCCAACAAAGTACACTAAAATTATGGCTGCAGGAAGAGGTTACCTCTTACTGATACCCTTTCCAGCCTATGAATATTGCATTCCTCTGTACAGAGCAGCATAACTTCAGCAGGAAGCCTAGCACATACTCCAGTGGAGCAGGCTTTTTTCTGAGGTAAGGTGCATGAATCTGACTAGTGAATTTTAGATAAGAGAGTTGAGTATTCTCAACCATTACGCTGTTCCATGAAAGGTGGAGAGTGATAACTCCTGCAGTCACGTTCTCAGATAATCATTCAAAACCCTGATATTGAGAGGTTGTAGGTACCTATGGTAGAACTCTCACCAGTTAATTCCACTCATTGGGTGTCCAGACTAAGCTACTTTTCTGAGCCCCTTCTGTAGTCAAGGAGAGAGGCATCTAGGCTAATCATTCTAGATTCCAGTATATTTCTAAAGTAGGTGGGCCTAATGTGTATTAAATATCTACCTTAGAATGAGATAATTTGCTCTCTGTCTCTCTTGGTGTAAAATGTTAAAGTTAAGGGTGCTAACTACTCTCTCTACCATGCAGCATTGATTCTGGTTTGTCAGCTACAGAGAGGAGTGGGGATAACAAATACGCCCACATGTCAAACATTTTGTATGTGCTTGTACACCTCCTGACTGAGTGTCCTATATCTTAATTATTCTTTAGAGGCATTGTCCCCATCGACTTTTAAGATTCTAGGAACTTGACACTGTTTTCACTGTACCCTGATGAGGTCAGGTGGCAATTTTTTAAGTACTATAAAACCTAAGTTGAAAGCCCAACTGATTAGGTTTTGAAGAATCATGATGTAACAATTTTGAAAACAAGAGGCCCATAAAATCAAAACATGGTAACATAATAAATGTTTGTAAAATTAAACTGTTACTTTGACACATTTTCTCCACTGATTGCACATTTCCAGATTGCTCCTGTCACAGCTGCTAAAAGTTGTTTGTTTTCAGAGTTACCAAGCAGGACAGATAGTGGTTGTAGACCTCCATGCTGTCTAACCAGGTCACGTGTTTCTTTATCTTCTGCACACTATACAAAAAAATTAAAAATATATATTATGTGAACCGTGTAAAATTATGTCTTCAAAAGCTAGGTGTATGTTGCTATAATTAGTAAAAACTAATACAAAAGAAACCATAAATATTTTATTAAAGTATCTGAATATGCTAACAACTCCCTAAGAGAGTTTGACAGTAAAGTACTACTGCATATGCTGCCAAGTTTATACTGCCACATTGTCCACCTTGCAGGCAAACAAACATAAGAAAACCAAAGCAGCTCTTTTAACAGCATGCTTCATCTCTCACCATTGGTTACCTGTGCAATTTAGGGCTTGCACACAAGAAGAGCAAGTAGGGATTAAATTACAATATCGAATATGCAGCTAAAGTATTCCCAGAAGAATTAAGCCAAAGACCATCAGCATTTTTAGAAAGTAATTTCTTACACATTAGAGAAATAGTAAAACTAAGAAATATTAAAACTGATGACATGAAAACAAAGCACTAATCCTGGCTCTGATCTACGGATTATAACGATACAATTACCTTAAATATGGCACTTGCACAATGCATCTGAAGCTCCTCATGTTCGCTACTCAGATTTTTGACAAGGTTCTCAATCATTCCTTCTGTCCTTATTGCAAGTCTGTAACTTGGCTAAGAAGATAAACTGCATCTTTTAAATCCCATATATTAACAGTTAATAACACTTGTCACAATAATAATACAATGCTTTGATACTGAGAAGCATTGTACTTTATTTTAAGCACAAGTCATCTGCATTGCCTTGAAGATACTATTGATGTTCTCAAAGTTAATCAAATGCATAAATTCTCTGCAGTGCTCTTTAAATCACCTGTAAAAACAGGTGCTGCAATGCCTATTTTGTAGCAACCTGGCTTAAACGGGATTCAGAATATTCTGAAAGGTGTCCAGACTCCCTGCTCAGAGCCAAGGGAAAAAAAGATGTTTCAGAATGGGATCAAGAAATACCCACTCATTTCATCGAGAGCCAGCAGCCAAAACAACAGATCTATTCCTAGAACAAGGTTAGAAAAACATTTTCATGGTTTCAGCTGGGATTGAATTAACTTTCTTGCTAGCAGCTGGTGTAGTGTTATGTTTTGGATTTGGGATGAGAAATAGTGCTGATAGCACACTGGTATTTTTGGTTGTTGTTAAGCAGTCAAGGCCTTTTCTGCTCCTCATACCACCCCACCAGTGAATAGACTGGGAGCGAACAAAAAGTTGGGAGGGGACACAGCCAGGACAGCTGACCCCAACTGACCAAAGAAATATCCCATGCCATATGACATCATGCTCAGTATATAAAGCTGGGGAAGAAGCAGGAAGGTGGGGACTTTTGGAGTTACGGCATTTGTTTTCCCAAGTAACCGTTACGCATGTTGGAGCCCTGCTTTCCTGGAGATGGCTGAACACCTGCCTGCCAATGGGAAGCAGTGAATGAATTCCTTGTTTTGCTTTGCTTGCGTGCATGGCTTTTGCTCAATCTATTAAACTGTCTTTATCTCAACCCTTGAATTTTTCCTCACTTTCACTCTTTGGATTCTCTCCACCATCACAACAGGGGGGAATGAGTGATTGGCTGCATGGTCCTAGCTGCTGGCTGGGGTTAAACCATGACAGTCCTTTTTGGCGCCCATCTGATTAGAATGTGCTAGATCGAATTTGTTATTAATTGGCAGGCTCCTGTGCTTGCCATGGGGTTTGCCTGCCTTACTGTAAATTAGAGTCTTGTGTTCGTTAGTGCTTCTTGCTTTTGCTGTTTGCTGTACTGCTTATCATCTCACTCTGCTGTGCCTGGGAACATTGTGATAACAGCAATGGCGACGCGCCTGGGCTGGCATTGGCCAGGGCTGTGGTTTTCTGTGCTGTTGTACTGGACAGGCTGGAAGCTCCAGTGTGAACTTGAGTCGAAATAACTGTGCAGACACTAAGGTCAGTGAAGAAGGAGGAGAAGGAGGTGCTTTAGGTGCCAGAGCAGATTCCGCTGCAGCCCGTGGTGAAGACAAATATGTTCTTAGAATTAGAATTTTTTTGTGATCTTTTCTTCCAAATTTTAACCCACAAGCATTGTAACAGTGGACCATTATTTAAGAGAGGGGAAACATCTGTGGAAGAGATGCTTTTAGTGTTATTTTCAAATTTGGCCAGATAAGAAACCCTCAAAAACTTCACCTTCTCAATACATAGACTTACTGAAGCTAAAATTTGCCAGGTTGCTGTCTCATGGATCATGCATAAACCTATGTAGTTCAAGAAGCTAATTTTGAAAATACAAAGTGTTTTGTAATGTAAAACCTTTTGAAAAATCGTATCTTCCATGTCTCAAATTCACCAAGAGAACTTATTTTTGACCTTAAGTGCAATATACTTTAATTTCAAATATGATTCCACAAATGGAGAAATAACTACTTATCTTATATGATGAGGGCAAAAATGCCTGTATTCAAATTTAAAAAATGAATATACTCAGAATTGTGAAACCTGCCAAGGAAATATGCAGAAAAATCACATATATTTCTTTCTTCTTTTTGAAATTGATCAGACACTGTCTTACCAATTCACAAGAATATTGTAAACCACACTGCCCTGCACTGCCTTGGATATTCTTGGCCCCATCTGCAGGTTAGCTTTGCAGAATTTAAATGTACTGATTCACCAGAATATAGCATCTTAAATTGCTGAATTTGTCAAGTATAATGAAAAAAATGAGAAAACAGTGAAACTGATTAAGGATTTCATTTCTACATATTTTCTTTCACAAAATACTCCTAGCCTTTTAAATAAAAAAATATGTGGTCTTTACTTCATTACAAGCTGTGACCTTCTCAAAAACAGTTTGACCACACAAAGCATCTACTGTCTGAAGGGGTAACTGCCCTGGTTTAAGTGACAGTCAAATGTAATGCTTCCTTTCAGTAGCTAATTGTTTTAATGATAGAAGTAACTTAGCTATATGTGTTTACTTACCTCTGAGGCACATTCTTGTAGTGTCCCCACTACTGGGGTTAAGATGTTTGCATGTGAACATTTGAGCCATCTAGCTAATAATGGAATGCCACCAGCTTTACGGATTGCTTCTTTATTTTTGGTGCTTTTGCTGCAGCTCCAGAGTGCCAAAGCCCCACAGCGTGCTATTTCAGTATCCTTTGCTTGGTATGATGTTAGACCGGTTGATCCCACTGAAATACATTCCAACAGCCCAACCTAAAAAAAAAATTTTTTCATTATCTACAGGGAAGTTTGATATTATACTGCTTTTTAATGATGGTAAACACAACCACAACAATCATGTATGCAACACATGATGTATTTTTTGGACAAAACTATGCATATGACAAGGGTACAAATTTTAATGTTTGCCTACCAATCTCTTGATTCCTCCATGCTGCCTTACTGTCCTTCGTGCTTGTTTAAATCTAGCAACATTAGCAATTGTTTCAGCTGCCAAACATATTAGATCTTTATCTGGAGAGTCCAGTATTTTCACCATGATCTCTAAGCCTCCAAGATCTGCAATTGCATGTCTGATCAGTGTATTTTGACTAATTTCCTTCAAGATTTTTAATGAACCAATCTAAATAATGGAAGATAACAGAAGTTAAACATTATTTAAGTACACATAAACAGAAAAATTATTTTAAAAGCTGGGTTATCTGTAACATTTTATCTTTTAAATTTAATCTGAAGAAAAGAAGGAAACTGAAAACCAAAGAAACTGGGATTTTTTTCTAAAAAATCCTTGAAATTGAGAAAATACAGAAATGAGAAATCAATCAATTTTCCTTGTACTATATAACTTTGAAAACTGAAAAAATATTCTAATAGAAAAGGCATATTCATTGCTCTCTTTGACAAAGCTACTTGCCTGACATTTAATTTCTTCTGTATCAAGTAAATTAATTAACACTTCAAGACATCCAATGTCTCTGATGGCCAGTTGACAAGTTTCTTGAGCCAGATTGAAATCTCTCATTGAACACAATGCGATTACAGTAGCTGTTGGATTACCTCCCTAAAATAAAGAAAATAATTAACAAATGTGTAAAGTGTATTTAATATAAAACTTAATCTCTTCTACTACTACTAGTAAAACTACTACTAAAGAAGAAAGATTATTTTGATGGTGTTAAATAATACAGACATAGTAAGAAATTGAATTATTGATAAAGTTTGCAAATGGCATATAGACTGAAGTCAGAGTGAATAGTACAGGTGACAAATTACTAATACAGCTTGCTGTGAATGGACTAGTAAATCAGACAGTCAAGTATTGTCAGTTTCGTATGACTGCAGACACCAAAAGAACACACAGTGAAGATATAGATGTTACAGAGAGGCTATCTGCATTCTTCGCATTGGTGTTCACTCTGGAAGAAACTGAAGAGGTTCCAACTGGAATCTTCCATTGTGGAGGACATTTCAGAGGATTTTTCTGAAACTGAAGTCACTGTAGAAAGTTTTTATTAAAACCCCCTGACATTGTGAAAAATAACAAATTGCCATTATTAGATAGTATTCCACTGAGTTACAAAGGAAACAGGGTAAAATAGTTGATTCAGTAGAAGTGGCATGTATTGTCTTGCTTCAGACTGCCCTATTAACAATGTCCTTGGAAACAACAAATATGATGTGAACTTTGAAAAGAGTTCAAGGGGTATCCAAGGCCTTTTAGCCAAATATCTGTGCTGGACAAATTGGCAGACTATAATAAAGAACAGAATTAGGAGGCATCTGTCTAAACATGATATTCTTGCAACAGTATGATATACTTAGAGTAACTATGGATCTGTTAAGAGAAGCTCTACCTTACAAACTTGCCTGTTGCAGTCAGGTTATTGGGATACGTTGTCTTTTGATCTACCCAATACAGTCTCTTTTACATCTAAATTTAAGGTCATACACTTAAAAATAATGAAGCAGGATATAGCTTAATGTAGGAGTTCTACCCTGGATATCAGAGCATATAAAAAGACTGGGGATGTTGAATATGAATTTGAGATTACAGTATTAATTTTATTACAGTTTAATTAAAAGGATGAATTTTGGTATGTGTAAGTGAAAGTACTGAATAGGAACATAGGTATTATCTCTTTTTAGGCACTTGTGCAACTACTACTGAAATTCTGTGTCTTATTTTCCTTTTTACAGTTCTGGAAGGAAAATGAAAATATGGAGATGATTCAGAGAGGAGAAATAAAAATCATTGTAAGCCTGGAAAACAGTTGCGTTATGACAGACACGAGAAGCGCTATTCACTTTATTAAAAAGTAAATTAAGGTATGATTTATTCATAATGAATAAATAAATCCATGAGGAAGAGGAACGTGATCCACAGAGTGCTCTACAGTCTAGCACAGAGGTTTGATGATTCGAAGTTAAAGGTACAAAATTTAGATCAGGAGTAAAGTGAAAGTTTTCCATTGTGTGGTTAATTATCCTTTGGAAGAAATTACTTAGAATGATGGTAAGTCTTCCAGCAGTGGAAGTTTTTCAGTCAAGATTGGATGTTTTTCTAAAAGATAAGCTCTATTTCAGTCACAGCTACTAGACTAAAAGCAAGACAAAGTTCAAAGAATACACCCTGTGGTATGCAGAAAGTTAAACCATAGGATAACAATGGATTCTTTTGAACCTGTAATATAAATTTACTATTAATCAAATCAGGTATGAACCCAGCTGCGCAGAAATCAGGAGGGCTGAGCTACCATGTAGCTGCAGCAGAAGCTGGAGTGCATGAGCAATGCCAACTGGTGCTAATGCGGAAGTTACAACTTAGAGCACCTAGTAAATCAAACTACAGTATCCACCTCCCACATGCCTCTCAATTCCAGCGAAGCTTTGGCTCCCATCCAGATCTGAACTGTGTTGCCCAAGCCCATGTCTTTCAAATGACACTTTTGAAACTGTAAAGGACTTTGAGCCAACCCTCTCCAGAGGGAAGTATTTTGCTCAACTGTGCACATCATACTGAAATACAGAACATTGAAAAACTGAGTAATGTTTGCTAATATGAAACAGGTAGGTCTAACAAAACCACAGCATTTTGCAGCATATGTCTTAAACAGAAAGACAAATACAGAAAAAAGTCTCTCCATTTAACATACTTTCCAACAGATTTACAGATAAATGTAGTAGAGAATCGCAAGTGAGAAAATACATCCAAAAGGAATATGAGAAAAATACTTGATAAAGTTTCAGGTCAGTAACTTACATCAGACAAAACACTTCTGCTAATCAGTGAAGTGTATGTGGATGGAGCTTCATAGCTAATTTTTACTTAAATTTCTTTTAACAATAGATTTCCACATAATTTCCCCACATAAATTTGTTTAAATATAAAGGTAATTTTTAAAAATCTGTAACATACGGTGTCCTAAAGGAAGATTCCTAAAATTTTTTCATGCTGGCTTTTTTTAATCATCATTATCATCCTGACTTCAGAAGAAAATGAAACGTGTCTAACTTTAAGAACATATTTTGATCTATTTTGTAAAATATGTCCTAAGGAATAAAGTGTTGCAGTGATTTCTCAAATGTTTTCCTAGAGAAATCAGTTTATCCACACGTATAAAAGTCTAAATGATTTTTTAAAAAATCTGTAAGATATGATTCCAAAACTACAGAGGATATTCTGTAGCTCAAAAGGATGAACAGCTGTCCTTTTATGAAGTTTGTGGTCTTTTCATGTAGCTTAGACTTTGAGATTAACTTTGCTTTATATTATAAAAATTTTGCAACAGGTGTTTAAAGAGAAGACTTGTCTTTTTGTTATTTTACATAAATGCAAGAAATATATTGTTAACCTGGCAAGCAATGTCTCTTCTTTTGAGGAGTGCTTCTACAGTGAAACTACATTTATACATAACATAGTCATTCATCATTCACTTATCTTACATGTACAATGGTTGACATTTAATATGGACCGGGTTTTTAAAAAACAAACACATTTTCATTCTCTTATATTAATTAAAAAAAATAGAACTGTATATAAAACATATATATGCATTTTATTTTTTCGGCTTCAAAAATGCACACACCACTTGAACTGTTTTTAAAGTAAAACCACAATAAAGTATTATTCATATGTGCTGAAGCATCAGTTCTACAAAATAAGAAATATTACTGATGGTTTCAACAATTATTTTTTGTTTCTTGAAGTTATCATTACACTAAGTCTTGCAGTACTTACAGAACAGATTTTAACATGCATGGAAATAGTTACATCTCCATTAAGTTGACATAAAATCTTCATCATGTTGTTATACCATTTGAAATCTGATATGCTGGATGCAAAATAAACTTTACTGGCAGATCAACAATCGATTTTAAAGTTTGAAATTAAACACAGATTTAGTTTAAAATATGCCTCTCTTCTTATATGGTGGTATAACGTATATATCCACAAAGTAAATGAAAATAAAACAGTATCGCTCCTACATTATCAGTAAAACATCTGTGCAATGTATGTGTAATGTCTCTATTATGATACTCAGAGCTCACAACTGAGAATTACAGAACTGTAATGAGCACGTAGCAAACTTTGTCTTTATTTTGCCTTTATTTTTGAGGTGTTTAACAGACCGCTTTTATTGTATAATCACGCAGAGATTAATCTAGTTAAAACTTTTAATGTACACATACAGAGGCAGTTGGTTTAGACAATGGTAAGACTGTATATAAATTTGGTATCTGTGAGTTCAATCTCACCTTCTGTGATGGGAAGAAGAAAAGAAAAAGATCTCTGAGACTTTCCCCATAAAATTTCTCCATTATAGTAGGGCAGGGTGTGGAGCCTGCCTTTATATTCTTTCCACAACAGAAAAGGACATTTCAGGAATGGTGAAAGCTACTGAGGTGTCATGCAAAGGTTGCTGAATTATCTTTTCATTCTTGAAAATGTAAATCAAGATTTAATGTAAAAAGAAATATTAGCCCAGCTAGTTTGACAGCCTTCATAATATAGGTCATTAAGTTTTCATCCATTTATTTTTGTGTACCACAAAATAACTACCATTTGACTGACGCATACTTTGCATCTGTCTGGGGCATGACTTCCATATTGATTTAGAGATGCCAAGAAATGGGAAATCTAAAGGCTAATCATCTTTACTGTTAAAATAATAAGCTTGCTTGACTTCACCACTTTTTTCAATATACTTTGAAAATTTGGACACCAGAACAAGACTTACTGCTTCCAAAAACAGTTTTACCAGTGCTGTATAACAATGTAACCTTATTTCTCTAAGCCTACTCACTGCTCCTGATTATGAAAAAGAGCATTCACTGTCTTTGCCTCAGATGTACTGAAGAACTGTTTAGATTCTTGCATGCCAACTTCTAAAGTTTTTAGAGTAATGGTTTCCAGAAGACAGCCCTGCACTGTAAAGGCATGTTCTGAATTTTGTGTTCTCATCTACTTAATTTTGCACCTGGGTATCGTGAAGCAGATTTGATCTGAATGCAGACACCTTGCAAGCAATTCAGATCTGCCTTTGAGAGCCTGTACTGTTATGGCACATACTTCGCCATATGTCGAATTCAATGACGAGTTAGTAAACACTCTGCTTATGCTAAGCACATAGATAACTTAGATGTTTTCATATTAGCTGAGCTTCATGGAATTCGCTCTATGGTACTAAGAGAATTGGCTGATGGCAACGACATTAGTTTGCAGAACTTCAGGAAATAATCTGGTTTTAACACAACATAAATATGACCTACCAATATCACAATGTTGTCAGAAAAAAAGCAACCTTTACAGAGAGGCTTATAATCAGATTTGTAACCTGTAAGATAAAAGAAATCATCCTTCTTCAGTTTGGCACTGATAAAACCACAGTTTAAGTACTACATCCATTCTCCATATCGTACTTCAAAAAAGATACTGACCAACTTGACAAAGACCAGAGAAGGACAGCAAAATATCTCAACAGCATGATCTACACAGAAAAACTGAAGGAACTGGAGCTGTTTGCTCTAGAGATGAAGAGAATAAGAAGGTGGTTTAAAGCACAGTTATAAAGGCAATCATCTGTTCTCCAGGTCCATTGTGGGTAAGAAAAGAAATAATGGGGTTAAATGACATCAGGGCTGATTTATGCTAGGTATTAGAAAAACTTTTTTAATGGCAAGAATATTTTAATTTTGGAATATATTGCTTACAGTAGTTATGAAACCTCCATCACAGGAAAGAAAAGTTAAAGAAATACGTGTTCAGAAGACACATAAAGAATTGATGCTGTTTTGGAGGCAAGCAGAAGGAGTAAATGACCTCCTGAATTCTGCTCTAGACCTATGTTCTGTTATTTATTTTTTGTGAACTTTTATGACTTTTGTTTTGTAAATATTAAATGTTTTTATTAAATATTTACTTCTCTAAAAAGATATGATTGATCGATAATAGATAATAAGATCATAGATACAGAGAATAGATAATAAAATATACAGCCTTCAGATTTCAATATCACATGTCTAATCCTAATCAAAACCCTTCCTAGTGGGTTTAAATTTTGAAACTACGCTCTCAGTTCAGTAGGCTAGGAAAGAACGATACAAAATTTCCTCTAGAGTCATCTCTGGAAAGGGTAAACACCATTAAAGTTTTTGCAGATGATCTGTCAGCAGGCAGAAACATTAGCTTTTCAGAGAGCTGAGACTGTACAGGAGCTGTACAGGAGACCTACGGAGTATCTAACGTGGCACACTCCACTTTATGGCATGCATTATCCTGTTCTTTTGCTTGAACCCTCTGACATCATATGTGGCATAATTATGCCACTTTGACTGATCTTCCTACAACAAAGATCTGTCCCAGAGTTCAGAATTGTCACAATTGACACTGGACAAAGTATAGTTTCATGAGAAAGGCACCATACTTGGACTCAGGATAGTAGTGGTCCTTGAGTCCTTTGACAAAATTCCTGGCCAGATGCCTTTTCCCAGTATCTTTGTTCCCCACTTTCAACTGAAGCCTAAAGGCATTACTGGAGTACAAGTAATAAAAGTACTAACAAGACTATAAAGAAAATGATTCCAAATGTGTTGCCCAATTTGTAGTAGAACGCACACACATGCATGGAAAATATAAACATTACAATAAAGTTATAGTGCTTTTCAGTTTCCTGAGAGAAAGCAAGATTAAATAAAATTAAGATTATACATCTTTTGGCTCACAAAAAAACTTTATAAATATGGTATCTATTAGCAGCTTTTAAATTAATTTTTTAAATTTGTATTTGGATTTAGAGTGAATGTGACTGAATGCAACCAGAAAATGAAATATTGTTTTACTCTGCATAGCAATGTCAAGGATTTTTTCTTTCTGTTTAGACCTACGGCTGAAATTTATTTTGCCACAGTAAAAGTTCATTTTATTTACAGTATGAATTAAGTCTTGGATAGATACCATAATATGCATGTCTGTGATAGTACGGCTATGACTGAACAACAGGAAAGAAAATTGCTGTTTGTGAGCAGTTTTGTCATTCTCATGTATAAAAATACCCTACTTTTGATTATGAGTATATATAACCTGAATGGCAATTACAATATACTTGATAAAAATAAGATCGAACATACCAATTCAAAATATTTTCAGAAAATACTGAACAAACAAAATAGTTTTGTGTGATATCCAAAGAAAGTAGGTCAAATTATAGCAACTTTTATTATTATACTAGAAATTATTTAATTAAAATTCATTAATGGAACGAAAAAACTCCTAAAACAAAAACATTGTTTAAGTGGAATCCCAGCCCAAAATGTTATTAAAATATTGCCATTTTCATAAAACTAGAAAGCCAAAATGAGTAGTAAAGTATGAAACAGAATTCTTCACTTACAGCTTTGTGACTTTTTGATTTTCTGTTGAACTTGACTCTCTCAAATCACAGACTATTTTTTAATTTTCTGCTGGAAAATACTTCAAAATTAAAAAAAAAATATAAAGCTTAATGAAAGACTAAGTATTGCATAATATGTATATTTTGCATATATTTCATATGTATAATATATGTAAGGCAATTTTTCTATGCTAGTGAACCTCTAAACACTCAGTTTTGTTTTGATTTAAAACCTAGTTCAAATTTTTCATTTTATTTTATAAAACATACAAGCTGCAACTTGTTAAGACATGAGTTATGGACAAGTATAACTGAGTTATGGAATAATTCCCTGCCCCATTTCCTGAATCTTCTGGCATTCTTTGGCTACAGCCTGGCAGTATGTAAACCATACAGATTAATATTACTAAAGCCAGTGGAAAATCACAAGCATCACAAAATCACAAAATCCAAAGCATTCAAAATGGACTAAAACCATGCACAGAAGTTGCGTGCTTTTAGTTGCAGATTAATACCTTCACCCTGACCCTTCACAGTGGCAAAAGTGACATATATGTTATGACCCATACATAGTAAGTTTAAATTGTCACCATATTTCATGAAATTGAAAAGAAATGAGTATCCAAACATAAGAATAAACCTATTATTTTCTGAGTGAACAAGAAGATTTTGTTAGGCAACTGTCGATTCCCGCTTGAAAACTCTCCCACGACGTGCATCCATTCTGTTACCTTTCCTTTTCTGATTCATAGTAATTGGATTCTGCTATAGAGGAGGTAAGAGTCAATGTAGTTCATGCACAAACATGTGAACTTTTACTTCATTGGACTAGGAATAGTAGAATGTTTTTCCCGGTAACTTCTCAAACCTCAAACCTGGAGAGAAGTGAAATGCTGACCTAAAAACCACACAAACCCTGGCCAAGGTAATATATAATATCTTAACAGTGCAAGTTTATCTTCTTCTCATTTGTGAAAATTTCAGTTTAGGAGTGTATTTGTTCCCCAGTTGCATCTGAACCATTTTCTAAAGACAATGGACCACACTTTTCAATCCTAGATAAATTTGGGGAGAAAAATAAAAAGATTGTAATGTGGACAACAAAACCACAATCTCATTGTGATTTCTAGATCAGATCACTGCAACAGATATTAATTTGGGATTTAATCTAATTGATCCATGAGAAATTACTGTTACTGAGAAATGTCAACATTCAAGAGAATGTGTGAACACTGAGGTCATTCTGAATTTTAGCTCTGGCTTAGGTTTTAGTTACCACAGGCCATTTGTAGTACCTTTGGTAGCTCTATGGGAGTTCAGACCAGCTCATCTGGCAAAATGGCTTGAGGTAACCTTATTTACAGACTAAGTCTTAGATTGTCTCAAACTCACATCATAGTCTCGCAGTGACACTCCAGCATGAATGAACTCAGCTTCAGCTACCATCCTAGACTTCCTCTGCCCACCATGACCGGCTCTTTTAGCATATGCAAATTGCTTTATTTAATGCACAAACCATGATCTTCCACCATTCTTTGTAAGGAAAGCCACTCTCCTTGGTACTGTCTTATCTCTCTAGCAGTACACTACCTTCAGCTGTCACTATCACCAACACAGATGAACAGGTGATTTACCTCAGCATCCTTGATGATAGGACCATGTTTGTGAAAGTGACAGGCCACACATTTCTTCAGCCCCAACTGAAGGAAGATTGCTCACTCGTTTTTTTGGATCATGACATACTAAATCTTGGTCACTGTCCTGCCCTCTCCTCACTTTCATATGAGGTTGCTCTGGAGAACAGAGACCTACATACTTGGTAAGTCACACACAATAGGTGAGTTGTTCCACTCAACACTCTCTGGTATTGAAATGCAAAGCTTCCTGCATGTCTACATCTGTGGCCAAAAGGTCAGACAACTCCCTCTAGAAATGGTCACACTAACTTACCATCAAGTAAGGAACAGTTTTGGGGTGGGAACTCCATTGCCACCGTAACTGTAATAGTAGTGTGCAACGTCATCATGTGTATACTCAGCCTGCCTGATGAGCATCAGAAACATGGCCAATACCACTCACAGCTTGACCAAACAGCTTCAATTGTGAGGTGAAAGAAGATACTCATATTCCATCTTGCCACCTGCTTTAAAGAGGTAGTAGCCATGTATATAAAAAGACTAGCCTCTTTGTAATAACGCAGCACCTGGAGGATCATCACAGACACTAAGGTGGGATACGACGAGTGTGTGCACCACACCCAAGCCTTCAGCATTTGTGTCTTCTTCAGGCATAGAGGACATCAGTGCTGGTAGGATACCTGTATTGTTGGCACGATGAAACCTTCAGCTCTTGCAGCCTGACTAGAAAGCTATGTTCAAACACTTCATCCTGAGATGTCTGATTTTATACAGGTATCTGGATAGTCTGTGTCCTGAACAAGGCTGGCTGCAGACTTGAAAACCTATGTAAGGCCAGCAAAGAGCCCTTTTATCAAGTTTAAGGGAATCAGGTCATGGCATTCAGGACTAATTTTATTCAATCTAAAACTGCTGCAGTCCTATACTGTCTTGTTGCAAGTGGGCTATCTCCTTAAATCTAAGTTTTCGAGCCCAGTCACCTGCAAACATTTTTTTTATATAGGCTTCCACCTGACATTAGACTTTATCCACCTTCTTTCCTCCCTTTCCACCTTTAGTCTGGCTGAAGTCATATGTGATGCCACATGAATCACAAGCCCTTGAGACAAACTTACCCTACAGTAATCCTCCAGTGGCCTTCAAAATGTCCCTTAGATATAAGCAGTGAACATTTAGGGCTTATGGTGTCCTTGAGCTATGCTTCTCTCCCAATTCCCTCCCATCCCATAAAGATGCCCTTTATGCTGCCTATGCAATCTCCCTCCTAAGAGATACCAACTAGCTAAAAGATACCAACTAAAGAAAAAATGTTCTTTCAGGAAAACTGCTAAGTATGGATAAATTTGTTTTGCAAGAAAAACAAGCAAACGAGCTCTCAGATGTATTATGTGCCAGTACAGATAGGTGAGAACAGCTAGTTGGCTAATGTAGACTAAAGTATTTCAGAAGGCCAAAATATAAACTTAAAAGTGACTCTTGGGTAAAGAGAATAAAAATGCCGTTTCTTGTAGAACAGTAAGTGAGTAACTTAGATTCATATGATTCCTCAAAGAAAGGACATATGGATATTTTAGTGACCAGAAGGCAGATAAGGTCCTTTGCATCTGTGTAGAAATTACCAGATTTTTTTACTTTGCTTTTCTGATTGCTCAGACAACATCAATCTCAGTCAGATGTCACAAAATCTCCACATGTTCCTGGTTTTTTGGACAGCTAATTCTGACAAATTGCTTCCAGATGTTTATTTACTCATGCTTTTCTCCAGAATCCAGATAGCCCCTCTCTTTGTTGACCAACATAATGGCAGAAGAACCACCCTAAAAATGTGAGGACACTTTGCAGAGCTCCAAAGACAGTGCAGCGTGTGGTGATAAGAAGGTAAAGAGCTGTGCAAAGCCAGTAGGTCTGGTCTACTGAAACCCTTCTGAAGAACGAGAAGCAAGACAAGCCTATAGGATGCTGATCACATGCCTATTGTCTATGTAAACAAATCTCAAGCACAACCACCAAGCTGGCTAGGCCAAAGTTAGAGCATAGGTATCTAGCAGATGCCCATCAATTAATTCTCCCGTTAACCGAGGGCTGCCAATTAGTTTCTAACGCTGTTACTACAAGGCTGATCTTTACAAAGTACTCCAAGAAAAAAGGCCAGAAAGCATGCGAACCCCTATTTCCAAATACATGAAGAATCTGGAATAAGAGTAGGCTTTCAAAAGATTACTTCACATTACACTCACTGATGCCTTCAAATGCAGAAGACTGTGTGGATGGGAATTATCTGTCTAAATCTACTTATCTACAGCCATCCTACATTCCTGATAATTAAGATCGAGTCATCTATAGCCATCCTACATTCCTGTTAATTGAGATCAAGTCAACAATTAAGTTGAAAACATGATCCTTCTCACTTGAATTAGATGCTTAAAATATCAGATGAATCACATCCTAATAGTGCCTATTTTTTCCACTGATTATAAAGGCAGCCTTGAATGCCCAGCTCAGCTACAAACACCTATTCTGTTTACATTTAGAGCTAGGTGAGATGAACCCCAACCTAAGTATTGCCTTTTATGTCTCAGCACTAGAACAAGGATACAGCCCCCTCCTTTTCCTTTGGCCACTTCATCTGTGGAAAATAAAGCAGATTTTTTTTAAAAAAAGAACATGCAGAAATTAGCAGGAAATAAGTATTGAATGAGAAAGAGAAAAGGGTTGAGGATTAAATTAAAAAACAAACAACCTAGACAAACAGCACTGCTGTTTTTTAATTTAACATAGATACTTGTAAATCCTGACTACGGCCTTGGAGATCTGACATATGCTGCCTGCAATACAGATGTACTACTGACCTTGTGTGACAGTGTCAGACCTGCCTAAGCAATTTTGATTTTGCCTACCACTTGGCTCACAAAAAGAATAAATGCTTTAATGTTATTACAACTACCTTATTTTTATGGATCCAACTCATTTGGGAAACCAGTGGAAGTGAATCTGTGGAGAAAATTTAATGAGGTTGAACAAGGAAGGACCTGTGCCTGTATAGACTACTGGAGAGCTAGCACGCTGCTGAAGTTTCATAAGCACACAGCAGGCCAAAAAGATGTTGTAATTTGAAACCAGCCAAAAGAGATTTTGCAAGAAAAACAAAATGATACCAACAGTTTATGAAAAACTAAGAGAAAAATGTTCTTTGGAGAAATAAAACAAACTTAAAAACTGAGCTTAGTGAGAGCATAGGAAAAACCAATATAGATGAAGATATGGCTGAAGCACAGGCTTCTGAAATAACTATGTGTACAGTAAGCTGTGATTACATTAAGCCTAGATCCAATGTGGAAGACTTAAAACCAATGAAGAATGCTGTTCTCACTTCTTAAAAGTCTTGGTAGCTTTCAGACACAATCATGTTCTAATTCTTTAGGAAAGCCAGCAATCTGATTATCTACTTCATGGTTATAAAGCTGTAAGTCAGATTGAGACAGCTGTGGCAATTTACCGTTATTTTAGAGGTACAGCAGTTATGGGGTTAAAACCGTAATTTCATAACCTGCTTTTACAATAGAATACAATCCTGCAGAAAGAGAAGAATGAAACATCAGTTATTTTACATTATTTTCCTCAGCTCTTAATTTTTGACATACCATCTTTTCTTTCTAATTTTTTGCTGAATTCCACTTTTTTTTTCTTTTTTTTCTTTATTTCTATCTTGTCTTTCATCTAATCAGCTATGAAACTCTTCAGAATGGGTGACCCTCAGAACATTAATTAAACCTCCACTACACAGAAATTCATCAGAGTTGGTGTTAATGGTGAAAAATCAACTGGCTGTTACAAATTTTATATGTCTCTTGTGATGAAGAATGATTGTACAGTATTTTGAGACTAGAGCTGTGCAAGTGCTTCAGAGTTGCCAATTATAATAATAATTTGCAAGTTCACCATTTGCCAATATTTCCTATCCAGTAAATTTATCATAAAAAGATTTCTTTTTCATGAACAGCACTGGCTAAGTTGCTAAAAAATACATATCTTAACTACAAAATGCCGTTTTCCCATATTTTTATCCCCTTTTTTTCAGTAAGCACATTCTTTACTGAAATAATAAAAAAAAATGCTGGCGAATACTGGAAGATGGGAACAAGAGATGTTCATGAACAGTTGAGAAGAGAGTGATATAAAGAGATTATGTGCCAAGGCTGACAGGTTAGCCAAACATGTGCCTAGAAATACTAGCAGGTGGTACATGATCACGTCTCATACATTCGGTATTTTCTGAAAAATAACAGTCTATCACTTAGCCAAACTACAGCAAAATTTATTTTTCATCTTGATGTTTCAGTTCAGTTGAATAAGTTCCTTTATATTATCCCACCGTATACTTTCATAAGGGAAAAGATTTATTGCTAGATACTCTACTAATAAGGTTAGCAAAATTATATGCAAAGTTGGTCAGTCCTGAAAACACAGTGGCAAAATTATTTTATATATGAAAATATTTTATATGCACTTATATATGCTTATTTTGTATTTAATAGCTAAAATAGAATCTCATGCAAGGCATATTAATCCGATATTATAAAAAAAAACAGTTAACTCTTATCCACAGATTTTGGAAAAAATAATATAATGTGCAATATATTTCCTACACAGATTAAATATTTTTGCTCCTGCTATTACATTCTAATATTTGCCTCTATTCCACATCTAGGGCCAGATTTCAGGATTACAGATAAATTTCTTTGATAATTTTGCGCACAAAATAATTTCTACGTTTGTTACATATCTGACCAAATTCATAACTTCCGTGTTAATCATCTAAGTATCCAGTTATAGTTGTAAAATTCTACCCAGTAATTCTTCCTGGGAAAATGGAAACAGAGTTAAGAAACTGAGAGGTAGCTCCTCAGAATTTGTATCTGCAATTCCCTGTGCAGTCTGTTGTTCAGGGATATCCATAAACACCAGAGATTTCAGACTTTTTCTACCACAAAACTTTTGAGCAGTATTGCAATGTGTAAAATAGGTAAACAAACAATTGGTAGTTTAATGGGTACACTGTAACATTATTTTTTCTTGTCTTACAAAATTTAAAGTTACTTTTTGTGTAGTTTCACTTTCAATGAATTAGTACTAAAAGACCCATGTTATTCCTTAGGCTAATATCTTCATGGCTCTTTTCAGGTCCTGCATTTTAGAATAAAACAGAATAACTTTTCTGCTAATCGCAAAACACAATCGATTTCTTAATCAATGCATAGTTTCTGAAGCAGATTTAAATGTTTATAACAAGTACTAGAGTAATCGTAATAATTTGGAACACTTCCAATACAGTTAAAACTTAAGAAAGCTGTACTTTTCCATTATGCAACTAAATACTGTGTCTATCCTCTATTTCGTACAAATTTTGAGAAAAAACTACAAGCCACATGAATGTCTTCGCAAGTGCCATGAATTTATAATCGGTTCAGATAAAAGAGTTGCTGCATACACCACCTGTTAAACCACAGGAGGGTTGAGGCTGCTACACAATTTTCATTTGCACAAGAAAGTAATAATTTATTTTGAAAGGCTGGATGTTTTCTATTGCAAAATTTTATGAGGAAGATACCTATTTTTCAGGTATCTAAAATCTTACACCTCAGATATGACAAGTCTCATCTTAGAGGTAAAAAACTGTGACTGAGTTTATATTAATGCATAGTAGGCAAGTGTGCAAGCAGTTTTTGACTGCCTCCTCCTTCCCCTACAAATAGAGAAATGTCACATTGCAAACCTTGCTTACAGAGTGCAAAAGAACTCCCCTCACACACACAACTGCCATTTAAGATTTGGTCCACAAATGTTCTGAAACAGGGTCCCAGATTCCATAATAGTTTGGATCTTCCTTGTCCACATTCCTACCTTTCATGCATACATGGATTTCCCAAACCCTGATTTGCTCCATGCCCCTAAATTCCACCCTCAAGATATCTCTCTGTCTTTTCTTGGTGAATAAAACTATCCCATACTGTTTATCAACAATGTCTACATGAACCTCTCATTTCAGATCCTGCATCTTCGCTCCTGGCAGAGCCTCCCTGCATCTTTTCACTATTTGACTTTCTGCATTTCTAACCTGTACCTTTCTTCCCCAAGAATGCCAGTGGCCTCCATGTACAAAAAGCTCAGCTGTGGATCCACTATTCCTTCCTGCAAGCCAACATCCAGCTGCATTTCCCTAATTGATAAATTTGAGCTTCCTGAGAAGAGGAAATACACTCTGCCTGTGGTGCAGCAGCCACGCTACGTCCTCCTGGCTCAGCTCTGCTCACACTGCAAAGGGGAAGCAGAAGTGATGGGCAGTATATCTTCCCCAGCCAATACTGCAACACATGCACTGTAAGAACCAGACCTATAGCTTTGATCTCATAAGACTTTCATTTCCTTGACCCGATTGCCTAGAAATAAGTGAGGACTTTTAGAGGGAGTTGGAGAGAAAGAAAAGGGAAGAGGCAAAGGCCAGAGGGAATATTTCTGTACATTTCTGCCTCCCTGGTCTGTTTGCCATCTTTATGTTATATAAGCCAAATACAGAAGGGTCTCCTGCCAGCTACAGAAATGTTGCTTGAACACAACACTCTTCCAAATGTCCTGCCAAAATGCAGTTGTGGAGCAGACCTGAATACACCCAGTGTATCCCACAGTTCTTTCAACCTTTTCTTTGTCCAGTCAACGAGATTTCACTGAGTCATGTGACAGATGTCCTCCCTTCCCAACCATGCACTGCAATGCAGCACCAGCACACATGGGCACCTGGGAGCTAGTGTTCAAGGCCATACTCGGGGCACATCCTCCCTAGCTCCTGTGCAGTGCCATAGCCTTTCTCCAGCTCCTGGACCTGGCACAAGATGCAAACAGCTGGGGAGAGACAGCAGGTTGTCCACCTATGTTTCCCCAGTAGAAAAGAAACCCAGTGCTGTTCTGGGAATAAGGTTGTTTGAACTGCAGTAATTCAAAATAGGTATGAAATTAATGGATGTTTTACATGAGGTGTGAGACTTGACTGGTTTCACTAGTGTATCCCTGAAATATAGCCAAAAGTAGAATGACTTTCCAGGTAAGAAACTGAAGGAAGAATTCTGTAACTGACATGGTCCTGCAGAACTCTATCCAGAGCTCACCCTGGCATAGGTGTACATATAAATCAGACCCGTACAGGGAACCAAAACTGAGCAGCACAAGAGCTTAAGCGACTAAAGACTTATTCTGGAGGTTACTCCTGGCACAGTCACCAGCCCCAACTCATCTCTCAGCATCTCAATTTTAGCTTAAAACTGGCAATAATCAGTGCTCAACAGCGGGCAGCGCAAAGCATTGTGCCCAGCTATCACCTTTTTTTTTCCGCTTCTTTTTTTTTCAGTGAACAGCCCCAGCTCTGCCATAAAGACTTTGCATTTCTACCTGATGTTCCCCATTTTGAGCAAAGAGACCATTGTAAAATGTGACCCCTTCACCCTATTCCTAAAATTTTTCAAATGTAAAATGTAGCCCTCCCCCTAGAAATCTAATACTTCAGAAGCACTCTTTAATAAATAATGTGAAAGCTGAAGCAGGCTCTCCTGAGTGAATCTCACTGTCACAAACATCAACAGAGCGCTTCGTTCCAATGTTATCTACTCTAGCCCCAAAAGATGCCTAACACAATGCCATCACCAAGCTCACTGATCTCTCTTCACTGCCCGTTCTTAAGTCGATGGGGAGACATGGCAAGAGCACACACGCTCTGTCTTCTGTTTCACAGCCCTGGGAAGCTTGAGGTAGGACAAGGAGCCAGACCACAGAAGCAGCTGCTTCCCAGTGGAGCAATTCCAACATGGCTGCTCTTTCCCAGAAAGGAGAGGGAATGGAGAAGGGCAAGAAGTCAGAAGGGAATTTCCCCTGCACTAGAATTTTCTCTCCATGAAGACGTATACAAATACATAGTCTACAGGCACAATTCACAGGATCTGGCAAGTTTGCTTTACACAGGAAGCAACCATCTTTTTAAGCTTTAACGACAATCTAACATTGGTATAAAAACTAGGTATCTTTCGGGTTTTATGGGAGTTTTGTGCTTGCAAACTGATCTTTTATAGAGTCTTGCTGAACTATGATTCACATTTACTTTAGCAGACATTCAAAAAATGGTTGTACCTACAAATTATTGTATTTTCTAACTTGGTATCTCAAACATCTATTATTTAAGTCTTATTAAATTTTTAAGATGCGCAAACAATGTATACAACCTTTGAAGACACACAAGCCCTCTGAAATTTGTGCTTCTATATAAATATGCTTGTAGATACTTAAATATTGCAGTCATAAATTTATTTTCTCTTATGTTGCATGTGTCATGAACACTTGCCTACATGAACAACAAGAATGCCAAAAAATCTCCTAAGTCTGGCCAGAACTGCAGTATTTATACTTGAATTAAAATGAATTCCATGTGCAAGCTAAAGTAGCACTCCATCAATAAAAATTTCAACCACTGTCTGTGGTATGGCACTGATGCATCTCTTTTCAGCTTTATCTGACACTAGGGATTTCTTGCTTTACGTAGTTAAGAATCAACAAAGAACTATTTTAAGTAAATCTTCAAGTACTTTGTTTAATTTATACCTAATTTGAAGACCTATAGGAAGACTTGGGTGTGCATGAATACATAAACAAGTATACACTTGAATTTTCATAATAAAACTTCTTCATATGATGGAGTTTTGTATTATAAACACTTCTTAACAGGTACTCACAATTTGATCAAAACTGCTTCCCTTTCTTTTTCTAGTTCTAAGCCATTAAGTAATTCTGCTTGTTGACAGCTGGAACAAAATATACTCATTTCTAAAACAAAGGAGCATGAAAAATATATTTTCCTATTTGCCGTTCTCGCTCTTCCTTCAGAATGGTTTCATGCAAGCGTAAGTATGTTTCAGTATTCAATCAAGTCCAATACTAAAATCTAAACAGGACTATATGAAGGATCGAGAGAGGAAAGGGAGTTTGAGGATTATGTAACCAGGAGAGCCAAGCCTTGCCAGTAAAGAGGGTGGTCCATAGATGGGCCAGTGACAAGACTTCTGGGAGTTCGTCGACAGTAGTGAATTTCAAATATCGTCTCCAGTAGGACCCTGGGTCTTTACTAAAAAATAGCATGGTTATTTCTCTGAGCTGTCAAAAAAGTAGAAAGAGGTGGTCCATAAGACAGACAGAAGCAAGCTATTAGTAGATTGAAAGATTTGAAAACAACAGCTTGAACTGTAATTCTGTGCAAATAGAAACAATTGTATCACCCAAAATGTACATATACAGTGTGTTTAGCACTAGCTGATAGCTGAGCAAGTTACATTCTGAATGTTACACCAGATTAACCTTGCAAAGGGTTATTTTAGCATAGCCAAAATGACAAGAATATAGAGGTCCAACCTAGAAAATATAAGGCAAAGAGAATTGTAGAGAGACTTGTATTATCCATGCTTTTCTATGTCTCTTTGGCTACAACCAGTAGCATAGGTCCCACATAGACGAACTGAGAACAAGCAGTGTGAGGGCACTGAAAACTGTTTAAAAGACTAAGTTACTCTTCTACAATGGTTAAAGGACCGGAAGGAGCCAAAGCTTTGCTTATTCCTCACAAGTATTTCTGCTGTACCAAATGCCAGCACCATCATTTTATCAGTCAGATGTATACACTCTGTAGCTGTACTCAAAAAAACATAAACCAGCATTTTTATTAGTAACTTACAGAACATAAATTCCAGTACAAACTTGTAAAGGAATTTCTCTTGAGGGAAAAACATAATTAGTTTTAGAGTTTTCCAGAATAGTAAAGGGTTGTTGGGTTTTTTACGTTTCAGACATACACAGAATTCTAAACATCTATATTTATGGGTTCCAAAAGATTTTCAACAAGTCTGTGTAAAAAAAATTTTTTTTGTTTTAGAGGATGCCTGTTTATCATACATTTTCTTGTCCACTAACAGCATCTATCCAGACACAAGACCATGTTAGAATTATTTCAGTCGTGCGTTAATCATAGTTGATGAAAGACTTTAGGCAAGTATTCAGTTTTAATAAAAACTCTTGAAAGTTACTATCCACATAAAGAAATATCTTGGAAAGTCTCACCCAAAAAGCAAAACAGAAACCCAATAATTAATAAAGAAATTATACCATCTTAAGTTTTAAATAACACTGAACAGATGGTTTAATCTAAGGGTCTGTATAAGCCAAAAACAGCAGATTAAAAAAAAAAATGCAGGAGAAACGGCTTTGTGACAGGAAAGTCCACCGTTCCAGGATCTGAACATACTACATAGCAAGGCTATTCTAATATATGAAAGTGGAAAGGATGAGGAGCTGGTCTGGTGTCCTTAGATGTAGAAGGTAAAGAGTAGATTTTTTTTAAAAATAAAACTTACCAACACTTCTTATTTACCTTTAAATATTTTGCGAGTTTCTGAATTCCCCAGTATTCTGATGGCAAATCAGTGTTTCCTTCCTGACGACGTACAGGCTGTTCTTCATCTTCCTCAGTCTCTGAGGAACTTTGACTAACACCTTCAAACCTGCCTGATGTTTTACTAAAAATAAATAGACAGCATCACCCATTTTAAACAGCTATAAACTAATATGAACAAGCACATTTTAAACAGGTATGACAATACTGCCTAATAACAGAATTAGAAAAATATAAATGATATTGCCAAATTCTAAGCATGGTAATAATTACTGTAGATATGGAAAATAAAAATAAAAAAAAAACGAAGGAAGAAAAATAAGTAGCCCATACCATTTTGAAGCTGGTTGTATTTTAACAGATTCAGAAGAAATGCGACTGGCTTTCTTTTTGATTTTCAGAGAGACAGTACTACTTCTCCCTTCTTCTTCGGTATCTTTTTTTGCAGCCTTGTCACTAAAATATTTGGGTTTATTTATACAAAAATATTATATATATACACATAGAACTAAAAAGCTATGTTTGGACACATATTACATCAGTACATATGAGTTTATGAACCTACACAATAAACTTCATTAAACACAAAATATGCTCTGTCTTAAGCGACTAATTTTGCTTTAATAAAATAGCAGAATATTAGAAAAATTAGGTTATGCTGACCTGTATGTGACACAAGAACAAAGAATGAGTATAGGCAGACAGACCACAGATCCATTTATGCTAGGATACCACTTCCAACCATAGCAGCTATCTAGGTAACAGTAGAAGAACAATGGAAGAACATGGAAATTACATTTTCCAGAATATTCTTCAGCAAGTTGTGATTCAGGGAATTCCTGATCATCCTTGCATTAGCAGCTTTGGATGGAGTTTTCTTCCTTGAATGTGTCTGGTTGCTTTTTGAACTCACAGAAACAAATGGCCTCTACCATTCTGTGGCAAAGAATTTTAGAGCGTAGTCATGTGTTGTGTGAAGAAGTCTCTGCCTTTGTTCTGAACCGGTCTCACTAGCTTATTTTCATTTGATGCCCTTTACTATTGTATGAGAAGATAACAGTGACTATTTGTTTCCTATTTACTATCTCCCGTCATGATTTTTGTATCTGTCTTATTGTCCCCCAGTCATCTTTTTTTCCAGGCAGAAGAGTTCTGGTCTGCCTAGTTCTTCCACACACTAAGCTGCTCCATAGCTTTGATCATGCTGAATACAATATATCTTGCCTTCTTCATATTCCAAGAAGACTCCTAGGCCTAGCTGGGCACAATCTCTAGTGCTTTTTTGTCCCTAATTTACAATGTTGTGAAAACAAAATGTCATTTTGAGCCTGGGCTGATCATAATATCACACTCACAACAATGAAAAAGAAAACTACTCATGATTACGGCCAATTTCACTACATCTAGACTCTAACAATGACTGTGTAAAAACATAAGTTCTTGTCCCTTGAAAACCACATTTTTTTAAGTGATGACTGTAGGTCACATCAAAAATCTCTTAAAATGCTTCTTGTAACATGTCAAATGGGCAGACTTGAGAAGATACTGACTTTTTTCTGTAGGGTGGCAATCAAAGCCTTTCCTTCAGGTGTTTGTCTTCCTCCATTAACGCAAAGTCAGAAAACATGAAGTCAGGATGGAGTTCTGATTTCAGAAGACATATCCAATATATGTATACTCTATTTTTGGGTGTCCAGACTTTAAGATAATCTCATTAGTGAAGACTGTTGCTAAGCAGAGCTAGAAAAATGGCTCATATAATATGAAATTGTTAAAAATTTGTAGTATAAGTAAGAGTCATCCTGATTTTCCATCCTGGATCTCTTTTGCGTCCCTCAGAAAGTACGGTTTAGATTAGATTGCCTACTCTGTCTTGCTTTAAAGGGCATTTTACACCAAAAATATGATAATGTCACAGTCCTGGAGGACCAGTACTGCAGATGGTTGCAAGATATTTCTATGCCTTGCTGTGGAAATCGTCATCAAACTCATTGCATGATAGAAGAAAACTGAGAAGTCTCTTTGGTAGACCGTACTCTCTTCTTAGAAATTAACATGTCATAAATACTGTTTTACTGCGTCTAACTTAAGATAATAATGCAAACCTATAACATGCAGTCCAATCATTAGTACAGTTTAGAGAGATCTATAGGAAAATTCAGTTATAAAGACAACTACTTATCTGTGGGAAGCAGAAAGTCCAGTACTCTTCCATTTCATAGATGGTTCTAATTTCTTCTTGTCAATGGATCTCCTTCTTGCTGCAGAACTTTTCACTTTCTCACATACATTCTTTTCTGTAAAATCATAAAGGCTCTGGGATTGGCCAGAGACCTGAGCATCAACTACTTCCATACGCTGATAATTCTTCTCATATGTTGGTTCTTTAAAAAAATTATATTCCTAATAAAAGAAGGAGACATGGTTTGTCAGCCATATTGCTATATGAATAGCGTATATTAAAACAATAAGTTATAAGCACAATTCAGGATGCTGTGCTTAAAAATTGTGTGTATTAAGGATAAAATCAGATTGCCTTTAAAAGAATGAAAGATTGAAACATTAATCTGGAAAGTAGCTGTTACCGTGTGCAAGTTAAAGTTTTTGAAATAAATGAACTAGCTAAATTTGCAACTTCCTGAACATACTTGAATGTTGGGTGTTGTTTAATTTCTAGTATGTTAAATAATTTGTGACACAAGCACTTTTATAGAACCTAATTCCAAATGAGTTTTAAGATCTAGCATTGCAAAGTCAGTCATTCCGATTTCAATGGATCATTTATATAAAAACTATTTCCCTGCATAAAGGATTTACAAAAAATTCCCACAAAAAATAATGAACATAAAACTGAAAATAGGCTATGATAAACTGCTAGACTTCAGTTCCAAATAATTTAATTTGATATAGTTTAGAATTAATATGAACACATTCCATTTCAGTGTTTTCATCTTCTGTCTCAGGACAAAACACTGTTGAACAAATCACGTACAAGAATGGAGATGAGTGGCACCTACCAGTCTTTCAGCTGTCTGTGTCTACTACCATGGCTGATCAAAAATATCCAGAACAGAAAGGACTCTTGTCAACTCTTATTCTCTATTGGAACATATTCAATTTTTACAGGAAAGACAGCATACGATCATTACATATTATTATTATTGCAGCTGTCACTAGCAGGTAGGTGAAGACATTCATTTATGTATCTGATGCAAGGCAGTTTTAAGGAGACTGTCACAGTATGGTCTGTTTTCGACTAGTCCCTGATGTGAATCGGCTGTTCCAGGCTTGCTGACCCAACTGTCTAATCATAAACTAACTCATGCCAATTCTCTCATTCTGAAAATGTATTCTAGACAAGACAATTTAACACATGATAAACTAGACAAATCACAGGGGAATTGATGAGCTGGCTTGACCAGCTAAGCATGTGTTAAAAAGTATGTTTCCTACAGCACTATACGCCAACACAGCAATTCTAAATGTTAGCTTAAACAAGGCCAAGAAGACACTATAGAAGTTAATTGGGTTTGTAATATATGTGTATATAATGAGCTTTTTGAAGCTCTCCTCCCCTCAGAAAATAAATCAAAACTATTTCCAGTCATAACTTATGTCATGTAGGCAACCTTGGAAATACAGCTTTTCTCTGCTTTTCAGAGTTCTAGAGTAGAGAAGATTTTCCCTCAGATACATACGCTCTGCAGCTCTACAGTATCAACTTGTTTAAATTCTAGTCTTCAGCAAGGCACTACGATATGATATTCCCAAACCATTAAAATGGTATAATTTATACCCTTCAGCATAAACTTTTTTACACAGTCAGGTTATACTAAGTGATTCATACGACAATTGAAAGAAAATAAGATAAATTCCATTTATTTACTTTATGTACTTTATGTACACATTTCTTGAATAGCTACAGTATCTTTATAAAAGCAGAAAACCAGTAAAGAAAGGTATATTATCTCTATTATCAATACTAACATTAATCTATATTAACATTTAGGAATAGAACTGTAAAATATTATTAAAATATTACCGTATTTTACCTTTCATGACCATCAAATGAAGCAAAATCACTTTGAAAATACATTGAACCAGTAATTATGTCTAAAACATTCATACATTGTCACATTCATGAAATGTAAAACAATGTGTAGATATAACATTAAAAAAATACTTGCCTGTGGGATAAATAAAACACATTTTGGAACTTAGTGCACTTTCAAATAGAACAACTTATGAATTTAATTCCGTTACTCTTGATACAAGCTACTGTATTTATGTGTACAACTTGAAATACTCTGTTCTTTCAGAACTGTCAAATATCTATATCTCAAAAATAAATATCAGCCCTACATCCCAGAAAATCAGAACTAAAGGATAAGAAAATTTCCCTCTTTATGATTTCCTCCTTGCAATAATTAAAATTGCATATAAATAAGCACAATAAAACTTTTGACAGGTTTTAGCTTGTAATGAATTTTACTATCAAGTTATTAATCTGTTATAACCACACTAGAAATCTGAAAAAAGAGTCTTTATCAGGAATGATGAAACAACTAAAATAGTAGTGCCGCTCTGTGATTCTAGCTAATATAGAGCTCTAAATAGAAGTCAAAACACTTGCATTTTACAGTGGCTGAAGCAACACATAGTGCATAAGCTGGATGCTTAACTCAGCTCTGATATTTAAATCAGGCAGTTCTCGTAAAATAGTTGGACTATTGTTTATATTTGGTTTACAAAGAATGAAGATAAAAAATTAAGTGGTTTTGATCACATAAAAATATTGTCATAAAACGTTGACCTAAAATCTCCATAAAGAATAACACCAGAGGACGAGCAAAACTTTTTATGCAAAATTAGCAGCTGACCTCACATGTTGGATCAAACCTCATAATAAAGTATGATAGAATGATATGTGAAATAATGTATTATTTACCATTTACGAAAGGAACATATTTAGTAGAAACTGAAACAAATCCAAAGAAAAGTAATAAATTAATTTCAGTCTTGAAAATTCTTCATTTAATCACAGATTTATCTTTGATAAAGAACGTAAACATTCAGTCAGGTTTATAGTGTAATTCTTACCAATGTACAATGTACGTTTCTAAAAATATACACCCAGTATCAGTAAATACATACCTGTTTAGCCATATTTTCTACAAACCTAGGCGATCTCTCCCTTAAAAATGTGACAATGTCTTTATATACATCACTTTTTCTTTCATAGTCAATGTCATCTTTACCCTTTAGCTGACCCTTAAAAAAGGAATAAATTTAAAATTATTAATAGTATTGCCTCACGCAGGTAATTTAATCTGTATCATAAAATAGTGCTGAAGAGCACAGAGGTCATACTGTAATGAAATAGGTACAAAAGTCTCATGCTCAGCAGAGTCCATCAAACTTCAATAATGCTTTGTAAAGATGCATGGATCATCTCCGTGGATGTCAACAGATAATCAAGATCATAGAATTCTGTAAGTAATTACTATAAGTTAATTGTGTGTAGTTCCACTGAAAAGAATTTATGGCTTATGGCAAACAACCAAGTAAATATGAGCTTCTAGTGCAGCATGGCAGATGTCTAAAAGGATCAGAAAATAATGTGACCTGACTAGCCTAAGCTTCATGAGCTTCATCCATTAAAAATGTGCTAAGTCAAAATGTCCCTGGATTTTTTAACTCTTAGGAAATCAATTTGTGGAGTTATGCCTGACGGACATTAGTCTCTCTTCAAAATGAATGTAAGAGCTCTAGTCACTGCTTAACACACATAAGGGACTATTACTTATCTGTAAGGAAAGATGTAACAAAAATGAAAAGTAGAAGAGATAAATAATTTCTAAAAAGCTTCCACTGAAAGGACAAAGAACTGCTTATATTATAGAAAGACAAAAGCGAGCTATATCAGCCACACACAATAATATTTCACATCAGATCAAGAGCAATGAGGCACTAGAGAGGCATCTAGTCCCACAGTACCTTTAAATAGGACTAGTGTGAAGGACTGTTGGTGCATGTTTAAAGGCTAAACAAACAGCTAGCAAAAAGTGCAGAATACACTCCTAGCATAAAACATATAGAAAAAGCACTCAAAACATATGGGAAAACTAGCATACATTTATTACTGTGTCTTCTCATTCTGTACCAATAAACTAACTCTGCAGGTCTTACAGCCTTCACACCACTACTCTTAACCTGATGGATTTTTGATTTTAGCACATAAAAATATTCATTACCCCATGGAATTCTTTATTATTACTTACTCCATTTAAAAACACTCCTGCTGTGCTGCAAGTGATATACAAAGGATCAGCGTCATGGGGTTTGATGACTAAATAACAAATTTCTCCATGTACTTGTCTCCAGGGAGGAGCTCGGCATCCATTAGAGAACGTGTAATCTGCAACCAATTAGCATGAGTGTTTTCATCCAGTTTTAAGGCATTTTTAATAGTTATGCTTGATGATTAATATAACATGTATACAAATAAAATTCCCAAAACAATACCTTACTCTTAAGAATTCATACTCAGTTAGGAATTAACCACGCAAAGTTCTGTGACCCGTGGCCCGATCCAACTAAGAATTGTACTGTGCCTAGTACTTTTCAGGGTCAGGGACTCAGTTTACTTCCTCTACTTCAACTGAAGACATTCATATGATTGGAAATTATTTCTATAACTAAAGCCTGAAGAACAGCATTCCATATCGGAAAATACATTTTATTTTACTTTATACCCTTAAAGTAGAAATAATCACTTGAAATTCATTACTGAAACTAATTTAGCACATTTCACACAGAAGTCAAGTACTTTAATAAGGGTATACATAAACATGAGATATGATCAGATCTGGACCTGATGTATATTCCAGTGATTCCAGTACTGTATCTTCTCCTTTCCCAGAGAAATTCTTGAGAAGATTCACTTCATTATTTACAGCAGCTGGATTTAGTCTTACGTGTCTGCAATTAATAGAAAATTGTCTAAAATATATTCACCAAAAGGATGTACTCAGAGAAATGAAAAGAGACTATTACGTGATTTTTTTTCTTTTACATTGAGTCTTAACAGTAGCAACAAAAATCTGGAAATGGATCACCTTCCATTGTTTTTCTTAATTTTATCTGTTAGTTTAGTGAAATTTTAGTTCCATAGCTAATATGAAGTTATTGTAACTATGAAACAGACTCCATGTAATATTTAATATGCTTCCATGCAGAAATAAACATTTCCTTGAAAATATTTAACTGTAACTTTGTTGTTTGCACAAATTACTTCAATTTGCTACCAAAATGCAAAACATATGCAATAAAAAAAACACAATCGTGGGCACACACTTGCATACCCACACCTACAACAAAATCTTCAGAAAAAAATGTTTTTTCAATAACAGTGAAAGTTATTTCAATAAATTTCTTTATGTCACACCAAAAGCACATGTTGTGGGTTGAAACCAATCTGATTGAACAATAAAAAAAAAAAAAAAAGCACTGGCTGACATGCTTAGCTTACATCTGAAAAACACTTACTGTGAAATGCATTTCAAAGAACTATTAAGCAGTTGCAAATCCAACTGATGAAGAAGAAGATTGATTTTCATTTTCATCTCTGTTTCAGGGTCATCGCCTTTTTTCACTCTGTCAAGTAAATGCAACATGGACCTATCTTCTCCTTCAACAGTCCCATATTCAGGGCCAAGAATTTTCACTATGGGATCTCTGTTAGCTGGAAACATGAAACAGAATCATATAACATGATACAATGTTAAATATGATTAGGCAAGACAAACATTTTTTATCTCAATTGCTGAACAATTTTGATGCATTAATTTACAATAAGAATTTTAATAATGCGTATAGTTATTCATCAAATATTACTGTAAGATGTATTCTTTCATATCCTTCTGTTGCAATTTGAAATGCACTTTTAAAAGTACGAAAACATTAAGAACAAAAAGAAATTTTCCATAACAAACAAAATTGCTTTTCACAACAAAGATTAAGATTCATTCAACCAAGAGGTGAATATTAAGTACTTCCCTTTATCAACAGCCCCCTTTCCAGAAAATATGCCTGGCTGATCACCAAAACAGGAAATCAATGGGTTTAACTCACTGGAAATTGATCATTTTGGAACCATGATTTAGCATTAAAGAACATTTTAAAGTTTTCTAGCAGCATTCCCAATGGCCCCATTACTTCCTCAGCTATGCCAGCTGTTCTTTTCGGTAAACAGGGACATAACTGCATGTCAATGGGTTTTACAAAAACACTTTGCTTTGCTCCTGCAAATGAAGTCCCATGCATCTATGAATGCCTCTGCATGATACCCTGTCCATATTACTCTTCCCTATTATTCATGGTTGATCACTGTCTGTGACAGGACCCTGGATTAGATGGATCTGAAGTTTGATCCAGTATGAGCATTTATATTTTAGTACTGCAGATGCAATTTCTACAAATATTACCAAAGAATATTACTGATCTCTTCTACCTCCAGTGAGAGGAGGATGACATCTAGCTTAGCATATCAATGGTCTTCTTGTCAGTGTGAAAACCTAGGACTTAAATATGACACAGTAAAAGTACTCATACTGATATTTTAAAAGCCATTGTGAGAAGCACGTGGAAGTGCTCATTGTGAACCTTGTGCAGGTAAGAAAGTTTTTCTTTACCTATTTTTTAAGGATGTAACATTTTAAAAGAGGATTAAACTTCAAACATAGGAAAAACTGCTGTTAGCCTCCAATACGACATTAATTTTCAGGAATCTAAACGTACTGTCTGTTGCAATAGCTGGGGTATTACTCAGTATACATGAATTTGTATATGATATTCAACAGTTTTATTTTAACTTTATTCCAGATTTCCCTGTTATTAATTTCTGTGAAAACAGAAACTTCATGAAGCTCTGGATCAGCACCTTTAGTCACCTTCATGAATCAACACCTTCTCATTTACTTAAAAGGAAGGCATGCCTTTCTTTCTTCACATCTCATAAACATGAATTGAATGAGAAGACATACTTTTTAAGAGAGAGAAAAGGTGAAAAAAAAGAAGACAGGAAACCTTCAAGGCATGCCTGTGCTTCCTTTAACTTGTTTTCCACAGCCATTTGTAGCAAACTGGACAGCTGGTCAAAGCTGCGAACGCTGAGAGTTGATGCCGTGAGGAGAAGCAATGGTTGGCCATCTTTACCTTTGGCTTCAGACTGAACAGTTGCTCCACTAGAAAAATTAAATTATATCTTTTTAAAATGAGAATTATAATAAACAGTAAATTTTAGAGAAGAATCTTGAATTTTATTCGAACTTCACATGATAAAACATATACAATTTCTTTAAACTGTATTTCAGAAAATTTCCAAGGTAAATCAGCAGGTGTATGTGCCCAAAGGAGGTTGTGACCTTGTGGAGAACCTGTGCTGGCACAGGCTCCTGGCAGCATCTGTGACCCCATGGAGAGGAGCCCATGCTGGGGCAGGTCTTCTGGCAGGACTTGTGATGCCATGGGAGACCCACGCTGGAGCAGTCTGTTCCTGAAGGACTGCACCCCATGGAAGGACCCATGCTGGCACAGTTCATGAAGAACTGCAACCTGTAGGAGAACTTCAACCCATGTTGCAGAAGTTCGTGGACGCCTGCCTCCTGTGGGTGGGACCCCCACGCTGGAGCAAGGGAAGGGTGTGAGGAAGAAGAAGCATCAGAGACAATGCATAATGAACTGACTGCAACCATCATTCCCCTTCCCCCTGCGCCCCTTATGGGGGAGGATGTAGAGAAAATTGGGAGTGAAGTTGAGCTCGGGGAGAAGGGAGTGATGGGGGGAAGATGTTTTAAGATTTAGTTTTTTATTTCTCACTATCCTACTCTGACATTTGATTGGCAATAAATTAAATCAATTTCCATGAGTCGAGTCTGTTTCGCCCATGATAGTAATAGGTAAGTGATCTCCCTGACCTTATCTCAACACATTAGCCTTTTGTTGCATTTTTCTCCCCCTGTTCAGTTGAGGAGGGGGAGTGATAGAGTGGCTTGGTGGGCACTTGGTGGACAACCAAGTTCAACCCACCACACAGGAGCCACTCCTAACAATAACAGAAATCACAGGGCTAATCATTTAGATGCATGTTGTGAAAAGTCTCAGGAATAGACAGTTCAAGTTGTATAAATCACTAACTAAACAGGTCTGTATCACAACCAAGATAGAATAATCTCAAACTCTCAAAAATACAAATTTTAACTCAAAATTTTCAATATCTATCAGTAAAAACCCCACCCGTTTCAGACTCCCAAATACACGAAGGCTTTCTTTATGCTAAATGAACACAACGTTGCCTCATAGTTCACCTTCAACATTTCAAAACACGCTGCAATTCATGCTTACTTGATCTCATAACCCTCTCCAAATACTGAACAGCTCAATTGCGTTTTCCACTCAAGGGGCTCTCTGAAGACAAATGCTGCTTCCTGAGGATGTGTAGTGCTGAAGTCCTCTGCAAACTTAATAATTTGCTTTAAAAGAGATTCATTCAAAGGGGTGATTTCGAGGGTGCCAGTTCCAGAACCAGCAGCAGTCCACTGAGCTGCTCTTGCCAATGCCGCTCCCATGGCCACGACTAGTATCAAAGATGTACACCTTAGTAAAGAAACACAGTCAGAGAAGACCAAACTGAGCCCTCAAATTATAAATGCAATATGCTGTGGATGAAATAAACATATCTAGGAATTATTAGATTCTTTTAACTCATTTAAATCCCCAAAGTACGGAAGGGGGAATTGAAGAACTCACAAATATTTTTAAAGAAATAGGCAAATCTAGTGAATACACTGTTTTTTCATCTTGATTAATTATCTGCTGGTCCTATTAAAAACTCAGGGAGCTGAGAGTCTGTGTTATGGCTGTAACAGAAGGCTCTCAGGTTATCCTTGTAAAGTTGATGCCACTGGTACAAGCCGTGTGTGCAGGGGGACACATACAACCCCCAACAATGACACTCCCCCGACATTTTCTTTAAACGGAGGTAAAAGGGGGTGTCAGACCCGCCCGTGAAGCCTGGAGAGGCCGAAAGCCACCGAAGTGAGAGGGTTGTGTGGAGGCCTTGCCCCTCAGGACAGCCGGCAGCGCCCGTCATGGCGGCGGCCCAGTGCCGAGCTGCGCGGCGCGCCCCAGGGCAGAGGCTGGGGTCAGGCTGCTGTACCAGGCAGGAGGGATCCCGGAACCCGGCGGCAGTATGGACCGCCCCCCCAGGGACACAAGGAGCCGGGCGGATGGATGCCCCTCACCGCTCGCCCCCATACCTTGCCCCGGGAGAACCGCGCCGGACCCCACCATCGTCGCTCGGGCCGCGGCCGACGGCGGCGGCGTTGCCATGGGGACGGGGCCCGGCAGCAGCCGTTACCGGGGGAAGCGGGTAAACACAAGCGGCGCCCGGCGGCGGGGGAGGGCCCTTGCCCCCGGGATGCCGCCTCCTTGGACGTGGTGGTGGTGTGCCAGGTGGTGTGCCCCGAAGGGAGACAGCCTGAGGGGAGCCCCGGAGCGCAGGAGGATGAGTGCGAGGAGTGGTTGCTGCTGCGACCACTGTCCACAGTGTCCCTCAGAATCCGGTAGGGCTGAGGTTGGGGCACCTCAGTAGGGCTGGCGCTGTGGAAAAACAAGTTCTGACTTGGGAAAGGAGGCTGGGAGCCAACTGAGGTGTCAGGCGTGCGGCAGCTGGTGCTATGCGGGAGGATTGTGGGCAGGGTGGCCGGTGGTGGCCTGTGGAGGGGCTGCGTCTGAAGGGGCATTTCGCATTAGAAGGTAAGAGGGGCTATGTGGTTTTGGTGTGGAATTAAATAATGTAGTTGATTAGGGTTCCTTTCTACCACAGTTTAAATGAAGACCGCAGAATACTTTTTAGCTTGAATTTTAGTCAGTATGGCTTAAACCTCTCACTAGCTTTCAGTCATCACAAGAAAACAACTTTAATTAATAAGGTTAACATTGGCCACTTTTAGTTCTTGAGGCAGTGTGACAGATGATGCTTGAAATGCTTTTTGTTAAAGAAAATGTAATATGAAATTAGTGTTTCTTGAAAGAAGTAAAGGAAATACGTATGGACTGTGCCAATGAATAAAGTCCTTTCATATATTGAGGGCAACACAACACAACACGCATGCAAATAAAGCACCCCCAACACAGAATGGAAATTAGTAGTATTTCTGCAGTCATACTCTTGGTCCATAATGTGAATGAGCTATCACTCTGGATACATTTTTAAGTTACAAAGCTGCTAATCCACTCCCACCTGCCTGTCTCCTCTGTTGTACCACTGGCCAGATAAGAGCTCTACTCCACAACTTCCCTTCCCACCCCTAAATCCCTCCCAGTTTCATTACCTGGGTCTGCCAACACACCTATCAGATGATAAAAATGGCTTAGATTTGACCTAGGAAGGAATGATTACCTGTTGCACACTAGCTGAAGTTAGGAAGTTCAGCTTCTGAGTGCATGTAACCTTCCGAAGGCTTACGAAAATGATCCTTTCAAGGAAGGTCCAACGGGAGTAACCAGCTGTCCCAACAACATAGAGTTAACATAGCTAAGAGTTATTTTACAAGCTCAGAGCTCAGCTGGGTAAGAAACCTCTAATAACGAGGAAGGTCATGGAATGTATGGGGGATGTATCTCAAAGAATAACAGTGTGGGATTAATACATTCTTTTCATTGAGATGATTGTCCATATACATTTTACTTACTGAAGCTCTCAAGCAGTAACTACGGATAAGTACATGCAGTCTGCACAATAATGGCTTAAGAATAGCACTGGCTTTTCTTGTTTCACTGCATAACTTTGAGAAGATAGAAAATGAATCATTTGATGAGGTGAAAATGAAAGAGCATTTTTAGTAAAAAGCTTGGGTAAAGACAACGCAATTTCTTTTCTTTATGGAATACCATGTATGAAGACATTTCCAGAAAGGATTAAATCTCTTCTTTTTTACTGAAATAATGACCATTAAAAAGTTGAATTTGATGGGCAGAAGGTGCAAACAGCAAAATGTGAAAGGGAGTAAAAGTATCTCCACCATGGGTGGTGGGGAGCGAAGACAGTGAGTTTTCACACAGAGCTGAGTATTTTAAGCAAGAAGTCGGTGGAGTAAGAAATAGAATTCCTAAATGAGATCACTCTGTTCCACTGAACGGCAAGAAGATATTTCAGTGGTGAAGATAAATGGCATGATTTGCCCTCAAAAATTATGCATCTCCAAAGAGTATGAAGCTCCATAAAAGGAGCTTTGCTAACTAGCTTAGGCTTTGTTACTAGTGAAACTTCCTGTGGGGACAGATAAGTCAAAAAATGAAAAAGCAGAACAGTTCCTGCAAGCCAGCAACGAGGAATGCTGCTGGGATCTGGTATTAGAAGCCAAAGGACTATGGATCGTCTAGAGGTTAGAGGTGCCCTTGCCCTTTCTTCTTTGGGGCAGGCACCTACTGAGTTTATTGCTCAGCTGTACTCATAGGAAGACTGCTCTAACTCTTCTGAAGACTAGAAACCATCTGACTTAATTTCTAACCTCAATTTGTGTGACTAGTTCGTGTTTATTTGTTCTTGCACCAACACTGGTTCTTTACCTTATTTTCAATGGCTACTTTTCCTCCTTAGATTTTACACCTAGGTTCTGAGTAAGAATATTTTCTCTTAGACTTTGCTTTGCTAGGCTAAACAAGTTTAGTTCCCCTAGTCTCAGCCTGCAAATTCTTCATTTCTCTTACCATCTCAGTATCCCTTATTTGCATGTGTTCCAGTCTGAGCTTGTTTTTCTTAATAGATTTGACACTATTTCTAAGGACATTTCACCAGGACCCTTCACAACAGCATTAGTAGTCCTCATCTCTTTTGGAAGTTCCTCAACTGCTACGATCTGGGATTACATTTGTTTTTCAGATCATGTTAGGGATTGTTGCCACCTTGCAGTTGAATAATACAACCAATTTTAAATCCATTACTTTTATTTTCAGCTGATGAATTTGTATCTTTCTGCAGGATTTAAGCATATAGTATTGCAGTTTGCCCTTATAAAATTGAATTCCATTTCTAAAGAAAAAAAAAAATATATAGCACGCAGTCTCTATCTTTTGGTCCCCATCCTCTTACTCTTTCCAGAGTAATTTTTGAACCTGATAGCAAATATGAACCATATTTTACAGAGGGTTGTGGTCTTGGAAATAATTAAGCTCCTACAAGTTTTGTAAAACCTGAGGTAGTTGAATGGAGGGGAAAGCAAAATTAATGCCCTTGCTGAGGTAAAGGCAGGCATATGAACCACAGGTGATGTTCTGTAGCAACCAGCCAGCCAAGTATTTTGTTCATACCATGCTGGCTGATTAAAACATGAGTAACCTCAGCCTTGCCCAGTGGGTGTTTTATAGAGAAGGTGGACAGCAGAAGATTAGGGACAAAGCACATAATTCTATAAGAAATCAGATTTCATTGCTTTTGCTGATTGTGAACTCTTTCCCTGAACTTCAAGTCAAATGAGAAGGTTAGGGAGCCTAGGGCAGAGTATACGAGTGCATGGACTTCCAGGCAGTGCCTGTTCGCCCTCTGCTGTGCCTGCCCTACGCCTCGCTGGTTCTGGGAACTGCATTGTTCAGTGCCAAAACTCTTCACTCATTTCCCTATGTGATATGAACTATTTCTGTTCCCACTGTCTGCTCATAGTCTCTGTGCTCTGTAGTCCTTTGCATGTTTTCAGACACGTATTGGCTGTAACACGTCATTACTGCAGTTATTGCATTGGTAGTTAAGCTCTGGGTGATTCCCTTGCATGTGTTCAGGCTTGTCTTGCTGGATGACGAGAAGTCATGTCTTCTTACATCAGCTATCACTAAAAAATAAGCACTTAGGAATGCCCTCACTTAGCCAGAATGAAGGATATTTAATACCACCTTTTGCTTTTACCAGATTTGATTGATCAATGTTATTAATACCTCCTAGCACAAGAGTATAAATGGATATCTTAGAAAATTTGTCTGAAAGCTAAAGTGTTAAGTAATCACTTAAAGAATTACGGCGATTAAAAATCAGCGTGCAAAAGTTCCAGGCAAGAAAGTCATAATGTACTCTCAAAAGCAGCTTTCTCAGGAACTGGGTCCACCCTGAGCTGATACTTGCACCATGTTTAGCTAATTCTATAAATTAGTAGTAGTACATTTATGTTATTTTTTACATTTTTAATGTAAAAGACATTTTATAAAACAGTAGGTGAAATGTTTGCCTGAGCATAGTCAAAGATGAGATCATTTGTTACTGGCACAAAGAAATGGGGAATATGAAGAATTTGTTATCATGGAGAGAAGGGCGATTGGAAATTTTTTTTATAATCTCAAAGTTGCAGCCAGAATATGTAAGCAGTTTCTTGTATATTTTTCCTCGCATTATTGTAGAATAGGGTATAGATTATTACTGTTAAAGTAGAACAGTAATACAACTTGTAAAAAACAGTTGTAGAGGCTTACATGAAATAAAAAAGCCATTTAAGGTAAATAATACCAGCTATTACTTCTGTTAAATAGCAGTTTAGCTGATCAGCTTCATGGGCAGTTTGTCAGACAAGTTGAAAATCAGGAGAAAGCAAAGTAATATTTGTCGATTTTCTTTTATTGTTTGTTAGCTTGCCTTTGTTGCAAAATTTACTTTTTTTTTGGCATTCACAAAACAAAAAAAAGCCCTACTGTTTTGGTGAAAAGGGCTTAGCTTGAGAAATAACAAATGCAGTTGTGCTGCATTTATTTCATTTTGTATCAGTACAAATTTAGGTGCCTAGAGTTGTTAATGAACATTTTTATGCATCCTAAATTCTTGTTATCTGTTGTTAGTTTGTGGTTGTTTTTTTAAATTAGGGTGTAGTGTTTCGTGGAAAGGCAGGGTTTCAGCTCAAGTTGTGACCTACAGGAGAATGTAAAAAGAAGGAGAGGACATGATGAATCTGGTGATGCCTTTTCTTTAAGCACTATTTTATGGAAGACAATGTTCAAAACCTAATCATTAGAAAGCAAATGACTACTCACTTTTCAATGATATCTGTGTTGGGATCTCCTATTTACCTCTTGTTTTCTGAGTAATTATGTGCTTCAAAAAATGCCAAATGATCTGAAGTGACCTTTTTTTAAGATTGGATATTGTGCAATACGCTGTCTTGGCCCTAGAACTTAAAAAATAGAAAAGACCATTTTTCAAATGGGAATCAGTACAAGAGACAAAGAGGTATGCAATGTTGAGCATCTGTGTCTGGCAAAGAGACAGTTACTTCAAAAATCTTCAAGGAAAATAAAGCAGGACAATATTTTGGTTAATAAGTTATAGATTAGCAATATCTGGATAGCTATTTTGCGAACAATGACAATAACAGAGATTCTGCTTTTCTTTTTTAGAAATGGCTTCCAGATGAGAATCATGGTTTACAGTCCAAGACTGAATGTGATTTAGTAAGTTTTTATCAGTAAAGAATATAATTTTTCAGAATATGAACTGCGTTACTAGTCTGTGCTTCCCTATATTTCTAGATGGTTGGTTGTTCCCTTTTGTTCATTTCTGTTTACTACTGCCCAGGTTTTTTGAATATTTCTGAGTATAATTTGGAAGAAATAATCAGTATGGTGAAATAACCACATAACTGTGATAAGTAATAATAATATTTGGAGTACCAGTTTAGAAGACTGTGATTTTGAAAGACGTCATAAATTCATTCATATGTTTTCTTTGTAGCATCAGAACAAGATATAGGTCAGGTTATGAGGCACCTTAACATGGTGGGATATCTTTTCAGTGAAACTTAGGCTATTTTTCCTGGGTTTGTTATACTTTAGTGGGAGATAATTACATTCAAGGATTTTTCTTTTTAATTCCAACATTATCTTTCTGCATCTTCAGCCTCAATTACCTCTTCATGTAATATATTGTCTTGAAATTCCTGCTATTAAAATATGTGGGCATAGTAACAGTGAAAGAGAAAGCTTCAGAGAAAGATATTCTGGAGTTGAGTTATTTAGGTGTATGAATAAATTTTGAATTGTTTTAAAATGCTGACTTTTACAGGAGGAGTCGCCAAAGTATTGACTCCATTAGCCACCTCAATTAGGTCATGTACCAATACAAACCCTTATGCACAGAAAGGATTAATAGCTGGTTATCTTTATAGTTCTGAGTGATTCTTCCCTGCATAAAACATTTATATTTTGCTTATATTCTTCCAGGGAGAAAGAATATCTATGCATTTTGATGTTTATATAAAATGCTTTTTCTAGAACTAGTTAATTATTCTGACATGAATAGTATAGCGATTTGGTATTCATGGAAGCTACATAATGTCTTTTAAAACTTGCTCATCGGTTGGTTGAATTAGTTTTATGAGTGGATTACAACTACAAAGTTAACACAGTTTCTGTACAACCATCAGAAAGATACAGAAGCCTTTTAAGGCTTCAGTGTAAATCAGGCATTCTAATTTATATTGTAAAAATTAATGGAACTTCGACAGTGATATTTTTCTCCACAGTAGTAGAGATTCAATTAAAACAAAACAAACCAAAATAAAAACAACAGGATATTTATCCAAAATAGTGTGTGCCAAGTGGAATGGACAAAGTGGTAATCCTGCAAATTAGAGCACCTTACTCTAAGTCGGGGGTATCCAGAACCACTTTTCACCTTAGAAATTCAGAAAAGATTTTGACTTTCCGGCTAGTAAAACAAAAACCAGAGAATTAGTTTAAAATGTAGGAAGAAAAATTGCCGGCTACAGCTATTATTAGTTATATGTTTAGCGTGTGGTGCTGGACATGTGAAATAACTTGATATTAAAAGTAATACTGCAGACCAGTCTGTCTTGTACTGTGATTGAAGACAACATTTTTAGCCTTCAAATGTAAACCCTTCGCAAGTGAATGCTACTGACATACCGAAATGCCTTTTGCCTTCCTAGGGGTTTCTAAATATTGCCTCCTTTTTCAAGGGGAAAAGGGGAGAAAGGATTGGGCTGTTTGTTTTGGGGTGGGAGTGTGAAAGGGAGATTGTTTTAAAATTAGAAATAGAATGTCATAAGCAGTCTCCATTTATGGATTTCTTTTCCTAGAGGAAAAATGAGAGGTATTGGTGGAAACTATTTTGGACTGTACTGTGGTGATATTAATCAGGAAAGAGAGTCTGGCTGTTTCCTGAAGACTGGATTCTCACACTAGGTGCTAATACAAACATGCAAAAGACACTATGTAGTTAAAGAGATTTTAAAATCCTTTTCTTTTCAGGTATTCAGCTTCCACTTATTACTGTGATAGTCCCATTTCACTACTTCGGCAATCACCAATAGTAATTCTGGGTAATTCCCTGCATAGTTTTTATGAAAAGGAACATAAAAATAATAATAAAATACATCCAAATCGTTTTTCCCCCGTTATATAATCAGAAAGAAAGCCAAGATTGACATCAGGGCGTTTTCTCTTCTTTGTAGGTCATTTTAAGGCAGAAATTCAAGCACCTTGGAGCAATCACTGGTTTTGAAGAGACTGCTTCTATCATTTATGGTGGTACGGTAATATTATATGGGAAAATCTGAAATTGCGAGAGGAGTGGAGATCAGAATAAAGCCAAATCGCTACAGGGTTTGAGCAGCAACTGGCTGTAAAATTAATATGGAGCAACAGTTGGATGTTGCAAGGTTGAGCTTAAATCCAGTGCCTGGTAGAAAAATAATTTATTTATCTACATTTCTGTTTCATAGTGATTGTACTGTGTGAGCTATTAAAACAAAACAAAACAAAACAAAAAAAGCACTCTCCTTCAAGTCCAAATATATTTGATTATACTGACGTCTTCACTCAACTTGGATGAAAAAGAAGTCCTGCGTGGATGAGAATAGGGATTATAGCTCCATTCCAAATCCATTTACAGTAGAACTTCAAACTGGGGAGGAATGTTGCCTTTTTATCAAAATTATTTTTATTGAGAGAAGCTGAACTGCGTGTTACATATACATGTCTTTTTGCATAGTGTACATTCTGATACGGTTAATTCAGCCAATTTTTTGGTATTATTCTCAAGATCTGTGCTATGGATATTAGAGTCCTCCGTATGGGTACATTTTTCCTCTGATTTTTTCATTTCTTCTTCTTGTAATAACTGTATAAAATCAAGCATTTTAGTTGAAATTTATAATCAGTAATGTTGCTCTGGAAGATCCGAAGCTTTCCCACATTTTGGTAGTTAGTTATTTTACTGCTGAGTTGCATCTAGCTGTTACACGTTAATTTATTTTTTAGCTCAAGCAGAGATAGAGATTAAAACTATCTATTTTAAAACAAAATATTCGTTTTGCATCCAATTTATGCATAAATGAGTATTTCAGTTTATTACAGGAGCAGGTCACTTTCTCAAAATGCATGCACGTGTGCTCTGTTAAGATTTGGGAAGAATAACACTGAATAGTTTGCACATAATTTTTTCTGGAATATCAAGTTAGCATCTATTGCTTTGGTATTGAAAAGGTTGCTGATTATGATGCCAAAAGACTGTCTTACTAGGTAGGTAAAAATAATTTCTCAGAGATGGACGGGGATTCTATCCCTACTGGAAAATCATACCTGGCAAGAGTTTAGTATCTGCTCCCATTGTCATCAATAGATTTCTGTCATCAATTTAATGGGAGGAAAAACTTGGTCCATCAACAATACTGTCAGCAGACTGTTAAACTTGATTTTACCAGTCTTTAAAAAAATCTAGTACCTGTGACTTTCTAAAACATAGTTTCGTTATATTAATGAAATTTTTCTGCTGAGATTTCAATGTAAAAGGTTTGTGATTTATTTTGATTTTGGTAAAGCCTTTCACATTGGAAATAAGGATGGTCTTTGTGTGCCAGGGGTCAGAAGCAATTATATTTAAGATTCTGAAGAAATCTACTACCAATTAGCAGTTTACTACTCCTGTCAAGTAAATACAGGCATATGTAGGCATGGTAAGCCCAAAATGATATGCTTTAGTGATTAATTTATAATGGTATTTTATTCTTTTGATATTTTGGTTCAGTAACACCACTAAATTTGAAGCAGTGACATTTAAGAGTTGTTAAAAGTTTTGTGCCATTAAATGAATAAGTGCAGAATAAAATGTGAGGATCTGAATCTGCAGATTTTTATGCAAGCAGTCCTTTGCGTCTCCTACTAGATATGCTATACTGCGCAATAAGTACAATGTAGAAATTGGTGCCAAAGCTGGCTCATGGACTGGAAGCAGACTAGCCTATTTGTGCAATGCTTTGCCAAAGCTAATTTACTTTGCTAAAAAACAGGGTAAATTAGGCAGTGTGCGGCATTAAGCAATGTGGTTAAACTGCTTCCAGTTACCCAAGCTGGCTCCTTTTGAGCTGCTTTGGCTATCTCTCCACAGCACTGTGTTGTGCAGCACAGAAACGCCCTGACTAAAATTGATGTGTGTGAAATTTTATTTATGTAAGGAAGGACTGACGAATCGTACCCATCCTTTCTTCTCCAGAAATTCTGTCCTCAGATACATGCAGAATGTACAACTAACCATGTCTTCAAATAACTGCAGTATAGCTGTCATTGTATTTGACCTCAGAAATGTGATTCTCTGAGTAAACACAGAAGATGGAGGCACCACAACTGATTATAATTAAATATAAGTGGCTAAGCACAGATCTGTGGTATAAATAGATGTGTTACGGCTGACAGTTAAAGTCTGAGTTCAGCTTACGTGTGAGCCTTTGCATTACTCATGTAAATCAATGTTCTCACTTACAAGAGAAACCTCATGATTTACCACTACCCATAAAGTATCCTCTCTGTAATCAATAGTGAGTCCTATATGGAATTACTGTGCAGAGCAACCTTTCTTCCATCCATATCCTCAGCATGATTGCTGTATGGTTTGGCAGCATGACAGAAAAATATCCAGTGAGCTCAGTAGTTTTCTGCGTGGAAGGACTTAGCTGTACTAATTTGGTACAAAAATTCCATTCAGTTTAAAGTAAGCAAAACTGGAATTAAATACTCCAAATGGTGAAGGATTGAGCAGAATCTTCAAGGGGGAAAATTGTCTGCAATCCCACTGTATTGCTACTTTCTAAGTAATTCAGTTTAATTTTATTCTCTATAGAAGTAGAATACAGTAATTAAAAATACTTGGTGTTGTCTGCCATACTGGTAACAGTAAAGGATGATCTGGTGTTTTTTTCCTCTCTGCTTTTGGTGATAATTATATGTGCTGTGCTTCAAACCGTGAGCAGTCCATATTCAAATGAATCTCAAAACATTTTTCTGCTTTCTGATTCTGTGAGCACACCTCGATGCACATACAGACATGCTGTGCTCGGCTCTTCAGCCTGCCAAACAGGAATGCTGAGCGCAGGGGTGTTTCTGAACCCCTGCACTCCTCTTGGGAGCTCAGGCGTGCCCGTGTGGGTGCAGGGCTCTGTGGTGCTCTCCCAGGGCACCTCTTGGAGCCACAGTCCCTGTCCCATGGGCTTCCCTTATATAAAACCGGCTGAAGCTTAAAACAGTGAGGAACAGCATGCAGGAACCTGACTCCTCCGTAACTCACCACTTTACTAGACAACCCCACAAGTTCACGGGCAATTGCCAAGCAGCCCTGAGCCCAGGACGTGAGCGAGATCCTTCCTGGAAGCAGCCAGTGGTGTCAGTAAGAGGTAGGTGTGCTCAGGGCACCTGGGTTGAATGAATCCCTCAGGGAACCAAGTGCAGATTTGTCTTTTAATGGGGTCAAAAGAAGCTGTAGCTAGAAGTTCAGAGTTTGGTGTACTCACAGAAACCTAAGATTTGGCACTTAGGAGACTGACGGAACCAAAACAACGGAGCCAAGTGAATTCAGATTTTACAGTCAGTAATGCAGAGGTTTTCTGAATCTCTTTTGTGGATTTGGATTGCGTGAGTTCCACTCTTGGTGCCTTGTGTGCATCCTGTGCATATGACTCTGTGTTCCAACAAAAATATAGGCTACATCTCAAATAAACAAAATTTAGAAAATAATTCCTTTTCCATTTTAGTATGTGTTCGCGATTACTAAAATAAAAAAAAATCCTGTAATTTTCTAGTCACCTATGCAATTAACACTTCTGGTGGAACTGACCATACCTCTTCTATTACATAAACAGACACTTCTGAATTTAATGTTTTATAAAGCTCTGAGTAATTAATAGAGAAGTTTTCTAATAAAATAAGTTTTAAAAAAGGCACTTTTAAAAATATCAGAATTCTCCTTGGCATTGGATCACAGCATCAAGGAGCGACAAAGTATATTTAAGCTGACAAAGCTATTTATACTACAGAAATTTGTGAATATACGTGCTTTCCTGTTCTCATTGTTCCATTTCTCATATGAAAGCTACTTATTTTTTGCTGTGCCCATCTTGATATAAGGATAGCTGTGTATTTATATGCTATGCATTTTTTCATGTAATTTGTGATTTATAAGATACGCCACATTACATAAACCATCATGTTTTATTTTGAGACTAAGCAGAAAAGTAACTCTTCAAGAAGTATCTTCCCATAAAGTGTCTTATGTGTCTTTTTCAACTTTTACCAACAGAACAGTGTAGTATTTTTAAAGTATTATCTTTTTGCTGTACAATGTTAAGACTAGGAAAATACACAGATGCTATTGTATCCCTAATGACTGCTTTGCATATAGTCAATAAAAGCATACATATACTCACAATATTTCTTTATTAGTGGGTTCTTCAGTGACTGTTTGCTCAGTGATATGATAATATCTCCATTTAAAAAGATTAAAAAACGAAGACAGATGAAGGACAAGTGTTAAACAGTAACTTTACTAATTCTCGGATTAGCAGAAGTATCTTAAACTCAGCAGCTGTTCACAAATATTGAATTTGTATTTAGCTTGAAATTTGCTGTTCTTATTTTAGGTACAAGGAAGGACAAGTTTAAGAAGGACGAGCCCCTTCAAGCTGTTCTCCAGCCGTATAAATTGAACTCACGAAGATTTATCTTTGTAATCCCTGCCTCCGCTTTTCTCGACTGCCTCATTGAGATGCACGGTGCCTGATTTCTCAGTATTCATTACACAGCAGTGCTTACAGTCACAGCACAGCTCCCGCTGCCTACAGCTTGCAGTTGCAAGTGCTCAGCACTTCTACAAATTACACTCCGCCACACCAAGCACCAAGCAAAACACAATTAACAACCACATGTGCAAAGTGACTAGTATCACACAGGAAATCTGTGGCAAAGGCAGGGATACAATTCAGTTCCCCAGGGCTGCACTCATGCCTTAATCACGAAAACATGTTCTCTACAGTTGTCTGCTTCATTCCCTGCGTACTTCCAACGGCTGCAACAAAGAAAGTACAGATCCCACAGAGCTCCCTTTTACTATGCAATGATTCATCCTCCAGCGCAGGTCTTTTCTGTGTGCTACATAGCGCAGGAGACGCACAGAAAGCTCTGTGCTCTCAGAGGAATCACACACAATTCCCTCACCCTCACCACTCACATAATCCACCAGAGTCCTTGTCCCTTTGTCTGCCTCTTCTACCATCAAGAGAGTTGGGTGCACAGGAATGTCAGGATTCCTGATCCAGTTCCTGGGCTTAATCAGATTGCAGCAGCGATGAGCGGCAGGATCAGGGAAGACTGTTTTGAGCGCCAGTAGCCCCAGGGCTGGAGCATGCCCAGATATTTCATGGAACAGCTCTGGCAGGCCAGTCGCACACAGGTGTTTATTGGCTTGAAGTAAAAATCAGGAATACCAAGAATAATTCATTCACCACTTAGCTCTTCAAACAGAACAGGAACGAGCACAATGTGGAAATCTAAATGGCAGATAACAGCAGCTATTAGCTAACAAGCATGCTTTACTCGGAGTTGCTTGCGTGATGAACTTTTCCTGGAATGAACTCATTTTAGTATGAAAACTCATTATGCATAAAGTGTTGTCAAAGGCATGTAGCTGAGCAACTGTACAACTCCTTTTTTCACTAATATCTATCATTTTTACGAACAAAAGATGCTGCTGCTAACTGCAGTAAGTACAAATCTACTTCTTAGAAATGTAATTTGTAGTTTACTTTCTCTTTACACTTAAAAGCTATTTAAAAGCAAAACAGGTCTAACTGCCATCGAAAGTAGCATTGTGCGCTTGCATTAAATATATTCATTTTCACACTAAGATTACTTTAAGGAGCAAAGAGTTGCTATGTGTGGAAAATCAAAGGAGAAATGTACGAAACTATTCCAAAGAGGTTCGCTACTTAGCACAGCAAAAGCTCTGTGCAGCCTCTCCGTGACTTAGACCACAGCCAGCTCTGCACGATTTATTGGTTATCTTTAATAAAGCAAAATCCAAGCGCCTTTTCTGTTTTGTTACTTCCATTTTAACACCAGCAGTAGCAGACAAACAAAGTTTAGTTTTAGCCTGGGAGCTAAAAGAAATAGGTCTAACCTACGTACGTACGTAGTGTTACAGTCTAACTTATAAACACTCAGTAGTAAAGTCAGCAGGAGTTGAACACTAAAACCAGAGAAGAGTAAATGGAAAGAGACCCTGCTGTATTTGCAGACTCCTGGTAATAAGGAAAGCACTCCTGACTGCTCTTGGAAACTTATCGTGTAAGTGAGCAAGGGGAGAGGTCAGGCAGTGACAGACTGCTCTTCCAGCCTGAAATGGGGGGTTACGCCAAATCTAAAAAACTGAAAACAGCTCGAAACATGCATTTAACTAGAAATGAATGTTATTAAAACGAATTATACCCATAATTTATAAATGTAATCTCAAAGTACCGTAGCTCCTGGCTTCCACTCAGATGATGTCTGGCAGCACGCTGTGTATCATCCACAAAGTATCTTCCAGAATCCCCAGCACCCTGGCTTCAGGAACCGCTCTAAATCTCACTAAATTCTGATGATTCTGATGTCATTTTCTAAGCTTAAAGTGTTCTTTCAAGTGACATCAATCATGACTCAACCTAGCCTCTCCTGCCATATATGACAAAGGCTCCTATTTTTAAACTTTCAGACAAATACAGCTTGTATAACTTTTTTTTTTGCCAAAAATACGTCAGTTCAAATGACACTGTTCTAAGCGTATTCTGTTCTTTTGGGATACTTGTCAGCTGGCCTATTTATATTAAGTTTGTAAGAAATTAGATGTTTTTCTTGAAGTAAGAAAACATATTGGAGAACAGAGCTTCCACCTTGCATTATTAATAGAATTAATGATAATCTGTGGTTATATTGTCAAGAAGCATGGAGACTAATTGCACAGAGCCAACAATTCACTCAGTGTGGTGGTTAAAATGGATAAAAATGATTTGTATTAGTGCCTGCAGTCTCTTGTAAATGTCAAATACTTTCTTGACATTCTAAAGCCCAGGCTGTACAGCAAAAGTGGGAGAGTAGCATTTCGTATTAATTTAAAAATGCATAAAACTGATTATCTTCTTCTAGCACTCAGTATTTCACTGTTTCGTGAAGACCCTAGATGCTGCTCATAACTGGCTATACTCTTTCAACTCTCAAATCGTGTCTCTCATTTCCCTTTCAGCAGAGCACTGAGTGTTTTACTTCAGGTAAATAAATAAAATTTTACTTCCTGTGTAGGAAGGTACTTACAGAGATTCCCACCAACCAGTTCTCTCCCTTGGAGAAAGCTGTAAGTATTGATCTCCCCTGTTTCCCACGCATGGCAGTCTTGCCAGTCCCGTGAACCCGCTGTTCCTTTTGTGTAAATCCCAATCCCATGCATGTATCTTCATGTATTTCTGTACTGTCACTTTAGCTTTTTACTGTTCGCTTTAATCACCTCGCAGGGTTCGAAGAACACCTGGACATATTCTCATCTGCTAGTCTTTAAATGTTCTAATATAAAGGATTTATGATATTTCCTTGCTTCACCCTATTTGTGTACTTACCATACATCTGGTTTAGACTCGATTTTTTTACTCTGCTATAGCAGAGTGATGCACAGGTGTAACTGAACTGACAAAAGTGTTAATATTTTTCTAAAACAGATCACTTATATTTAGTACTACTGACATTTTACTCATTGTTCTCGTTAGTACCCACGTTTATTCCAAAAGAATTGTGAAATGAAATCATCAAAAAAACTACCAGCTGCACAAGTCTTCTGAAACCGCTGTCGTCTGAGTCTGTCTTACACATTACAAAAACATGCAAAAAGGCTTAGAGATAGTTTCAAGAAAAGAGTAGAAAGGAATATCCAGGTGGCTTTTTAACTGTGGAATACAATAAAATGAGTTTGGAAAGTATTACAAAGAAATACAGTAACGAAAAAACAAGATAGGCAGTTTACAAGTTGAAATACATAGCGCTGTGCCTTTGCTTGAGCTGAAATCAGTAAAGCAGACAGAGCACACTTTATGTGGGTTTACTAACTGCTTGACAGCTCCGAGTTTAAAAACGTGTGACTGGCAGCTTATAGGCATACTGATCAACACTAGAAAATCTTTTAAGGCTTAAGGTTAATTAAGGTTAATTATTCTGAAACACTGTTTTAGAGATTTCAGTAATATTTGCTTAAAGTGACAGAGATGAATGGCTGCCTCCATTTTGAGAGCACTTGGGAAATTACTTAAAAGTGTGTGAGAAGATTTATCGGGAACACATTGTAGGTGTAAAAAAACGAAACCCTGGTTGAACAGCAAACCAGCAAAGGACATGCCAGTCTAACACAATCCTACAATTTGCATTAAATAATTTAGACAAGGAGTCAATAGATTTATCGGCAATATGTGTTTACTACCGTGTGCTTGACAGGACTTAGATGCATTTGCATTGATATTCACTGCCAGATACTAATCTCAGATATTAATCCAAAGATAATACCCAGACAGCTCTCGCGTGTTTGATTACTCACAGAAATATTTATCATCTTTGCTGATTGCATCTTATCTCAAAGCCAGACCCTGAGCCCAGAGAAGTCATCAGCTTGGTGCCAGGGCAAGAGCTGCCAACCCCACTGCGAGGAGTGTTATTGAAGTCAAAGGGACCACACATGAAACGAGGTACTAAAGCTCGACAGTAAAAGTCAGCAAGACCTGGCATTAGATTACAAGGTCTTCTGAGCAAAGGCACGCGTGATTTCCCAGGCACAGAAAGACAAGAGGTAAACCCCTGATACTGTTAAAATCAAAATGAAACTTTTCTACTAAAAGAAGAAAATGCCATCTCGTCTGTGCCACACTGTTTAACTGCATGAACAATCCCGTGTTTCTAAGTGGTACGGGTGAAAGTCACTTGAGGCTAGCTAGAGGAAGAGTTCCTACTATCACTCACTCAGGGGCTGAAGTGGTGTCAGCTATCTGCTGATATTTCATACTTCTCCCAAACACATAATACAGAAAGCAGCAGCAGCCGTTAGGTACTAATAGTAAAGCAATCCAGACTAAGCACTTTCCAATAGCACAAAATGAGGCAATTTACCAGGAAGAGAGGGAGTTGCATTAGCATGAAAAAATTCTAAGTTATTCGCAAGATGCTAAAAGAGAAGGAAGAATCATCAATCCTGAACACTGGAACCATGAGGATCCATAAGGATTTTACATGACGCTAGTGAGCCCAAGCCAAGTAACCGCTGCTGTAAGTGGAGCTGTGCAGGGAGCAGAGTAGTAGCGCTGCCTCCCTGCGATGCTCTCTCAGATTTAGAGCATCTGGCCTCTTGTGTTTTCCACTTAGATTTTCCAACAGACAAGTCACTGTAGCTCGGAGCGACCCAGGAGTTCCTGCAGAAAATCTGAGCATGAGCGTCTCACTGGAGGTACTTAAATGCGATTGCAAGGACAATAACAAACACCAAGCGTGTAAATGCATCGCAGTTTGCCAGTAGTAGCAGAGTTAATACCAGCCACCACCGTCCCTCTGGTACAAAGCAGGTGGACATGAAGGAAGGTCAGGATTAAGAATGCACCCACTATGTCAGTGATACACAGCCACTCCAACCACACGCTTCTCAGGGCTCGCTGGACTTGAACAGACTCTGAGAGCGGACAGGTTTTAATACCACTTTTGAGAAGATGATTTCTGGAGACCAAAGTCAAGAGCTACGTTCAGACTGCGACACCGTGAAGGGAAAATCTACCACGACAGAGTTAAGAACTGCACATTGGAAGTGCTTTACCTGGCGATGAGGGTACCAACTGCTCCCTGCTGAATGCTTGTAAGTGAAGGGCACAGCGGTGGAGACTGCTCCTTCTCCTCGTTAAGAGGGAGTAAACGACACCTTGGTCCTTAAATCATCTTCCCATCCTGTTTTCACCCATAGGTTGCTCGCTTCTGTGCCAGACTTGCAGACTTCCCGGTGGTTCGGAGCCCGGCAGTGCCCCAGCTTCTCCCCCCCAGCAGTTCCGGGCCAGCCTCTCCTTTCTGCTCCACATTGCCCTTCTTAAACTATTGGCCCCTGACATGGAGAAGCTTTTTGACAAAACTGGTTAGGAAGAAAGGTAACAAGATTAAACAGAATAGGTCACTTGAGAACAGCAGCAGAAATTTTGTCGTTATTTGCTTGCTCTGGTAGCTTTGGAAGATGGGAACTGCACATCTTTTACAGTTACATTTATATAAAGAATAAAGGCTTTAATTAAAGCAACTCTTGCTTTCAAGCAGGCAGTAGGGAAGCCAAAAGAAAAATATGAGTTTGCAGTTAGAATAATAGTGTCTCATAATCAGAAGAGTCACATAAACTTCTGAGGATTAAAAACCAGATACTAATGTACTTTCCTCTTTTGCGAAATTAGTGTATAATCTTATCACAAATAGCATCTCATTTCAAACCCCGTGGTGTTACCTATGGCGGTCTCTACCACGGCAAAGAGGGGCACTCCTGCTTTGCTTGGCGTGGCTCCCCTGTAGCTCCCCTGCCATGCCACGGCATCCCCCCAGCCCGCGCGGCGGGCTGACAGTCACGGAGAGCGCAGTTTCAGAAGGGGGCTACATATGTAGTTGGACTTTTGAAGGGAAAATAGAACTTGATACTTCAGTTCCCACAGGATGCCACCACAGAGACTATTTTCTGTAAAACGAAACCGGTGGAGTGGTGTTTTACGCCACAGTATCGCATAAAAGGCAAGACAGTTGGCCCAGTGATACTCCTACACAGACAAATTCCTGTGTCTCCTGACAGGTTCACATTTCTTTATCTGGCAAGCATAAAATTATAGCCTATGTACAAAGCAGCCTTTTCATTTAGGGAACAATTAAGCTAATCCCAGCAAGATTTCATGTTTAACTAGGTTTGTAGTGAACAAGTTTGTAGTCTGCATTCAATCGAGCTCTTTTGACTTTCACAAAATATGGGCAAAACAGTGTATTTGAAACGTAAAATTCGAAGCCTCCTGAGATGTGTGTGAGTCCTGCCTGAGTACAACTACGGATCTATTTGCTAAAACTTTGGTATTATATCAGTAGACGTCTTTCTTTAATCTGTCATTAATCTTCCAATTAAGCAACAGTGTTTTTGTAAGCCTGCTTTTTTCATTAAAATAAATTGGTCTACACTACAGAACTTGATAAATACATAAACATATATATATATGTGCACACATGCACAATACAATAAAGTTACTATTGGCATAAAGGCAACATTAGCTGCGGTCATTACAAGATGCAGACTCTTGGTTTTCAAAGTCTCACCTATTCAAAAGTGTGGGCAGGGTCTGGGCTTTTTTCAGTTTGGTTTGAGCGGGGCTTGGATCCAGCTGTGGCTGACGATGATCTGAATTCAATGAAGCCAACAGAAGACAGTAATTCAGGTTCAGTTCTGGCTTTTGACAAAACAATGGTTCAAATCAATCTTTGGTTTTGGTTCTACTTCCTGCTTAACAGCTGTGTAAAGAAAAACATCTGGAATAATACCCCAGCAGGGCCAATAACTGAGGCTGCTCTTTCATACTATCCAGATAGCACCAATAATAACAAAGCTTTCAGGCCAGTCTTCAACAACAGAAAACTCAACCAAACAAAAAGACCCCTTTTGTGCCATACAATCAGTAGTAGCCAGGACTGCAAATGGCACTTGGAACATGCTGCCTCCACCCGCGCCAGTCAGTAGAATGGGCCAAGACCTGTTGTTCTGGCTCTGAAGGAGAGCGGCAGAGCGCAGCTCGTGTAGACACAGCTAAATTCCCTCCTGCACTCAAGCTGGTCTCACGGCTGCTAGGACGGACCTCAGCTGTGCCTGGGCACTACCCAGCACGGGCTGAAGCCCTGCCAGGAAGCCCCCAAACCACCTGATCCTCCTGTGAGACGGTGAGTCCCAGACCGCCCCATTGGGCCAGCACAGCCTCTGGTGCCAGTCGGTAAGAAGAGTCGCGCTCACTGGATCTCTTTGCACCTTTCTGCTGGTCTGCACTGCTCTGCCATCTCTCTGATTGTTTTACTGAGCTTTGAACCTGGGATGACATCTTTGTTCCATGTTCATATGGTGCCTAACACAGGCCAGTCTGTATTCTGGAGTAGGGCTTCAGAAGCTGCATCAAAGCAGGTTTAATGGGGAAGCGTAACCCATATGTGGTATGCAAAGCTCTGGGAGAGAGTAAGATATGAGAGGGCCTCGATGCGCTGCGGAGTGGTCTCAATCCACGCTTCCATCTGTGCAATTTCCCCATTATAAATGTGTGCTGTGATCATGAAACATGGTGGCTACTGCCAGCACTTGAAACCTAGTCTAATTTCAGGGGAAAATAATTTCTTAAGCCCATAATGCATATCTAGGAAAGGGGACACACACACCATGAAATGTCCAGAGGTCACACACAAACCGAGCAGAACTGCCCCCAGCTGTCATTTTCTTAAACGAGAAGTCCTGAAGCCAACTCTGGCTGCATCAAAACTGACAGTGCTCCTGGCCTTTTTCATCAGGCGTTGCTCTTGTATCAAACACACCACAGGGACCTCCCAGAGCAATTCTGTTTTCATGGGACAAAACACTGCTCATGTGCTTCTTCATCTGGATCAAACGCTATCTCTTCACCTCTTTGTCTCAGAAACACACCGTCTCTTGTGTCCATTGGGAGGGAAATAAAAAATGTCCTTGTATCAAATTTTTGGTGTCTCACTGTTTTTCAAGACGAGTCAATGTTTTTGACTTTGTTTCCCCGTTTCCTCGTTTCCCCCCTTGTATGACTGAGATTACTCAACTACAGCAGTACAAGGGCCAAGAGGAAAAAAAGAATGAAACTGCCAATGATTAAACCCAATTTGGTCAGTTTGTGTGAAAGCCGTGATCTCTGAATCCTTGCTGTAAAAGTTAACAAAATTGGAAGAAAGCAACAGCTTTGCCAACATCACCAGGATATGGAGTACTCCTTCTGGGCACTACATTTCAACTCTCCAGAATTCCAACAATTTTGGCTTTGCTTACCAATAAAGATTTAATGACACTTATTTATATTTACCAAGGAGGGAACAGAAACCACAAAACATTTGCAGCCAACTTGCTAACCTCCTTGTTCAGTGACTTAGAAAAACAAAGATGCATTTCCAAGGTAGTGCTCTCATTTGTGATATCCTCAGTCCCTCTCTGCCATACCCACAGACCCCCTGCCTTTAAAACATGTACCAAATTCCTTAAAACTCAGTTTCCATGAGCCTGTGTATAATCCTATAGAAAGCCTGTAACATCTTTGTTAAACCACAAATCTAAATTTCACTTGAAGAAAATTATAGTGTGCCTTCTGTTTTTTTTAGCATATCCGAGTAGTGAATATTAATATGACTACTGAAAAGAATAGTTACCAAAGAAATTGTGACCTAATTTTCTCTATTGATTTGTTATCAAGAAGTCTTCAAATACTTTTTGTGCCATGTGAGCCCTTTTGGAAATCCTGAAAATATTTTTCTCCGTTTGTATACTGAAATGTGTAGCCAGCAACTTTGTGCCATTAAGTCTTTAAAACAGACATATGTGTACAACTAAAATAGAAGCAAAAACAATGTCTCGGTAATCACAAGGGTTTACCCTCTGTTAAAATGTTGGACATCAGCTACACAAAATATCATAGTATTTTATTATAGAGATGTAAAATCATTCCATACAGTCTTCCAAATATCCAACTTGTGTTTCAGACACAGATACCAAAAGGGAAAAAGTCTCCAGCTGTCTAGAATTCTAAATTCTCTCATTTGTACTGTCATTTAACATAAGACAAAATTTAAGAGCAGACTTTAACTGTTTCCAAATGGTTTTGTGTATGTTTCTGCTGAAACCTTTAACCATTATCTAGCACCAGAATTCTTAAACAACAAATACACCCACTGTCTTCCTTTAATTTTGCGTTCAGACATTTTTCTGTTCAATGCTTGGTATCGTACATTAATCAAGGTAATATATGATAAATGCTTAATGACTTTGAGAGCAAAAGGATCTTGGGCAAATTGCAAGTACAAATGATTTTAAGCATTGATACACAGAAAACTCTTAATTCTGTGGGGAAATGACTGTAGATACTGCAGTAGCAAAACCAGACTCAGATTATAACTTTAACTCAAAATCTCTGAAGAAACTATTCATCCTTTGAAACAATCTCACAAAAAATAAATACGAGCTTTACCGAGGAAAAAATTCTCCATGCGCAGTAGAAATCTGAACCTAAGTACGTGTGGGAAATGCGGAATACTGCACTGAAACAAAACAGAAGGGGCTTAAAAGTCTTCTCTCTAATCCTTGCACGTGTTAGGCTTTTTTTTTTTTCTGGAAAAGACATAGCATAATGCAAAACGTAACTCAGTTTAAGCATTTCCTTCGAGTCCTACAAATGCACACAGCCTCCTGTGGGACTTGTGAGCGGCGTAGGAGCGTACGTGACCAATGAAACACTCCGAGTCGGTAACTCAGATAACACTCCAAGCACTTTGCAAGCCCAGGTGAGCTGATGTCTCCGTTTGACCCACTGACTTAAGGCTTCCCTCTCAGAAAGAAAATGGTTTATATCGCACTGGACTGCAGGAAAGGGTAAACATCTATTTTGAAGGAGACCTTGGCAACAAAAAAGAAAAATTAAGAATTTTAGTCCTTGTTCTAAGTTGCTTTATTTTTCCATTTAAAGATTATTGGAGCATTAAAGTTAATAGACAGGCCTATGAAATAACTTATTACTTAGGCATTTTACCTTTTAAAGTCATTAAGCCTATACGTTATGGTGCAATTTACAATAAATAAAAAAAACACCTTAAGTGATATATCAATAATTTATTGTTTTGCATAAGAAGGTAAGATCAGATTTCAGGTAAGACATCAACCAAGGACCTGATGGCAAATTCAAGTATAGAGCTTGGTACAATATCAAAAAAGACTACCATTTGTTTGACCATGGCAAACAGCTAAAACACAATAAAAACATCTGGACTTGACTGTCAAAACACACAGTTCTCTAAAAACCCCCACAGCACAACTTGAATATGTGGAATATTGGAAACATGTTTAGTTGTCTTCGTTCCCAAATTCTTAGGAGTCAAAGGAGCAATCACATGTGTCCCCCCCGGCTTGGTATCCCAGAACAGTTCAGTGCACGGGCTCAGCGTCCATCACGATACGCAGGCTCCTGTCCTGTTGCAACTGTTGGGAGAAGACATTTTCCCGCCTTGGCCTACTGTCATCTCTGCCTGCCTCACAGAGGCCAGTGGCTTTGGTTATTTAATGTTTTTTGAAGCTAACACTGCAATAATGTTGATTTTCAAGAGCAATCTAGTAATTTAATTAAAACTATTTCTCACTCCTCAAAGACTCTGTGCACTTTTTACTCTGTTAGTTGGATTTATGTTTTTGTGATTCCCTCTCTTTCGCAGGTGTTACAATTCAGGAATTAGCTCCTGGCTTGGAGACGGGGCAGGCAGCCATCCGTCCAGGAGACTCCTGCCAGGACTGTGCTGAGGATCAGAGGGTCAGTGTCTCTGCAAACGCCGCTTGCTGCTGCCCAGCACAGCAAACCTGTTGTAGAAGGTCCTCCTAGACCACACCGACCCAGGAATGGGAATTAAATTAATTTCAAAAGGACAAGAAAAACAGCCTGCAGGACAGCCAGAACTGTTTCTACCAGGGAGTTCGCAGATTATTCTAGCATCTATTTCTTAAAGAGAAAAGCAGGTCCCTTACGTGAGCGTTATCGTATACTAATGTTCTGAGACTGCTCAGGTCAGAAGCAGTGTTAAGAGTGTGTCGGTAAGGACTAAAGCCCCTCTTCTTGGAAACAGCCAGATCCTGAGAGGTGCCGAGTGCCCTCTTGGTTTGGGTTTGTTGCCAGAGACGGTGAGGGCACTCGGCGTCTCGCAGGCAAAGGCAAACGGACCCGCTGAATTCCAGATCCCCTGAAAAATAGTTTGATTTTCAGTAATTAAAAAAAAAAAAAGAAAACTTTTTCTCGCATCACATAATCTCCGTGCATTAATGTAATCAACAAATTTCTATATATGTTACAAAAAAAAGTTTAAATCCACCAGGAAAATGGTGAAAGTTGACAAAAGTTACATTCTAGCTGTTCAAGCAGAGCGTGTATCCGTACTGGGATCCAGTACATCTGTAACTCTTGCATAAACATTTCCAGACTCCTAGGGATTTTGCTGTTGTTGCTTGCATTTCATTTATTTTATACGACTCTAAGCCAAATGCAATGACCCGCACATTAAATACTCATTTAGAATAAAACTGCAAAATCTGATGGCTTTATCAGCATATGAACTGAAATAAAATATTTACATGGAATGTTGAGCTCCATTTACAGAGACAGCGTTTCAAATTACAGACTCAGTAATCTCCTTAGTAAATGATCACATTGACAAGAAATTTAAAAACTTAACATCCCTTTTCAACCCTTTCATAAATATATAAAGTTTCACTAAATTCTTTTTTCTTTAAACAAGACAGCTATATTCTCTTTACACATTAACATGAAATAACGGTTTCCTGTTTGAGTGCCACAGATGTGATGATCTGAAGTCAGTAAGTTCCTATACACGTTCTGTACTTACAAGACATATTCACAACACAACACACAGGTGTTACTTGGTCTTTAGATGAACTCATTTCCTGCATATCCATAGTAAATAAAGAAAAATACCAAATTATCTATATTAAAAATACATCATCTAATATACATTTGCTGACACTGCCACATCAAATTTTAAAATGAGGTTTCCAACTGTGTCTGACCAGTGACAAGGACACTTTTTACAGTGAAGTCTACAGCATTAAATGATTTTTGGGTGGAGACAAAAGATATGTTACACTACTACAAAGTATCACTACATACTATCAATAAAAAGAATTAATCTCTTGCAACTGCTTCTCAGATCTCCAAAGTTTCCTTGGTAATTGTTGGAAAATTTCTGATGGGAAAACTGTTCTAAAGGATGCCCAAAATGTTTGAAATAAATTTGAAGAAAAGAAAAAAGTTACTCTCTACTTTGTTGCTATTCATATCACTTTGCCACTGATTTTACAGAGATTAATCCCAAAGACTTTGAAGTTATATACATAGTAACTCACAGTTTTCCCTATTTAAATAAATATTCCTGTGAGTTATCTTTGTTGTGCCACAAAGCATGCGTGAAAATATTTTCAGTCCATGCATGCTCACAGCAGAGTATTTCACAATTAAGCCATCGAATACATCTTTCTTTCCATGACTATGTAAGTGCAAAGGAATACTAAAATCATTCTGTACATATAAGACAAGGTTCACATCTATAAAAGTAAAAACACTTATCTTGATACATAATTAAAACTACGATGTCTTCCTCATAAAAATGTTGGTCACTTTTGCCTGTTTCAGTTTGCTCAAGCACTTAAAGGGTAATAACTTCCAAGTGCTGATGTGCTCTTTGTGGGAGCAGTTATGCTTAAAACCATCAAAGTGCTGATCTCCAGTGTTAATTAGTATCTTCTGCAAACTCTCCGTTAAAAAAAAAGCTTACCTTGGAAATACACAGATGATGATAAAGAGGTGTTTGGCAGTTTTGTCCCACTAGTATTAGCTCACTTTATGGAGCATAGTAAGACTTCGGTTTAATCTGACTGTTCTGACCCAAAATTGTGGGCGGGATGATTGAAGACACAGGAAAACAAGACCAGTTCCAAGTGCGTGAAGAGTGAGCTGCTGCTCAGGTAGAGTTAGAAAGCCCTCCTACCAAGAAAATGGCCATCGAGTAATGCGTAACTATGCCCCGTATTTAGATGCCGAGACAACAGCAGATACTTTGTCTATGTAAAACATTATGAATGTAGCCAGCTGACAGGAACCCAGAAGGTCTCGGTCTCCAACCTGTCAAAAGTTGTTTTAAGCTCACTGTAAGCTGTAGCGAGGTCATCGTTGACGATCACTTTATCGAAAAGGTGGCCGTACTGGCTCTCCATCACGTGGGCAGATTTAATCATTTCTTGAAAATCTTCTTCCTAGTAAGATCAGCGCAAGACATGGTCAGCCCATAGCAACAGAAACTCATTCTGTGGTAAACGCAAAGCTACTTGCTTATTTCTCATCTCATCAGGAGATGGAAACTGTAGTTTGATTTTAAAAAAATATAGAAATTACCATTACAAGTGATCTCAGAGAGCATTCTCACGAGTAGACTTTGCTCAACAGGCAATTCTTTCATCTCTCCCCATGCAGTGACACAATTAGTCACTGCATGGTAATTACAGAGACATCTTCTGTTAGCAGTACCAGTGGAAAATGTTTCTAGCTGTTTACTTTGATGATACATTTAAACTTTCATTACTTAAGTCTCAGCTCGCAATTAGCATGTGATGTATTACAGTGCAGCCTTTGTTCATCTAAGAGCTTGGTAGGAGCTGTCTCCCTATGCCTGGTTCAGCCTGGCTCAGTGCATTTCTCTTCACATTTGGGGAGGGAACAAATCTTTGGAATTTAATTGTTGACACAACTCTGAGAGATTAAACCCGTCCTAACTAAGCAATGTCCTGAAGGTTGCTCTTAAGAATGAATCATAGAATCATAGATTGGTTTAGGTTGGAAGGGACCTTTAAATGTCACCTAGTCCAACCTCCCTGCCATGGGCAGGGACATCTTCAACTAGATCAGGTTGCTCAGAGCCCCGTCCAACCTGACCTTGAATGTTTCCAGGGATGGGGCATGAACTTCTCTTACACTTTATATACCATAGAGCATATTCTCATAGAGCATTATTTCCAAACTATGTCAAATGCAAATTCTACACAGATACAGCCTGTGACTACATCTGTGACCCAGGTTGAAATAAAATTTAAAAAATCTTGAATAACCTCTGAATGAGGGAAAATGATACACACCATAAATGTAGATAAAAAGTCTAATGGTGATCAGTTTTGCTTTAGCTTTAATTAAAATATGATTTAATTACCGAAGTAAGTAAGTTACTGTTGGGTAATCTGACCAATATTTTTTTCTGATTATTGGCAAAAAGCAGTATTGTTACTTGCTTAGATTTTTGCCTTCTTTCTTACAGTGTTCATTTCCCTATAACATTTTTAAAACTTGCTTCTTTTATCCACAAATATGGGCTTTTTATTAAAGCAAAATCTACTTTTTTAATTGAGCTTCCCTCTAAATTTAGACCCAATAATACACTTGATAAAACAGGGAAATTCTTATACTTGAATAGAAACATCTAAGCCCGCATGCAAATTTTTTAAAGGAAATCCACAGCATTATTTCTCATAAAAATATACTTGCACTGTGGGGTTCTTCAACGACATAGAATCTGAGGACCACGGAAATGTATACCCATGAGCATATTAAACAATGAAAACACCACAGTAAACTCGTGATGTGAGGGAGGTTGGGAAACAACTAGATACTATGCGTAAGCCCTGACAAGTAGTGTTGGTGAGATCCAGTGATCACCTTTATTTTCAAGGTAAGCCACTACAACAAAACTCTTAACAAGTTCTCATGTTTTACCATGTCTGTATATACTTACTGTAAAGGGTTTTGCAGTTCCCTTATCATCTTTACTTGAAATAATCTTGGCATTTTTTCTGGTCTCTCTCAAACGGTCAAGTGACGGAGGCTTTATAAATATAACAAATGGTTTAAATTCATATGTCCGTAAGTGTTTCACTGTCTGGGAAGAGGAAAGGTTTAAATTAATTAGTTTATTTTGCACAATGGAATTTACCATAATAAAAGAAACTCTCCACTAACCAAAACAAACCCATAAAGCACCTCTAGAAAGCTATTTTTTGTTTACTGCTATCCCACCCTGGTGACACCATTGATTCATGTAAGGAGAATTTCCATGCATAAGAAACCCCTCCGTTTCCACACAGGCTGCTGATAAAGCCCATCGCTCTGGCAAAGACCGGGCTGTGCACTGCAGTGCCACTGGCAGCGGGATGATGGAGGGGAGGAAACATTCAACACATTTTAGCAGGAGTAACACTTTCTGTACCCATGAAAAGTAGTGGGAAAAGGTGTCTGTGACACTTGGTGACAACAGGACGATGATTTGTTCTCTTCAGTACTGTGTCTCCACCACAAAACTCCTCCTGTTCACTCTTCCTGAGTCAGTCGAGTGATGTTACGTATGGAGTCAGAGATAGGGCTAGTTAGAGAAAGGCCTACAATCTGGATTGTGTACAGGGTGAAGCGGGGATGGCACGGCCAGCAGCTTTCTGTCCTCTTCACGCTGCCAGGGCCCACAGGAAACTGCTGTGTCAGAGAGTGGGATCCCAGGACAGTTCACAAGCCCGGGTTCCCGAGAGAATTTAGTGCTTCACTGGAAAACAGGGCCGTGCTGGACAGGCAGCGGTGTTGCAGAGCAGGCTGGCAATACCAGCCCCAGGAGCCCCTTCCCAGCTCCCCTCCGCCCCTGGCGCGGGGTCTGGCTTCCCCGGCTGCTCCTCTGCCAGCGCAGCCCCCCTGCCCTGCTCCCAGGGCACAGCCCCACGGCCCAAACTGCCCCGGGAACTGTTGACAAGCTGCCGGGGTTCAGAAGCCACAGGCTGGCCACCCTTGGAGAAGAAATAGTTTGGCTGGGTTTAAACAAACTAGTCCAGCTCCTGGAAGCACTGTGGTTATTAGTAGCATAAAAATTCCCAGCGGAGCTGTTCAGCAGGGTTGAAAGACAAGGTCAACACAAGAACAAATGGTTTAGAGAGGAATGTTCTTAACAATTATCCAGCCAACATCACATTTAGCGCATTCCTTGACACGTGTCCACCCTGCACAGAAACGCTTTCCATGAACAGTTTGGTTAAACGTGTGAGAGAGTTGCTGGACTGGGTGGTAGCTCAAAGCCGCTCTGAAATTGAAGTTTCGAAGAGAAACTCTAACCCAAACCAACAGAAATACAGGAGCATTTTGTAATTAAATCTTTGGTATTATGCTGCAGGCTTTCAATTCACTTAATGACTGAGCTGAATACTTGCCAACGTGTATTGAAGTTTCCTTCCCCTCCTCCTTTCAGAGAGTCTTGCTGTGATAAAGGTACCCAGCAAGCCCACTCTACAGTCATTCAGCGTGGAACAAAATATACCTTTGTAGAAACAATTTTTTTCCTGGAATCCCAATATGCAATGTGGGGAAATACAAGAGTCCCAAAGACATGCTTACTTACATGAGGCTGCACATCCAACAAACAAACTTTGTTTTTAGCTAGAACAGATCGGACAGAGTCTAAACTTGTACCGTAGTAGTTGTTCTTATACTCGCCATACTCGATAAACCTGCAGCAGAAGGTGAAAACAACTGGAATCATCTCCATTTTCTCTGGGAAAAACCCTTATCAGTTTGGTTTGTAAGATCTAATTCAGGAGCAAAAATATTTCACTTTACCATGAGAGTTTTACCATGTTTTATAAAGGAAATGCTGTCAAGTACTTCAGCATGTCAATTTTAAGAAATCTTCTACTTTACCACTTTCAAATCAGTAACACCTGCTTGTATTACAGTTAAAGAGAAAAAAGTACTGTAGTCCAACAGCCCACTAATGTTTTCCATCACCTCTTTTTCTGCACTAATGCAATGCAATAAAACAGAGGATAAGCTAAACAATAGAAACTACTGAAATTTCATTGCACACTACAGAATATCCAAATTCTCTGTCTCAGAAGAGGAGGAGGAGCGACGATGGTGCTAATGGAACCAAGGCGGCTGGTTATGTGCTATAAAAGTACAAGCGCTATTTGCCAAAAAAGCAAAGCACAGTTTGAAGTTTCAATAAAACCCGCAGCTTTGTGTCTAATACACTTTTGCCCTCTGAAACACTGGGGCAGAATTTCAAGCCATGATATTTTACAGGCTGCTGGAGAGCACGATGCTACCATTGTCTCCATTTTCGTTTAATTTCTGGCAGGTTTACAGGCAGAGGCTTCACTGTAGATCTCTAAATTCAAAAGCAGAGGAAGTGCCTGGCCTGAAAGAGAGCAGAACTACACAAACATTGACTCAGGCACGTTTGCAGAACTTCCCGGCCCCCCCCTCCTAGAGCTGCAATGCTTTATTGCTATGACAGATGATGCCCTATTAAAAGAGTGCTCCCTCATCCTGAACACCTACAATTTCAGTGTCTTCTTTGATGAGCCAAAGTACTGGAAATACCTGGAAGCTCAGAAACAGTTGTGTTTGCACATACTGCTTTTTTCCTCTGCGTTTTTGCCAGCTGCTTTGAACTGCGTATATATCACAATGTAATATTAACACATCTTCAAATCACTGCATCTTATAACCACTTTGAATTAGTATCTAAAATTACAACCAGCCCCATTTTATAATAAAGCCATTCTTTTAACCGCGGTTCTAATTAAAAGCTCTTCAACATACTTGTTATTCTGTACGTCTGTCTCAAACAAGTGCTTGGAAATGAAAATGTATTCGACACCATCACTTTCTTGGCTTCTCCTTGGTCGAGTANAGAAGATGCACAAAACAATATAATTCAAACCAGTTCAGGAAACACTGCAAAGCACACAACCCTTGTGCAATACTAAGCGTGGCAGTTCCCTCACTTCTGACAGACATAATGCTGCTCTGGATCTGGTAGGCGGCACACAGGCACATGACAGGATTGAGTTTTAAAAGTGCACAGGAAAAGCAGGAAAAAAACCTACTGGACAAGTATCAGATTATCATTTTTATTAACTAGTGGAAAAATCCAATAAAATGAGGACAGCTGAATAATAAAAGGAGCAGCAGTCCATAACAATTACCCCAACCTCGCCACTTGTTAAACTTATTAGCATACGAGACCATAAAGGGAAACAAAACTTACCAACCTGATTTATAAAATGTTATGTTCATTAACAACACTTGTAGCTATGGTATGTGAAGCATGATAATAAAAAAAGGGGGTGTGAGTTTTACGTTTTAGTGCTTTTCTTTTTCTGGTGATGAAAAACAAATTCCTTTCTCTTTCAGTAGCCCTGTAGTATTTGCAACTCTCACTTTCCTTTAAGTACTAAGCACAAAGGTTTTGCTTATAAATGAAACTTACTTGCGGGGTTGCCACTTCTGGATAATGAACTTATTCAAAAGTCCTGTTTAATACCAGTTGTATGTTAGAGCATCGTGCATTCTCCATCACACAGGAACATACGCAGAAACACAGTCCTGAATGCTATTCGGTATCACGCTCTTCTTCGGTTGACATGAAGAGGAACATGTCCAAGAGGAGAACCCCCAGTTCTCCCTCCAAGTCCTGACTTACTTAATTTCAGGGAGAGGGATTTCTTTACATGTTTGTTTTAAATTATAACCACAAATTTGGAAGAGAAAGGAGAGAAGGCAGCTTGATGAATACTGGCAATTTTTAGAGAAATATTTTTGGGCAAATGATTGCATATGTTTCAGTGTGTTAAATATTTGGGAACATCTGGCTTATTTTGTTGTTGTTTTCAATACCCAGCTGAAGCAAATATGCGCAAATGAAATGACTTGCCAAAACCAAATGTATTCATTTTTCTACCTAGTAAACTCATTCACGTATATACTTTATAGAATACCTGTACTTGCAAAAAACCTGTGACAATATTCCCCAAATGCAGAATGCTTGATCCATATTTTTGAAGGATCCCTCCAGGAGGCACAAGTACAAGTAGAAAGCAAAACAAGGAATGAAAGTATAACTAAAACTGCCAAGTCCTTAAAGAAACCCCAATAAAGTATTGTATAAGTTAATACAGAACAATGTTATTCAACGTTATACAAAGTAACACTACTTGGTCGGATAGGAGGAAAGAAGAAAAAAATCCCCAAATCAACTTTTCTAAAGCTAATCAAAGGGATTTAATTCATTTATTCACAGGATTAAACTTCTTATCATCAGTCTTCATTTTGCAGCCTGTCTAATATAGAAAGGCCATTTTGCTGAAAGCAAGCGTTGGTAACAGAGTACGTTTCACTGCTTTACAGCCAAACCCAGGGTGTTCTTCAGCTGAGTTTCATTTACTAAACCTCGCTGACATCAATCATGTTAAACTTGTACTAAAAGTCTACTGCATTGCCTCTGAGCCAAAACGTCCTATCAGTTTAATCAATGCTATTTAAAATACAACTGCAGCAGCACTTTTAAAAATTAGAAAAGTAATTTGGATGCCAAGCATGCATTTAGGGACCCAAATTTGAAAGTGCCTTAAGGTAATGCAATAATAAAGGATAATAATGCAAGTATAGCATTAGGAGAATAGAAGTGTATTTTTACTTACGTGGCACCGTTACCCCGTAATGCTGGGTGTCACTGATCAGCAATTTCCGTTTAAGTTCATTCAGTCCAACCCCTACAGGACCTGAAAGAAAAAAATCGTGCTGCTGTTTCCCAACAGCCAGTTCTCTCTCGTCTTCAGGTATAAGTACTCTCTGAGGTAAGACTACGTAGCACATAGCTATAATATAGATTGGCTTTTAATCGGAGTCATTTGGAAACGCCCATGGTTATAGCCTCTCCTATATACACCGCTGACAAATTTCAGGGGACGTAGTTGGCAGTTACTCTGCTCTGACTTTACTACTGACGAAAAATCGGGGAAAGAGTTGACAGCAAAGCTAAATTTCTTTCCTACAGCAACTACCCGCAGTACGCACCCATCTCCATCCTCAGCCATACTACAGACCCCCGCACCTTAACCTGCAGCTCTCCAGCACAAAAACTGGTTCGGCTCTTCATTTTGCCAGAATATCCCCAGCTCACAGACTAGAGGATCCCAGCTGGCACATGCCAAGTCCCCCCAAAGCCTCTGCACTCCATGTGTGACCATGGCCTTTTCCTTACTCCCTCCAGCTGCTGCCTCCCCTGTCTGCGCCAGCCTCCCCCGAGAAGCCCTGCTCCCACCTTCTCCCCGTGCCCCGGCAGCACTGTGCCCCCTCCGGCCCTGGCCGCAGGCAGGAATACCGCCCGGCCTCTGGCCAGCTGGACCTGTCACCGTCCACCTTTTGACTGGGCCAAGGCGGCATCGCACGGGGAGAGGAAGGGCGGGCAGCCCTCCCCAGGTCACAACCCCTTTGCGATGTTTGGGTTTCTTTCTTTCTTGTTGATTTTCTTTTAAACTATGCTTGTCTCCTGCCTGCTGTCCGAACTGGTCCAAAGCAAATGTTTCCTTCTTCACGCGGCTGCCAAAGAGAGACCACTCTTGGAAAGAGGATGGCAGGAAGAAACAAAGACTGCACGGAATTTTTTTGACCCGTCTCCTCCACCTCCATTTGAGTACTACTGTCCTAGAGGCTACTGAGCTTCCTCTTGTTTTTTGGGTTCTCCCTAACTCTCAGCCATTTGCCAGTGGTGCTTGAGGTCTCAGTGAGGGCGCTCTGTCCTGCGAGGTCTCAAAGGCTCCATGGGCAATCGCTGCCTGTCCCCAGAAGCCCTTCGCGCAGGGCTCCAGCCTGCCCGGCCCCTTTGGTGGTGGGGCCATGGTGCGGTGTGTGCGCACAGGGAGCTCAGCTCTCCGCACTCGGGCGTTTCTGATGGTGCAGTGGCTTCATTTCTGCAGAGCCTGGTCAACAGCAAAACGCAGAGGAGACTGAGTCATTGGAACTATATCCCAGACAATACACAGATCATACATGTGGGTTTAAGAAAAATTCTTGCTCTTCTCATAAAAGTGATACATTAATGCATGGAGTGTTTTTTAACAGAGACATTTTAGACATCAGAAACAAAAAACCTAATAAACATTTTAATGAAATAGTGATATGTTGGCTAATTACTAGTGAGAGTCTGGTATCAAAAAGCAAAGATTGATGCTTCAGCACCTTCAGGTGCCTATTTGTAAAAATGACTATCCGCCCCGTCTGACGTTAGAATCACATAATGATGAAAAGCAAATGTTTGCTACTTTGCTACTATCCCCAGACTATGGTCTCTCTGTAAAATCTTAGGGTTTCTGCATTTATAATTTTTATGTGTTTACATAAGTTAAACACACAACTACATTTCAAGTTCCATCTTTGACCTGCCTGTAAATTAATCTATCAGTATGTATAAATGTTTATTTAATATGGTGTACAGCAGCCTCTACTGGTGCATGTCTGCAGAGGAAAGCAATGTGTCATGTAGATAATGGCATTACTTTTGTTCTTATTTTTTAAAAAAAGTTTTTTCCTTTTTTAAATGGTATAGCTATTTAAGGCAACATGGATTTTTATAGACAAAGTAATTAAAATTCTCAATATATCCTAGCAAAGTAGAATGAAACAAGCTGAATTCAAGTAAAAAAAAATCATCTTACTTCCAAGCAAAAGATTTTCCCCATCAAATCTACACAAATATTATTTCCTCTGTCTACACGCTGTTAAATCAACAATATGCTTTTAGCTCTATTTATATATAAAGAATCCAGGCTTCGCTTCTTGCAACAAACACTTTGGAAACTTAAATCGAATCTGTTTCCAGACCACAACTCACTATTACTCTGTCTCCCCTTCCAGATTACCATTTAAAAATAATCTTTAAATTTAACTAGTGGAAAGCGTAGATTCTTCTTTTTCAGTGCTATCTTCACAGAGTTCTCGTAACTGTAGCATATGGATGCTGAAGGCTGATTCTTAATTAGCAATGCCATCCATTATGCTGATTTTTACACTAAATCTCCCAAGTGTAATAGACACTTCTATTCTGAATATCCCTTTCATTTTGATGCAACACAGAAAGATGCCGGTTTCTAATAATTATGAATCTGAACATGATTTAAACTTAAGACCTGAACTTAAGAGGGGAATAAAGCATCAGGATTGAAAAGGACAATCCAGATTCTTATAGTAAAATGCCAGGTATGTGGGATCCATGATTGCAGCATAGATTTGGTTTACTATAAATCACCCCAGGCAGCAATATTTAGAGTTATGGCAAGAGATTTAGAGATATTTTGTTTATTTTTTTTAAGGAACATTTATGTTGCTTGCTGTTGCATGTTGGGTCACATAAGATAAATAATGGTCAAATCCTGCACAAATGGGCTGTATTGCCTTCCTCACTTTATTGAGGGTCACTTGCAGAACTGAACCACCAATCATTAAAACTTGCATTACATTTTGTACCATTCAGACATGTCTGAAGAAAACAAAAAAAATGTTTGATGTAAGTTCAGGTCTCAGGGGGGTCAGCCCAACCAGCCATTCTTCACCCATAGATATATACTGACCTCCCAGAAGCCTATTTGAA
>VZSZ01003293.1:0-76495 GCA_013398815.1 Ibidorhyncha struthersii | reverse complement strand
TAGGAAAGGAGAACCTTTTTTTTGTGTGTGTTACGGTAAATTACAACTAGCAGTGGGAGTGTACTTCTAGATTTGCTGTTCACTGAAGCAGGATCAGTGATTTTATACTGCTGTTCTCATGGGCAAGGCCAGCCAATATGTTGCATCCTATGTATTCATGCCTGAGCCATGCTGACCTACCTGTGCCTTCAACCAGGAAGGTTTAATGAAGATAACAATTCTAGGTTTCTTTTGTCATTGTCCAGATGGTTTATTTGAAGTACTGTGGCCATGGCAGGCTATTTCTTGAACTACTGCTGTAGATATATTATATCTCTGCAAGCCACTACTGGACACGTGTTAAAGATAAATCAGGAGATGTAGAAAGCCAGGAGCCACTTCCATTTCACTCTCCCCTGCTCTGAGGCAGACCTGGCCTCCACATAGCTCATTCATGATAAAACCAGAGGTGATGGATTATTTTTTTTTTAAATGTAAGCAATATAACAATAGAGAACTTTTCCAGTCCCAGATTCCTTTTCTTCGCAGTGGTGACCAGAAGGACACCGTTGTGGGGAGTACTGACCATCTAATTCAGAGACAGAGAGCCTTTTCTAATTGTCTCCCACACCAATAACAACTGCTCCTTTGTGGTTACACACCTCTGGTCCTTGCTCCCCCCACTGCCCACTTAGGACAGATGCATCACCATGGGTGACCGCAGCACCTGAAAGGCTTTGCGTGCCTCTGGTGGCAACATTGCGTGCACATAACCGTGTGCCTTCTGGGGACACGCTCATGGTTTGTTACTGCTCACCTTGCTGTATCCTAGCACTGCCCCTTCTGAAAGCTCTGACTTAGCTGATACTACACTGTGTAGTTACGGTATGCGGCACATCCGTTCTGACTCTTAGGAAATAAAATTTGTGCTAGTCTGGCCCTCATAGTTACCCAAGCAGAAGCCTTTGTGAGCGGGACCTCATTAATGTAAATGAAAATTCTAGTGTCTAAATAATACATTTCATATTAAAATATTCTGCCTTTGCCTGATAGGGCTGCAAGGTATCCTGCTTAGGATGCAAGAAATATTTCTGAAGAAAGACTTCAAGGGTTTGTTGGCAGCCCAGGAACAGTAAGTTACCAGAAGACTGGTGACATGATATTGGATAATTTCGGTTTTAGCAGACTCATCACATTTATAACAACTAAAAGCACAGCAGAAGCATCTGTACCATTACTGCTTCAGATGACCTGTTACTTTAGCCCCGCGGATATTCATGAACCTGCATTTGCAGACAAGGTAAAATCTTGACAAACTAATACATCTAGCTGAACCTCAGACTAGTATATATCACACTACAGGGCGCTAAAAATCACCGTGTCTGCAATTTGCATTCTGTAAATTAGACCAGACCAATTTAAAATGAAGCCAAAAGAAATTTCTACTTCAAAGGTGTCAAACTCCCTCCCCCTAAAAAAGGGGAAAACAAACCCTAAAAAAACCCTTTCAACAGTAAATTATACATTTAGGCGCAGCAAAACACAACAGACATTTAATGCCCCCACCAATTACAGCTATAAATTAATTATCTGTGCCTTTGTTTCCTGGTACTAATATCCAAATTACATTTGACGGATTATATTGAATGCTGCTACTGGCACACAAAAAGCTTTTTAAATGTGTTCGCGTCTACTATACCTGCATTGCTTAGCTCTGCTAGTTTTTCCACATTTTGCCCAAGACATTTTTATGGTATTGGCCAGACTTAAGCTGCTCTTAATATCCAGAGAAAAACATTAGAATTACTGAAGTCTGCAATAAATTTCTGAACTGCTTTTGTTACTGAAAAAGCACACTTTCTTCATTTGATTTATTACAACAAAAATCAAATGAAATCTCTAGGTATTCCTTAGATCAGGCATATGCAATTTGCTATTAAAAGTCTACTTATCACACTTTTGCACTGCACTCTGTTGATGTAAGTGTAAAATCAACTCAACCATGTTATTACTTGTTGTATATAGCCCACAATCTCACAGTGATCACACTAGTAGGTGGCTGAATTTTAGTGCTCGAGGGTGACAAAACTGTTTATTAAAAACTAAATTTAATGTTCCCTTGGATATGAGCGATATAAAAACACAGCTACTCAACAGTTCATAACAGTCCCTGATAGAGGGTTGTATTTCTCTGCTCTGCTGCTTTCAGAATGGAGGAAACTTTACTAATGAAGCATCAACCTACGTGCTACTGCAAAAGAAACAATAAGCAATGAGACATTACTCATTGGTAGTAATGGTTACTCATTACTCATTGGTACTCCGATAGTCACCTTTGAAAAATTTAAGATCACGTACTTTCTCGGTTTTTAGGAGACTGAAGCAATGCATTTTCGTTAGATAATAAATGCTGTGGGGAACCCATGGCAGTGACAAAGTATAGAAGAACAGAAAGCTGACTACGGATGACATCTTGAGTCGTCTGCAGCTACGTTTACATCTGTTCTTGGCCTACAGAAGTCCACCTTTCTCTCTACTGTCGATTTACTTATTCTAACACAATAGATGGCTTTGTTTCTTTCCACTGTCTTGGCTGACCACACGTATTTATTCTGTTCTTTTTTCTTCTTTTTTTTTCCACATAGATGTACTGATTTATCTCTAAGAGTGGAACACCAACGTAATTCTTTTGAGTTGTAGTACAGCTTGACTGCCAGGTGCAGACTAGTAACCATGGTAGCTACATTTTAATGTCATCTCCTTTTATTTTAGCAAGGCGTTAAACATGGTCTCCTAGAGCATCCTTACACACAAGTTGGGACATCCTGTCTAGATGGGTGGACTACTAGATAGGGCAAAAACTGGATGGGTGATCATGTTTAAAGGGTAGGGGGTATTGGTCTGTACTCTACTGGGTGACTCATTACAAGTGGAGTTCCTCAGGGGTCTACCCTGAGGAACATACTCTGTTTTACATCTGTATCAATAACCTGGAGGAGGACACAGAATAGGCCCTCATCAAATTTGCAGGTGCCAAAATGGATGATGCAAGTGACTTGCTCAAGGGCAGGGTTTCCATTCAGAGGGACCCTAATATGCTACAGGCATGGCCTGGCAGAACCTTGTGAAAATTGATGAGGACAAATACAAAGTTCCACATCTGGGATAGACTAAACCCCACAGCAGTACAAACTGGAGACTGACTGGCTGGGGAGCAGCCTGGATGAAAAGGACCTGGGGGTCTAGGTGGGCAGCGAGCACGAGTCCACAGCGCACACTGGCAGCAACAGAGGCTAACAGAAGACTAGGCTTTATCAGCAAGAGCCTAGCCCATAGGTAGGGGGGAAATGATTCTTCCCTTTTGCTCAGGACTCGTTAGATCCTGTGAGGAACACTCTGTCCACAATGGGACCTGCACTACAAGACAAATGTTGATAAACTGGAGCAAAGCCAGCAGAAGGCCTCCAAGATGGTCGGGAGCTGAAGAACATGATCTGTGAGGAGAGGCTGAGGGAACTGGGCTTGTCTAGCTTAGAGAAGAGATGGCTTCAGGGGGATCCACCAGCACCCTTCTGATACCCGTTGAGAAGATGGATGCCACCTCTTTACTGAAGCATGTGGTGCGACAACAAGGGAAGACATGGTGGGAAGACAATTCCCAAAATTGTTGTCATCAGCAACCTGCTCTGAATTCAGTGTTAATCCTGCTGAGTGGAAGGCTAGACCAGGTGACCTCCTGAGATCCCTTCCAATCTAAATGATTTTGTGGTAAGCACTGTGCTAATCAGCAGTCCTCTGTTTTACCCGGTCAAAAAATAAAGAAAACAACTTACCAACCAAAACTACAAGCCTGTATTTTTCATTAGGTTGTCGTCTATATTTGGCAACTTCTTCATATGTTGGGATATCAGCTGTATCATACTGATCACTCTTCTTGCATTCATACATAGATTTGTTTGTTTTTTTATCTTTCCTGCTAAGACGAAAGCTTCTTCTAAAACCAGCTGCAATAAGAACAGGATTTTTTCAAAGTAAGAAAATAAGTCATCTCGAAGTATTTGAAAACAGTCTTTTCCAAACATTTGAGGATTGGTGTGTGGAATAAAAAATGGATTATACATTTAATAAGCCAGGTCATTAGAACGATATTTTCCCACAGTTTTAAACTGTATCAGGTGCCTATTTAAACTGCAAAATTAAGATTACCAATAAAATTGTAACAGTTGCAACAATGAGCTGTAACATATAATTACAGTAAGTTGTTAACATATTTAGATAATTCAAGTGTCTTATACATTAGTATACATACACAAGAAATTCATGCAATCAGGACTCTCGTACCACACAATGTATTTCTATTAAATCATCACGGCAGACAGACATCAGATACAACATATGGTAGAAACACACCTCGTATTGAAAGGGTTAGTGAGAATTAACTCCTTGAATAATTTTTTTTTGTTTAGCTCCGTGCTGATAGCATAAAAGAGGCACACGAAACCTTTCCCGAAGACGTTTAAAAGTACAACCAAACACTGTTAGCTAAATTCCAAAACACTATGAAACATCTTAGACAACACAGTATGCATATTATGGATATGTTAGCATGAAATTAAAAGTTAATATTCCTATTAAATTTGCATTTACAATTGCATCAACAGTGTGACATCTACAGTGCCTATCCAGAAGACTCGAAATTTCACGTAGCTTTTAAGTACTCTCAAAGGAGATAATCATAGGCATTTTCAAGCAGAACAGCACAAACCCACCCTTCTAGACTATAGGTTAAAAACCAATTTACTCTTCTGTTAATGATTACCTTACATTTTACTGGTATCTCTATGGCACCACTTTTGGTCTAGAAGGAACTACAGGAAGGACTGGAAGGCTTAATTCATTATTTGGGGGTAATAAAGTAAAACACAAACTACACTTTAAATACTGGAAAAATCCCAACACACTTTTTTTTTTTGCCCAGAACATTTCATAGGACAGTAAACATGTAAACTTTTAGTGACCCCAGATTTTTCAGCAATATGTTTTCATAAACTTGTAAAAGCACTTATGTTTAGGTGTTTGAGAAGTAATCACATTACGTTTTTTCTTCAAAGGTAGTATCTGGCAAATTCAAGACTCAGTTCTGCAAATATTTATAACCAGATCTGAAGCGAAATCCTACAAGGCTTAGTTATAGGCTTAGCATTTTGCACACACACAGTTCCACTTAGCATAAATCTTTGCAGAACCTGGATCACAGAGGATGTTAACCAAGTTATTTTATTGATGTCAGCCCTATACCTATGGGAATCTACAACACATGCATACACACAAAAAAGGGAAGAAAAATTTCTTTGAGAATACAGTGAGATGTTGACCCATTCACATGCGAAATGTGAATAAGTCTAGTGAAAATCAACGCAAAAGGAGAAGAGCTAGCAGCCACAGAAAAGGATGATGACATTTCCATCCTCCAATGAGAAGGACATGGGCTAAGATAGAAAAGGGACCAAAATATGAGACAAGAAAACATAATGAAATAAACTGAGTTATGTTATTTTATTATTTAAAGAACACTAACACTGAAGTGACTGCAGTCAGGAAAGCCCTGCTGGAGTGCTGAGAGGTCTGAGCATACTGAACGGTTTAAAGAACAAAGAACTTTGTCACAAAACCCAGTATCCGCATAGCTGGAAAAGGTAAAAAATAAGGGTAGCAATCAAATGAAGCTAAACCAATCATCTCCATTCCAGTTTGATGTTGACCTTACAAATACCAAGAGCTCGGGGCCTCTGTGTAGCTGTCTCACAGCGCCATGACCAAGAGCTTCTTGACCTCGGCTTACATGTCGAACTGCGGAATCTTTAGGAAAAATACCCTGTCTGCAAAACCTCCGTATCAATTCAATCTCTGCTGTTAAGTTTTAGTAAGACCATTTGTAACTTGTTCCTCATTTCTCCATCCACTTTATTCAGATTTCATTACCAAACTACCAGGTGGTGGGTTATTCAAGAATTTTAATTCCTTCTTCTCTTAAAAAAGAAAAAACTGGTTTGGGGTTTTTTTTGGTATCAAAAAGGAGGAAATATTTCAGTGTTGTCTTCAGGCTGATTCATCCCTTGTCATTTTTATAGGCTGCATATAAAGCATCACAAAGACTCGGGTGATAGAGTTGCACTGCTAACATGGGTTTCCTTGATTAAAACAGTTGATATTTCTGTGACTGAAACTCACTGGTAAAATGAAAATAGTAATATTGTCCTGTATATTAAGAAGGTTCAACAGCAAGTTCACCTAGGACTTAGACACTACAGAAAAGCTATTATACTAATTAAAAAGACCAAACACATGAGCCAGAGGTAATGAAGCAGGTTTCCAGTACGGCTGATTTCTCCACAGTGCGCTGGTGAAGATGCTCTGTAAAACTACTGCATATTAAAAACCTGTGATATGCTGACTGCTTTGCCACTTTAAGACTATTGTCAATTTGAAAGTTGTTTTAACTGTTCCTCAAAGCAAATCTGAATAGCCCTATAGAGAAACCCAAGAAAGCTTGCTTTTAGCAGTGTTCAAAACCAAGGAAACGTACAGCACAGAAAGAAAGGATGAGACTGTTTCAAATATATCCAACATTTTTATGATACTGCTACTGCATTCCTGGAAACATGATTCTCCCTCTCACATCTGCCATTATATATCCTCACATATGCGACTCAACTTTACTACCTTCAGAAGCTATTTTATAAAGAGCCGTTAATAAATATTTTTTATTGAACTCTGCATTTATAATTTCATTATAAGTTGGGCAGCTGAGACTGCGCAAAAAGCTTAAGCTGAACTGAAAGAACATCATACTTGCAAGGAACAAAAACATTTCTGAACAAGCAAAAATATTCTGCTGATGTTTGCATATTTTACAGGTTAGGAGAGATAAAAATAAACTTCGTGTATTTAAATTAACAATAAAGCATTATTAAAAATATAGTGAAAATCACTATGGAAAAACAAAACCAATACTGATATGCAACAGAAAAATAAAGTTTCTATAAAATGATTAAGCTTGAAAGAAAATTCCTATAAAGAACAAAGGGGAAAAGCATTGCTCGCCCAGAATATTTGATAATAAAAACCTCAATGAATACAAAAGCAGCTACAGGCTATACTGTCTGCAGAATATGGATATCAGCAGAGATTAACCTGTTGCCAAGTATGCAGACTATAAAATAAAAGGGGAAAATTCTGTCACTAAAGCAACATAAAATTCTGACCATTGAGAAGCTTGCACCGGCTCACTGGGTTCAGCTACATGACTAGAAGCCTACTGAACATGCAAACCCATAAACTACTGCTGGAATGTAACAGTTTGGTGAAATAAGAACAGCCGCTGGGAAGAAAATATGAAGAACAAATGTTCTCAAACTACAACTGTCTCCAAACCTTATAACACTTCTCAGCATGAAATAAAAATCAAAGGCTCCTACTAACAAACTTAATTGAGGCCCAACAACAATTCAAGAGAACCTACTTATATCTCTGAGAAAAAGAATTAAAAAGAAACCCTAGCAGAAAAGTGTGATTATTTAACCACTTTTAACCACTAGCAATATACATGTGGTCATCCCGGAACAACATCCTTACATTTAGACAGAGAAATCCACATGGACCTCCCCCAGAAGTCCAAACTGAAAAGAGGCAATGCACGAACCTGTCTCTCCTAAAATTTTTTAAAAGGATGCTGATGTAAAAAGCTGTGCTTATGTAGATTTAATCATATGATTATAAAGGAGAAGGAAACAAAAGTTTGCAACTATGTTGTGTGAATTTAAATCCAAATATATTCATGAAAGTAGAAAGTTAATTTCTCAAATTCAGAGAAATTACACTAACAGGAAATAATATAATTTAAATTCACCTACGCTTCATAAATTCACCAGTAAGGCTCCAGATTGCTACAAAGCAGTTACACATGCTTTTGTTCATTTTCATTCCTTAAAACAAGTGCTTAATTATGTGTTTAAATTATCTATATTCTTCGCTGAATTTACTCTAATCTTACAGAACAGAAATCTTACAGTGAGCAAATGGTGTTTATTTCTAAATGCATTTGCAAGTACTTTTTGTATTCATATTACTGACAAAAGAAAGTTTGGTACCATAGTCACTATCTAGGTTTGCATGAATACAATATTTTTAGTAGGTATTTCTGGATTTTTCTTTTCCCCCAAATATTGGGATTTTTTATACTGGCTCATGTGCTGAGTATTTCTATTGTTACACAGGAACTGCACAAACACAGAGCAGACTTCTTACTCTGCTTGCTTCTGGACTGATTCCCAGCTTGCACATTTAGACAGGGTTAATAAAAATTTAGATTATGTCTGGATTTTTAAGACAAAATTGAGAATAGTAAACAGATGATATTCATCTATATTTACTGTATGTTCATAAAGCTTCAAGTAATGTAACCAGAATTTAAGCTTGGCAAAGGCAAACTCCTAATGTTCTCTCCAGCAATTCCTCAGGAAATTACTGCAGAAACATACAATATTATACTGTGACTTAAATATTAGAATTTGGTGAAAAATCATGAAATTTATCTGAGTCACTTTAGAGGGGAGGGTTCAAATTAATAGCAGCATAACCTTGGACACAAACGATCTGACCCCAGATGGTACAGACGTTCTTCTTTCTGAAAGCTGCCTCTTCTGCTGCTCTTCGTGACCACCTTGTGTGTGTCTGAAAGCACACATCCTTTCAGAGAGGGTCAGACGTTCCCAGAATATGCTGGTTCACAGACTGCAATGCCAACAAATACAGAGCCCTAAACCCATAAAGAGCCATAAAATAGACTGAAAATTCATGAACTGGTATTAGAATTGTTGTAGTTCACTTGATGTGATTACGTACTATCAAAAGCCGTATGAAACGTGACTTGCTCACTTTGGGTTTAGGAAGCAACCGGTGTACCCATACTTTGAAAAATGTTTCTAGAATTTAGACACATGAATGATTTACTATACTTGAACTTACCTCATACTAACTGCTCATACGTGTGAATACAACCTGCTGTAAATGCAAAGTAATGCAGGTCAACTCCTTCAGCATCGGTTAAGCTAATTCAGACTCCCTTGCTTCTGTAACAGGTTATGACATATAGACAGGCATTTAACTGCATGTCACTAAACCACCCTGAACTTGTTGGTATGACCCAAGCCCTTCAGTGGCGATGTTTTAGGTTTTGTTTTCAGTGTAGTGTGTTTAATCAAGACTTTGTGTTAGAATAATGAAGAGACTTGCCTAGAAATTTAGTTACTTAGTAATCAAGGAAGGCCATAAATGTCTATCATCTTTCAAGAATATGCACATTCAGAAAAATCGAGATGTTCAGGATTCACTCCAAAAAACAGTACTGCAAAACACAGGTTGACATTCAGAATAAGCTGTTTTCAAAAACCACACATATTTGTTTTCCCACTCTCAAAAAAACAACAGGCAGGGGAAAAAAAAGTATCTTTGAAGGCCTTCACTACCCTTAGGATTGAAGGAAGATATTGTCAGACCAGTGGAAAAGAAAGAGGCCCTTCCTAAGCAGGAAGGTAGACTGCAGCAGTTAGATATGGTATTGGCTCCCATGTACCTAACAGAGGGTTTATAAAGTGTCCTTGCCTAGGACTCCTTCCCCTTATAGACCCTCCGAGTTTTGTATCTTGCAGAGCACATAGGTAGAAGCTGTGTGTCCTCCCTGCAGCTGGTCAGCAAGTTTTGTTCAAATTATTACGTGTTAGGCAGTGGCATTTGTCCAGCCCAGAAAGTTACTGCACAGCGGTTTGCTCTGTGAGAAAACACAACTGAAAAATAATTTAGGAGAAAAGCAACCCTAGATGTGTCTGAATAGGATTGGTCTCCTAATGTTTTGTGAAACAAGGAAACATGGGAGCACATGAGACGGTTTGAATTAAAATCACTGCCCTGTTACCGTGTGCAAAAGAATGGTAACATCGTCTTTCAAAAGCCTACCTGCTTGATCTTAAGAAAGGATAAATTTTAATAAAGGATTCTTAGTGAAGAGCTCCAAGGAACCTCTAATTTCTAAACCAAATCACTAATTACTCACAATCAGTGAATATACTTGTGTCCTTACCCCAAAACTGGTCCTAACCTTAAACAAGTCTTTTTTCTCCTTGTTCTGTCTTCTGGCTCTCCTCTCTGAAACCTCACTTCCAACAGCACAGACCCAGCATGAGAAGGCTGAAGGTACCACCTCTGGACTGATGGCTGAACTCCACCGCGTGGAAGCTCTCAAGAGATAAACCATTGCCTGCACTGTACAGTAGTATTCCAACAATTTTTGTAAAGTTTTGCATAAGTCTACTACATTCCATCTTGATTTTTTGTTCATCTGGGACAACAGTAGCTTCTCCCACAAGACATCTCCTTCCTAGATGATTGAGCCTTTTTGGCAACCATTGACCAAAATGTTTCACTGAAAGGTCTACAACACCAAGAAAAGGTGGATTCCATTTTGCCACCTGCATTGTCAAATAAAGTATCGTCCCACTAAGGTCTTGCAAAACCATGATAGTCTGATCTTGAGAATTCATGCAATCTGTATTTGCAGACAGAAAGAAAAAGGTGGGGGTAGGAGGCAGAAAAAAAGGGACTTTTCCATTTCAAAGAGAAGATTTGATAAGGAAAAGGCAGTTCATCTGGAATCACATCCAAAGTGTCATTTTCCAAGCATACTTCAATATCTCAATACAATTATAATTCAACATTAATTTAGTTGATTAACTAACAAAGGTAAGAAGTTTATTTTCAGCACGATCAGATGACCACTAGTTCCACAAAGACGTGATGAAATTATACCACACTAAGGTTTTGGAACGAGGTCACAGTTCCTTCAATTATATAGTTTGTATGTTCCTTATGTAGTTTATATACGACATTTAAAAACAGTATAGTGAAATATGAAAACCATCTCTAATTTACAGTACTGGTCTAGGGCGTTTCAGTGAGCCCAGTGGCTTGGATGTACTAAAGCCCTTTGACAAATTTCTTCCCATTCCTCTCGTGGTAGGAGGATGAAAGCCTTGGGAAAAGGGCTGGTTGCCACAAAATCCGCTCCAGCCAGCCTTCAGCTGGCAGGAATTCTGGACAGTTTCAACTAAAATATTTTTACATAGCTTTTAAAATGGCACAAATTAAAAAGTTGAAACATATCACGGAACATTCACCTTTTTTAAATGTTACTTTTGTTTGAAATTTGGAATCTTGAAGCTGAATCCAAAGGACTCCTTCCCCTCCTCTCCCCCCCTCCCCGCAATGATACATTGAGCTCACACTAGCTTTAAAGCTAAATTTAAGCTATTGAGTTATTATGACTTATTTTATTTTGTAATGTGGAAAAAGAACTGGTGCCTGCAAATTTGCTCTGTACTCCCACTGAATCCTCCCAAAATTGTTAGACGTGTACAAAGAAAGAAAGTGTAATCAAAACTTAGATAAAACCTTGAAAGTGTGTCTTTAAAGACGTACTCAAACTTTGCACGATACAGTAGCCTTTTTGTTTCATTAAACACATTGCTTACTTAATGTACTTTAAAAGTCAACGTTTTTCCCAAATTTATGTATATTTTTTATTTTGACTTAAAAATCAGACCAGTATTTTAGTAGCTGATGTTTAACCAGATAAAGGCATACACTAGATAAACCCTTTATGTCAAATCCAATGAGCCATTTTTAAAACCTTAATATTCATGCTTTTCTCATGCAGAGTAAGGATGTTTATATGCAGATTACCCCCCAAAGCAAAGTGGACGCAGAAGTTCCAGGGAAAAGAAGCTGAAAGAAAGGAAGACATTGTCTTTTGTAACCAATTGCTCACCTAGATAGGATCCACTGTTGTGACCAGCACATTCAGCATCTTCTGGACGAAGGGTAAAAGCATACAGAACAAGAGCCAAGAAATAAAGCAGAATAGTTAGAAGCCCAGCAAAAAATGCAGAAGAAATTACTTTAAAAATGACAACTGTACAAAGCATAGCATTAAAAAGCCTTCAATAAGCCATTTTCTTAAAAACATAAAACAACATTTATTGTTTTATATTTTAGCTGGAGATATCCTGGAGTTTTGCAGCATGCACACTGATCTTTTTACCTTTTCAAGCAAAAATTGTGATGGCAGCAAACATTCTAAAGAGAATTCTAACACTGTATTATTCACACTTTATCAGTTAATAGAAAATATGATGCCACTTAAAAGAAAGCAAAACGTATTTGATGTAAATCAAGCTTTTTTTGTAAATTATACATTATCAAACTTTAGCTTTAAGTTTTGGCTCACTGGATTAGACAGAAAGGTTTTTGATCAAAAACACATCCTCTCATTTGATATAAAATAGCTATAATGTATATTTTTACATGCCAGAGGCCCTTTGATCAAAAATATGAGCTACAATTTCTAATGCCTTTATAAACAAAGGCCTCGTAAGTAAAAAAAAAAAACCAAAACATTACAAGAGATCAGCTGCTATTACTTTAACCTATGCTGCAAACATAACAGTAAGCGGCTACACTCGGAGGGAGAACAGTAAGGATGATACTACATGGACGAACTTTCTACCATCTCAGAGAAATACTTCGTCAGTATTAATTAGAAATGCAAGACCTCTCATGGCCATATAATTAAGTTGGAACAATCTCCTTCCAACCCAGCCCACCCAAGTTTCGCTAGTATTATTTTATGATACTACTTTTCTATACATATATTCCAAAAGTGTGAGAGAGAGAGAAAGCAGTTTAAAACAATAGTCCGAATTACTAATCTTTACATGAAGCAACAAGGAATATTCCAGTATTTTTATCTACTTTAAAAAATTATTCAATGTATTTGGTGGCAATATAAAAAGCATTTTATGTATAACATCTCTTAGAAACATTGGACTATATTCATTTTAATTCTAAACACATGTTCTCTAAATAAAATTATTGGGCTATGCAGGGAAACTTTTGTACATGTACCTTCAATTTCCTCTGAGAAGCACAAAGGAAAAATAGGAAAGGAAATCATTAAATGGAGTGAAAACATAACTTAAGAAAGAAAAGTTAAATCGAAGAAGAAAAATGCACCTACCACACTCAACCGCTTCCTCATCTTAGAACAGCCAAAAAAACAAAGTATTATTGTTTAATACTTCATAAATAGGAAAAAATTTAGCTATGTAAGCTACTCTAAAATCCTCTTGATAGCACCTATTATATTGAGGCATATACCAACATACCAGCACTGAGTTTAACTTACATGTTTAACTACACTCAGTTAGAAAAGGACCTAAAAAGACATTGAAGTATTGGGTGCACTTTAAATTTCCTATACAAGATTCTTCCACTATTCATTTGGTAGCAATGAGCTTACCCAGTTGTCATGGCAGACCTTGTTGATATTAAATGCAAAGTTTATTAATTCAATTTAATCAGTCTTAACCTAGGATTTCTAAGAATCACTACCATGAACATGATCTCATTATTTTTCTGCACTTACAGTAACATCTGCTACTGCCCTTGAGCTGGGTTTTGGAGAGGTTTTTGAATTTTTTTTTAATGCCTATACTTGTAACTGAAAAAATGCTGAAAGAATTCATATACTTTTGTCATTTTTTCTCTGACACTAACCTAATATAACAAATCTACTTAAGACTTGCTGCTTACCTATAGTAAGTCAATAAATTTCTGCCTTCTTGGTAGTGGAAAACAATTTTTTGCAATAATTTTTGGGTTCTTACAGAAAAGCAAGATATATATAAACAATTTTTGTTCACGTGTATTATATACTGAGGTCTAGATTTATATAGAGATTTTACAACCTACATCTCATTCAAATTTCCTTTGGAACCTGGCTAAATATGCCTAAAATATAAATATTTCAAAGAGTTTCCACGAAGCATGTCTTTCCTTGGAATGTGAAGAAATTATTCAAGAGATATTTTACAATCTTTCACGTGTAACTGATGTACCAAACAAAAGCGAGGTCAAAACTCTCCTGCCTATCTGATTACACGAAGAGCTTTTCCTATTTCGTGCCACAAAATGGATACAAGAGTCTTTTCTGCCAGGGGAAGAATACTGTTTTGCAGAATCATTTCTTGGTACTTTTTTTTCTTGAGGACTTACGTTTTAAAATATTAATGTGGAAGACTTCTCTGAATGTTATTTAAAGTGTATTTCTACACTCGAGGTGACCATACAGTTTTAGCAGGCTGGAAAGTCCTCTAAGGTGAGCACTGCTTGGTTGACACAATCTGGTGCCTTAAAAGAGTGCCGACAGTTTTGTGAGTTGAGAGTGAAAGTGTTGGAACCTTTTTCCTCTTCTGACCTTAAAAGCTCCCAATTCTCGAAGTGACAAATGCCCTAAGGCTGGACCCAGAATGGCAGGCTGGCTTCCAGGTACTATTTCTTTCTCCTTCTCTGTGCTGAGACCTCTTACACCTCCTGATATGTATGACAAGTTTTTCTGTATTTCCGTTTCCATGACTTTCAATAGGCTGCAAATATATCTCCCGAAAAAATGTCAATACATCTAAAAAGTGTCCTGAATTCAACAGTTATTTGACTTAACTAGTGACTGTGCATTTTAAAGTATTCCGTTAGGCATTTTATCATTGGAAACAGGCAAGTCCTCATCTATGAACATAAAAGACTGGACCAGGAGAAAAAGAGGTCTGTCTGTGTACACAGGTACCACTCACTCAGCCCTGACCACCGGAGACCTTCAGAGGAGACCTACAAGTACGGAATGGTGAAGCTACAGCAGCAGGGCTGAGAACAGCCGAAGGGAATGCCGGCTTCTGGGCTACCTCCGCTAGGAAAGGAAACCCTCTTATCCATCCATGCTATAGATTAAAGACGTTAGGATTCCCAAGTGAGCCAGCTGATGCCAGAGAGCACAAGCCAAAACGTCTACCAGCTGAGGTTTAATGCTGAGATAAAGTGAAGGCATTTTGAACTTTTCGTGTTTTGTTAAAAATCTTCCTTCGTAATACTGCCCTTGGCTTTCTTGGGCTACTGCTAAGGCTGAACATAACAGTCTATAATGAAAACATGTGGTCAATCAATGGGTCTTCAATGTTTCATGCAGCTACGAAACAGTCATCAACATGTAGGTCCCAATTTGAACTCAACCAGGAATTTTACCAGGGCTATTGCCTGTCCTTCGTAAAGCCAAAGGTTATTTGCCAGGAAACTTTGTATTGTGATTCACCGCTAACTAATACAGCTCTGTGTGCCTGCAGCAGTTGAACACACGCAGCATATATGTGCAGATATATGCCTGAAGTTTGAAAGTTGAGAGACATGGAATATTTGGGTAGACCTCAGGCCAATATAGTTTTACTAAATTAAAGCGGAGTGAGAAAGGAAACAGAAGTGTTTATCTGAAAGGAACAAATAAGAGACTAAAAGGGGACAGAGAGTAAGGAGGAGGAAATCTGGTGGGAAGCAGGAAAATAAAGGCAGTAACAAAATGAAAAAAACATAAGGCAACATGGAGCAAATAAACCACTGAGAAAAGTAGAAATACGATCAAGTAAATGTAGTGTGATAAGAAGGGAGAGGAAGTTACAAAGAAAAAAAAGTCATGGAACAAGCTCATAAACCAACAACAAAGCAGTACCAAGACATAAATAGGAAAAACAGGAAAAAGAAATAGGAAACGCAAGCGCAATGGAAGCTTAGGAAGTAGGTGTTTTTATTCATTTTAGAAAGATTTCAGCGTAGCCAATACGCTAAACTATAACATCGCAAAACAGTATCACATACACTGGAGTTTTGTATGTATTTTAACTTAACTATATTTAGATTTGATTTTGGGGGCCTCACCTAAATTATATTACTTATGCAGCTCAAAAGCAGTGCCACTCCAGGAGCTTCCTCAAGTCTTTGCAACAGTCCAGCTCCAGATTAAGATTTTTAACTTTTCCTGAATTTCTTTCAACAATATTTCCAAAGAATCTTACATAAATGTTTCTCAGTCTAAAATTAGATCCAACAACTCTGTTCTAGTTTCTTATCACAAGCAAGTTACAGTAGTCCTTAAATTCTATTTCGCTCTATTAAGCAAGAAATTGTGAACTACAACGATCTGTATTACAGCGAATATTAAACACTCCTGATTTTTTACTGATGAACAGCCCTACATAGCAATCGGCATTTACACTGTTTTGCAGTTTTTTTACCCTATAGCGTTCTTTAGATCAAATGATACATATACTTTTCATGCTATAGGAAATTTAAGGTGATCTACTTTAATCCTCTCAACATCAGCAGACAACAGTATCTCTACCAAGATAATTTGGAAAATGAAGGAGGACAGTCTTGTGGTGAAGGACAGAGCAAAAGTTTATGAGATCCGTTTCCACTTCTCTCTCATGTGACCTTGACTCAAATGTCATCCAGCTTCAGGTTTCCTTAATTTCTCTGTGGTAGCAGAAGTTAATATTTGTGAAGACAGGAGACTTTTGAACAAAGATGTTAATGTGCTAATTTAACTCTATAGGTCTGGTTTATTTTTTGGTTTCACTCATAACTACCTGCAGGTGGGCAATCGAGTTTCAAATATTAACACAGAAAAATACTGAGAAGAAAGGCAGAGATAAGACTGTGCAGCAATTATAACCAGCAAAAGAGTCCTACTATACATTTATACTAAATGTTTGGTCTTCAAATACAAGTGGTACAAAGAGTTCATTCTTTTAGCCTGTTTAAATTCTTTTGTTGGCAGAACACGATCTTCAATTCACAGGACACTCATCTATGGATAAACTGGGTTACATCTTGTTTGAATGAACACCATTTGGCTGCAGTTAAATATTTCCTCTTGCTCATACAATGCCAATCACATATGGTAAATCAAAATTGAAAGTAAAATGGGTTTTAAGCCCTAGAAAAACTATATGATGATGGCTTTGCCACAGTAAGTATTTACATTTAGCATTAAATACACAGAACAAATGTATTTTCAAGGAGAAGACATCTCTGAAAAGCTCTGTCATATATGCTACATACATATACATATTTATATACAACTATACACACAGGGTATGGATATACGCATACAAGTATGCACATGCTGCACAAGTTAACAGAAGTTACAGGCTACACTAGTATAAAATATAAAGTTACCAGTAATTTTCATACCAGAGACAACACATATATAACATAAGAATAAACACAGTAACCGCTGTGAAAGCAAAATTGTGCTGAAGGAATATAATGGCTTGGCTGATTATTATAGTTTACAATAACTGCAGAACAGTGAGTTATTTGGTTGTTATTCAAAGAAATTTACTTTTTTTTCCTCAAAAAATAGGTGATCGGTGTTTTACCTACAAATTAAAGTAAGCAACAAATGCAAGAATGACCACGTTTGTCGCCAGTGACTATTACAGCCAGAGCATGAGTAGTCTCTGTATTCAAGTTAACAGACTGCGAACTATGAAACAAATGAATTCTCCCTGTACTGAGTCTAGATGTAGTCCCGTAGTCACGATGCCATGACAGAAGAACCCATAGAGCCAACTCTGGCTACAAAGTTGTGCTCAAGCTAAGATGACCTCCTAAAGCCAGGAATGCTGTTAATTATTATTCAGGAATACCAGGTAAGCAGGTTTCTGCAGAGCTGGCATCGGCCACAGCTCACAAGCTCAGACACACGGAAGCTGATTGCATGCAGCCAGGCGCATGTACTGTACCTCCCTCCGCATCCCAGCAGAGCTCCCTCACACCCCGTGCCAGGTACACTGCACCTTCACCGTCCCAGCACGCGGAGAGTTAGTCCTACTCACACGATCTCATGCATCTCTATTCCTTTACTTCCATTCCACTTTCCTAGTTTCTTTTCTACGCTGCTTTTTCTTATAATTTGTCCCCCAGTATAATTTTCCCATGCTATTAATGCACAAGCAATACTGCTTTTTGCTGAAAAGTCATTGCTGTCAAGTATTGAGAAAAATGCTGAAAATGCTTGAAAGGATGATGTCCTCCATCATTTCTGCACTAATTCAGAGCCTGCAAAGTAACACTATCAACCTTGCCAGCAGGTCAGCACATCTAACTGCCACTTATCTCATGCTTTTAAAACTTAACAAATACTAATGTTGAACTTATTGAGGTTTTCTACCAATAATAAAAACCCCAAACTTGTCAAGAGCTTATATTAGTAATTTTTGCGTTCACCTTTTCCAAGTCCTTAACAAAACAAATATGTTAGTGTTTGATTTAAATGGAATCAAGAAACCACTGAACTTTAGTGCAAATACTGACTATAGTAATGCTCTTGCATAATACTGTTAATTGCACTAATTTAATAATTTCAAAGCCCATCCTCTGTGGGGCTTTGCCTAACGGGGTTTATGGGTGGCTTTTGTCCATCTGTTCTTCCATTGTGCTTGTTGCAATACTTTCTCTTCTTCTTCATCCTCAATATGAAATTTCACTTCCCCACTTTTCCCTTTATTTCTTTATTCCTACTTTTTCTATGTCTTCCTCTCAATGTAAAATCATCTCTTGTCAGCGTAGGGTACCTCTGCGTTACCAATTTCCTGCCACCTTACGCCCAGGTACCATCAAATTATGCACCCTCTCCATTTTCAAGTGAAGAAGTGTGATTTCACTTACCTTTCAATATGAAACGCACGTTGTTTTGTCCCCTCCTCCAGTGTATACATGTTAAAGGTTTTTCACTGTGATTGGTGCAATGTGAGAAAGATCTCTTATCTCTTTCAAGAAAATAGCTAAATTCTGAGAGGCATATGTATGTGTCTTCCACAAAGCTAAAGCATTTACTTTTACTTACATTCACTTTACACATAGACACAATGAAACAAGTTGACTTGGCTATTAAGGTGAAACATGAATTAGCATTTCCGTTATAAACTGATCCTTTTGATAGTTTAGAATGAGTTTGGGTTTCTGTTGTTTTCAATGCAACTAATTCTTTCTGGAAAAGTTCCTTGGAAAATATCCTCTACTTCCTTTCCTTAACATACAAGCATGGCCAGCATCACCAAAAAAGCCCACTATTTTGGCTTCCAAATTTATGATACACAAATATGTGTATGGATTAACAAATTTACACAACATGCACTGCTATGCTGAAAAGTATAAGAAATTCAGAATTGGAAACAGAAAGACTTCCCAAAAGTAATTCAATCTATCTCCTCACAGGTTTTAAAATATACTTAATTATCAAAGCAAATCCTGATGGACATTAATGCGACTGTGAATACAGTTATTGACTATGTTTAAGACAGCTCTTTTTCTGGACAAAACCAACAGTCTTTCCCAGTTCCAGAACTGGCTTGAGAAGAGAGGAAAAAAAGAAATTGTAGCATACTTCTTCTATGTTACATGTTTTGACTAATTTTTAGATTCATTTTCAAGTAGAAGGACACTACTACCATGGAAGCCCACCTAAGCAACCAGAGCTGACTCAAATTTTCTTGGTATCCAAGAAAATAGAATATTTCTCCTTGATTCTCCCTATTAAAAACAAAGGCAGGTACCCAGGTTTCTTCCTCCTTACAAAACATGGGATCTGTGGAATAAGTTGACTGAACAGAGCAGGCTGACATCAATGCTACTTACCATGCCTCAAGAAAGCTTCCTAGTGCAACTCCCAGTCCTGTCAGGAAAGGGACTGAATTTATTAGAAGCTCTGTTGAAGTCAACAGGTTTTCGTCTTTGGGAAGCTATAGGACTATCAGCTCAGCTGGCAAATTGCCCTTTCCCTCCAAACTGCTAAGGAAATTCAGGTCATATGATTGCATGGGACCAACTGCAATAGCAAGGAACCTCTCAATATACAGCCATTTCAGGAAGATGTACAGAGCATCAGTTTTCCCACACAATTACCCTTCCAAACGTTGGAGAACCCTGTATCAAGCTGAAGGGCTGTAGTACAGGATTAAAAAAGAATGAGACAAAATCAAGTGTTACCAATTTCCCACCTCCCTACGTGGGAACTTGTTAAATAAAACTTTAGAGGACAATAATCAGTGGGCCATGGCCCACAAGACAGAAAAGGCCTAAAAAAAGGAATAAATAAAAAAAATCAGACCCAGCAGTCCTTTCCAATTTTCTGTTCTCTATGTCACCTTCCTTACGTCTTTCCGATACTGGCAGTATGCTATTTGTTCAGCTGAGCAATGCATGCTTTTCCAGCATCTCCCGGTTTTGGCAAGGTGATTGCTCTGCACGAATACAGACACAGCCTCCACATCTCACAGCTTCACTGCTGTGCCTGGTAACATGAAAAAGCTGCCTAACTTCAGAAAGGTCACAAGAGCACAGAGTTTCCCAGCTTATGTGGAATCTTCTTGAAGAGACAAGCAAGCGGAAGGTTTTCCTGTGAGCAACGTGAGCAACATCCTAGTCACAATATTTTTTCTATAGCTGAATTGTGGTCCTTAAAATGCCTCCTCTGTGAAGGATCTGAATTCGCTCCCAGCACTAAAATCATGTTCAATCTTTGAATACAGGGACAGACCTCTACTCAGAACAGCACTTCCCCTCTTCCCATGGAAATCTGGCAGACGTAGCAGCAGATTGTCCTAAGAAATGGGGAAGAGCGAAAATGACAAACCTACATTACTCCGCAGTCTTTTCTCCTTCAAGAGGCACCACTGCCTTCTAGATGGTATTTAGCTGGACCTTGCTTTGTTTAAAGAAAGTCTGAAAGAGAACGATAACAGGCATGCTGCTTGAACCTATGGCTCTGTCACGTTTTAAAGGAAAGGGGAGGAAGAGAAGAACTCTTCTCCCTTGTTTGAGCTAGTTAAGGCAAGGTCAGTGGATACAGCAGAGACAAGAGTAGTAGACATCGTACTGTGGGTCTTCTTTGAGGTGTAATTTTGGCAATTCCCAATCAAGTTCAGGCTGCCTATTTGGAAGGGTGAGATGCATCTGTAAAACCTTTCACTTGAAGGTCACTAAAAAGATGCAGTCCATTACAAAAGGAATCATGCATTTTTGCTGCAGCAGCTGATTTACCTCTTCAAAAGCACCAGTGCCACATTAATTGAAGGCTCTTGTTGAGGGTATTATCCAGATTCAAGAACAGTGGACAGAGAGAAATAGCTATGCCCTGGGATCAGACACTTTTCCAAAACTGGGGCAGAGCAACTTGACCTAGAACCTAGAAAAACAACAGATTTACTACAAGCTGGAGGAGGTCCTCTTTGTTTCTAAGATCTATGTAAATTAGAAAAGCTATAGTGCAATCATATAGTCTGTTATTGTAATTACAAAGCTAATCAAGGGCTTTGGAATTAACAAAAGCATTAGGGCACACAATCAAATAGTGAAATGGAATGAAAGATAGAAAATGCAGATTATTAGAAAACTAACAGTAACTGTCAAATTTCAGAACACAAAAGCCATAGCAAGGAGTTAGGAAAATTGCAACAGGAACCTCGGTGAGAAGTTTTAAAGCTAAAAGCATTTAGTTTTGCACTTAGTGTGCCAGCATCCATTGTTTGCCATAGTACCCACACTTTTTGTTTTAATGTTAGAGAATGAAAGATGGTTGGAAATTTTAGACCACTTTCTGAATATTTCTAGTTGAACTCACAAACATGTTTGTATTTAAGATTTAGATGCTACTGAAGCGTGATAGTTTCTTACATTGTACTCACTTTGTTATGAGTCTGTACAACTGAAAGAAATAACAGGTCAAGTAAAATATGCAATAATACTTAAAACAGATGTTGATGTAAATTCCAGTGGAAAGAAAATATTTGTTTCGATGTATGCACTTTCTTAGAGCTTATTTTTCTTACATTGTGCAACTACTGTATTTAAAAGCAGAGACCATTAAGAATGAATTTGTTTAAAAACCAGTAAGTGGTTCTGTGAAAGCCTGTGAAAGAACTGAGTGTCCTGACTTTTAAAAATTTGTGCTGCCTCATAGGACACAAAAAATCACCAATTATATGGGGGTGAGAAGGGGAGACTACCTGACCTTTTCTCTCACTCTCAAATATAAATTTCACTGTATTGATGCAGTCCAAATTATATAAACTGTTGAGCCAATTCTGTACTATTTCAACAGGAAATAGTACAGATTTCAACCTTTGAAATATTATATATCAAAACATTAATTGGGCTTGGTGTTTCAAAAACAAAGTCAGAGGGTTGGGAAAAATTGTTAGCTGCTTTTAAAGCTTTTAATTTCAGCTCTCATATTTATTTTCCTAACGATACGATGTGATCAAGAAGCTATTGTGCCCAGGAGAAATGCATCCTGTAGTCACAGGGCTGAAACAAACTGCTATTTTATAAGGTTAGAGATCAGCAGTATGATTTCTATTCCAGGTTAACAAACTTACATGATTTTCTGTTGGAAATTTTCAGTGGCTGAATCTGCACTTCCGGTCTTCTTAGTGCAAATCTCCTATAAAATGGAAGGTGGTAGGGGAAAGACACAAACTCCTCAGTTTTCACTGCAAGTTTGGGATTAATAAACACTTAACATCATGAGACTGTTGCAAAATATCCAGAAGATTTTGCAATAAATTAACTTAAAACAATGCAATCTAGTCACAATTTAAAAAATTAAATCCTCAGCCTCAAATTTTTGTAACCTCTCCAAAACCTGCTGCAGTTCTTATTCCTGCATAGTACATCAGTGTGAATACAGATACTGATGTGCTATTTTCCATATGTTTTCTCTTTCAGTCTGGATGAGTGTTATCCTATCAGTTTTTGTCATTATTAATTCTAGCCAGACAAATAAGGAAATCCAAAGTATTTCAGCACCAGGTTTCCAAGTTCAGTTGTCTTGCTGCAAATGCAGGTTTATCATACCCATGTAATCTATGAGCACTACATCTGACAACTATGCTAACTTAACAACTCAGCAAATAAGTGTATTCTCTTACTACAAAAAATAATGAAACTATGCTTCTCAGTAGCTCACCTCTCCTGGAAATGCTTTGAAGGGATCAAGCCTGCTCTGGGATTGGCATCGCCTTCGTGTTTGGCCTGCCACCAGGTTGCATCATCCTGGCTCATGATCTGAAGGATATCTCCTTTTCTGAAAGCAAGTCCGGCTTCTTTACATGGAATTGCTTTATCCTCGTTAGGATCATAGTCAAATAGGGCTCTGATAAACATCTGAAACAAACCATGTTTTGTCTTTAGAATCAAAATATTAGATGTATCACTTAGATGATCGCTTCCCTAGTGACAAGTGATAGGACAAGAGGAAATGGGTTCAAGTTAAGCCAGGGGAGGTTTAGGTTGGATATTAGGAGAAATTTTTTAACTGAAAGGGTTATCCAGCATTGGAATAGGCTGCCCAGGGAGGTGGTGGATTCACCATCCCTGGAGGTGTTTAAAAAAAGGGTAGACGTGGTAAATGGGGATATGGTTTAGAAGTGGTATTGTCAGGTTAGGTTAATGGTTGGACTCGATGATCTTAAAGGTCCCTTCCAACCTTAACGATTCTAGGATTCTATGTAATCCAAAGGTATCTCCCTTTTTTGCTTTTACTGTTCAAAACCATTGAACTAAATAATGTAAAGCAATAAACATTTACTGCTGTAAAACATCCTTATGGACATCTAACATGAGAAGCTCATATGGGAATGTTAAATTCATAGCTTCTGCAACCACAATCCCAATGTAGTAAAGACTCTATGATCCAAGGCAAATAGGACTTTGCAGGTGAATAGTATGCCCCTACGGGGAACAGAAGATACTTTTGAACCAAGGTGCTATCAAGTATCTTCTACTCAGTGTACAATGGAAGAAAAGGAGTACTTGGAAGCAAGCCAGGTCCTCGCAGAAGTCGGAAGATCACCTATGTCAACGTCATGGCTGCAGAGTTAGGGCTTAAGAACCCTGCTACACCCACGTGTAAATCCAGCACATGAGTATTGAAGTGTACAGTGCACTACACATTGTCACATTAGAAAAACTGAGTCCAGAGGCATAAATCACATTCTTGGTTCTGACATCCAAGCAAACAATATATTTCGTCAGCATAACAGTGACTGCAATAGCTTCTGAAATAGTCTTGCCTACCTTGCCTTCCTTCACTGGCATTTCTTCCTTCACACTAGGTATAATTTTAAATGTAATTGCTCCTTGAGACTGAGCCTGGTGAACATTTGAAAAGAAAATGCACTGAGAATTAAGCTATACATTTCAAAGAAATCTTAAAAGGAAAAGAAATTCAAATTAATTTAAAAATACTCAAATATAATGAATCTATCCTCTCCAGAGCATGATCCATAGAGTTTGACAGCTTCTCCATACCAAACTTTGCACTGTAAAGATTAAAATACCCACTTGAAACACTTGGTTTTATCTGCTTCACTGGTGGGCGGAGATGGACTGTTAAAAGCTGGGACCTGCCTGTTTCAGAGGTCCCATTTCTGCACTGAAAGCAGGAGCAAATGCTACAGCTAAAATGTGTGCGTATTAGAAGCAACTGCTGGACTGCTGGCACAGTTTGGACACCCCTGGAAAAATCCAACTAACATTTCATTTTTCAAAAAAAAACTGATAGAAAAATTCAAACAGGCTTGTGCCATATTTATCACATAAAACTATTGGGGGGGGATTTATTCTTTTGGCAACTTTAAGAAACTAGAAAAGAAAAACAGTTTTGAATAGACTACGTGTACTAAATGGAAAAAAAGCCCTCCACTATAAATCTTAAAACAAGTTAGCCATCATCAACCACCTCATCCATTCATCTTTCCCTATATCCCACTTAAAGTGTGTCTGGCTGCATTTTAGTTATTAACCACAATATATTCCCACTGCCTCAGTGACATTTTGCTATTGAAGGAAGTGCTAATCAGCTGGAGCCTCTGCTACTATTGCATGCAACCGACAAGTTTCATAAAACTAGCAGAGTGCAACAGACAGCCAACGATTTAAGCAAAATGGAAACAGGCCTGTCCACTACCAAGCGAGACATACTTCTGCCGGCATGTCTGCGATCCAAGAGCTCACTGTTTGACAAGCAGCAGCCAAGTTCTTATTTCACCAGCCGTAGGACTGGAATCAATATTTCTGTTACTTTTGAAACAAGCTCTAACTAGCTTTTGATGTTTATATTGTACCTCGAGGAGGTAAATGGGGAAATTGTTCACACCTTTTCTAGTGCTATTGTGTTTCTAGAGATTTTTAAATATTAATTTTTGCAGGAAAATATGTTTCTGTAGGGAACACAAAACCCTACAGCAAGTATGAATATCAGCAGGCTAACATTTGAAATAAATCATCTCAGTTATTGAACCAAAACTGTGAGACAGCCACTCTATTCAGGAGGACAGCAAGGTATTCATGCATATAGAAATGCCTACAGCATGAACATAAAGACCTGTCATGACTCTCATTGGTTTCTTTGCTGTAAAAATATTACATATTTCTGAAAAAGTCCAAGTTACTTAATTTGCAATAGAGCTCCATAGTGAGTAATTATGCTGGCTTTAGAGATTGTGCAGTTCAGAGGATTGCAAACATAATCATATATATGGCTTTATACTGCAAATCAATATAAAATATAATCTTAATATACCTGTTAGTTTATTCTATCAAGTACATGTATTATGAATTAATTTTCACATGGAGTTAACCTGTGAGTAATGCATACATTTAAAATAGTTTGAATTCAACACATCATGGTGTGCCTTAAAAACTGTAGATTATACATTTGAGGTCTGCAACATTCTGCAACATATTTACAGCCATATTACCATCATTAACTCTTTACAAGTAATCTGTAATCACATATATATGTAATGCATGGAAAAATCATTCTTTAAGAGAAACGAAATAGATGTTTGTAAATGATAGCACTGGAAGAAAAGGCATTATTGTAGAATATACTTTGTTCTAAGAAATACACAAGAAATTGTAAATCTAATTGCTTTTTCTTGACTCCCCTAAATTAATTTTAGAATGTTTGGTATTTACCAAAATATGTATTATTTCTTCAGGTTTTTTATCATCTACAGGAATCCCATTGACTTCCCTCAGTTCATCGCCAACGTGAATAAGACCTACAGACGGCAAAGAGGAGTTGTTAAATAGTAGCTACCATTTTTTTTTACAAAAAATGCCATTAACATTCAAGCTTTTTTCTACCCTTGTTCATCCACTTTAAGTTCTAACTTACAAGCAGGAATATATGTTGAACACAACAGCTACTGCCCTCACAGAGAAGTTTGAGATGGTTGGTTTACTCACCTCCCCTCCTTCCTTCCTCCTGAAAATTAGTACCATTTCTCTATGACTTTTCCAGACTTTTATGCAGATGTCCGAAAAATGTCTGTGCCAATTCTTTTTCTACTCATACTGCTTTCTTATTGCTACACAGCTGCAAGTACTGCAAAGATCACTTAGGCTGTGAGTGCTAATTTGCGGCACAAACGCTTCCTAATTTAACAATATATATCTAGACATACTCCATTACCCCATCTAAGTGTGAAACACAGCTGTCCTAGATTCTCTTCAGTGAAAAGAAGTCCTTTAGGGTATAACTCAGGACCTCTTGCAGACTTCGAGCATCCCAAACTAAAGGGTCACAGTCAAGGATGTGCTGGTATTTTGAGAATTACCAGCTGAAACTGCAAATGGACGTACTAATATAAAATAATGCAGCCATCCTGAGTTCCTCCATCAGCAGGTTGTAATCTTGGCATATCCTATCATTTCTAAGGGGACGTCTTCTATTGGAAACAAATCATGATATATCTCAAAAAATCCCCTGTATCTGCTAACTCCAAGATTTGCAAGCAAATTGGGAAAAAAATCTGCATGAATACTTTCACAGGTATTGAAATATCACTTTGGAAAGCTGCCCAAACCCCAAATATTTTTGTTTGTGATACTGATGTATTTCATGTGTACAAAATGTTCCTATTTTATCCCATCTTTCTCTGAGTTATAGAACTTGAATGGCTAGTGGAAAGCAGCAACACCTTACCACTTCTATCTGCAGCTCCTCCACGCATTATTCTGGCCACCACAATTGCACCAGTATGTTCATCCCTTTTAATAGTAGCCCCCTTTAAAAAAAAAAACAACAAAAAAAAAGTTATTTGGTTAATCTCACCATAATTTTAATTTTCACTAAAAAAACATTTGCTACATAGAACTTTAAAAAGTTGACATTGTATCAACATGTGAATATGCCAGAAATGATACTTGCTCATGAAAAGAATATACAAAAGATGTTGCTCTTTACCATCCTATTAAAATGTGAGGACTTTTCCATTCAGAACTGACTCATGCAGTTTGGACAAATGAAACAAGAAGTTTACTTCTCGACTTAATGTTAACTGCAGCATACCTTACTTGAGTCTGCCGCTAAAACTGTACTAAACTATTACTAAGAATTGACAAACTGTTTTTCCTCCATTAAAACAAGCCACGTTACATATTGTGGGTACAAAAAATTTATCCGTGTTCGTAATAGTTGCACGTTCTGCTCAGAACTGCCTGTGTACCCATTAATCATAGTTCTGCTTTGCAACATTATCTATAAATAAACACGAATTTGAGAAATGCCCCTGCATGTCAGGGCTCACCTGGAATACCCGAGGGACAGAAATGCAGAGGAGGGGAACATTTCCTGCGTTAGTCATGACTGTTTTCATACATTACACAAACACAGCAGCAAGGCATTTAGGTAAAATGACATCATGTAGTTAAATTTCCAGCGAACAGCTGTCCAGATGAGAAAAATGCCGTTGTAACTAGAATGGCGAGGGTGTGCTGAAAAGAGGCAGAAGGTGATGGGGAAGCAACAGGCAGCAGCGGCGACAAGTGAGAAGGGAAGGGAAGCGGAGGCACAGAGCCGCTGCCTACGCTGCGGTGCCAGTCCTTTCGGGCAGATGGGAAGGAGAGAGGGGGCAAATGCCGGCCCTGCTCTGGAAGGCAGAATCTACAGAATAACGAGGGGGATTTTAGCTAGATATGTTGTACTGTATAATCATGTCCCAAAAGGTTATTTGAGGCAGTATTTTTAAAAAACAACACAGAAAAAGCACCTCCTGGCCAACAGCTTTTTATCTGCACACGATTACTTTGCCATGTCAATGTAGTTAGTTAACTTAACTGCAATAGCTCTAACTTTGTTAATCAACAGAGACGTTTAGGACTCTGGCAGGTCAAGTCAATTTTTCTGAAAATTTCCATATCTTTGAGTAGTGAATGAACAGTATTACTTCACCTCTGAGTACAAGACAGGAGTTAGAATTTCCTTCCATCAGAGAAGTGTTGTGCTTGAAGGAAGGTACAGAAGTACTTTACGAAGTTCCTTGAATAATTAAATTGCTTTTACAGCTAGCTTTCTATAGTTGTTTAGATTAAGCATGAACATTATGTTTATCACTACTTCAATTTTTAAGTGTTTCATGGATGTGAAGCTGAAATATGTACAAGTAAATAATGAGAGTGACCTTTTACTACAGTTAATGATTTTGCTGACTGTAAATAAACTTGTTTCCCTTTCCCTCTGCCTCTAAGATGGACATACAGCACAAGACAAAAGTAAGAGATTAATTTATATTTTACTACATGCCAGCTACATTTATTGCAAATAGAGAAAAACTGAGACAGTCACCACACAATATTCTCTTTGGCTGAAACTTTAACAGTAGCCAGCACTCCACAGCAAAATTGATGTGGTGTGTTTGTGCATTTTATTTTACATCTTAAATTTATTAGTATGACATTCTATCCATAAGCAAAGTAATTCTGCAATTTGCCAGCCTTATTCTTCTGTGTTGTTTATAATGTAATTGTGTTGGTAAGCATTTGTTTGTACTACAGTTTCAAATGAGTCTGAGAGTTTCAAAAAGATAAAGATTTAGCTGCAGCTAATCCCACTTTAAAAACTCATTATTAGACTTCTATGCAAAACAAATTGCATGCCATTAGGAATATTAAACAAAGCATTAACCCCTCTAGCCTATATCACAATACTAAGTTTTGACCTTGCAGCAACAGCTATTAATTTGAAGTTTATTATTAATACCTGGAAAGTTACATCTGTTTAAAAGTACAAAGCATCTTCTTGTTGGATACATTCAGAAAAAAAAGAAAAAAGCAGCATTAGCATGCTAGAGCCAAATATAAATACAGGATATTTCCACTATATTGTCCACATAAAACAGAGGCTCTCCTAATTAATCAGGGAAAAATCCTTGAAAAGGAAGGGTTAATGCCTTTTACCTAGAGGTCAACACTATTAAATGCCACCAAATGCAAAAGGCAAGCAATGACCGACAGCCTTCCACTGCGATCACACAGCTACTGCAGGTCCTAACGCTGATGTCTGAAAACAGGTGCTTCACCTTGTTTTTACACAGACCCTAGGAAAAACCTGTGTGTGATCGAAGATCACAGTATGGACCCAGCCGGCATCTGGCAGTAACGATACAGCTCGTCCCAGTGGAACGGTCACTTCATGCTTTATGTGATTATCATTACCAATGTGCTGGCACAAAATTAATTCCTAGCACAGATTAGCTGATTTGAAAGATGCTTCCGTAAAGACAACAGGTAATTTGGAATTACCTGGAATTATGAGCAGAAAATCAAGTTTGAATTTATATGGAAATTATTTAACCCACGTTAGCTTGCTGTCAGTAACTCCTTTACGGCAAACTCAAAGTGAATGGGCAGACCTGTGAAAAGCACTATTTGAGTTCATGTGTTTTTGCTGTACCTACAATAAACAAAGAAAAGAGGGGGTTTCTTAAATTCCCCTTCCCTCCCAATTTAGAACACTTAAAAAGAAATCGTCAAACACAAGTGGATTTCTTTTTGAAAGCCCAAAGGGTTGATTTTCTGAAAAAGCAGCTTCTCTTGCACTGCTGCCAGCCCTGCTTAAACTATGAGGTATATATAATCTGGCAAGAATTTCTTCTTATGAGATGTTCAGCTCCAGTACTTTCAGTTACATGTGCAGTGCAGCTCCTCATTTAGAGCTTTAAAAATGGAAGAAGGTTAGACTGGACCTTGAGAGCTGGAAAATATTTTCAGTGTTGCTAGCCAAAAGTGTAAGTTACCCTAAATGAGACATATACAGATGTAATAGCATAGCTCAGTTTAAAATACTTTTAGAGGGAAAAATAAGGAGTTTGGGAGCCATATGGTGATCAGGCTGAGAAAATGTTTAAAGGTATACCATGCAAAAGCACTAAAAATAATACAAGCTCCTCCAGCAAGGCTCTTTCACTGTTTTTTGGGGTTGGGTTTGTCTTTTTTTTCCAGTTTTAATGCTGTAACACTGATTGGTGAGCATCACCCAGGGTTTCACAGATGTGAGCTTTATTAGTTCATCCATTTATCTGCTGATTCCAGAATATAAACATTATAAGCCTTTATTTTTAAAGAAAGAAAGGCTAGCCTGTAAAATAAATTACTAATAAGAAAGTTTGAAATATCAGTAATATTTTTGCATAACTTTCTGTTAAACAAAAGCACATGCAGATGTTGAATGCAAATAAGTACTTCAATAAGCCTTATTTTAATTCATTCTGTATTGAAAATGCAACTTTAAATACCAGTACTTGTCTACACACACGTAGACTATGCACATTAAGGCTGTCCCTACAGCCAAATTAATCCCACCTATAAGATAGTTGGGTTCATTCACTAATAAGACCCAAGCTATGGGGACTCAGAGTGAGAGGCAAGGAAGAGCTGTGGAATCTGCATGAGCAGAACACGTAAACGCTCTCTTAAATCACCACAATTCATTTTACCCAAGTTCAGCTACAGAAATCAAGTATCTAGTTCAAGCTAGGTGTCTAGGTTCCTCCTACAGTTAACAAAAAGAAATAGGCAGCTCTGGAGAATGATTCATCTTTTCATTAAGACAGGCATCTTAAATAGATGGCATGGTTTATTCTCTGGAACTGCCTATTTTTCTCTTGACTACACATGCAGCATAGAGATTAGTTTTCAAATGGCTAAATTTATGTGAAATGAACCTGTGTGATGAAGAAGCAACCATCTTAATGTGAAGAAGCATCCTATCTTATGTCAACTGCGTGACAGCTCTAACAAACCTGGGATATCATTTAGGAGCTGGAAGTAGTGAGAGGCCAGGAGCCAAATCCCTGGTAGCCTGGTTGTACATCTTGGATAGCAGGAATGCTAACCAGGAAAAGGGCAGTGGCTGAAAAAGCCCTGAAGAAGTGGACATAAGCAAAAACCCTCCAAGCTATCTGATAAAAAGCCTAATTATAGCAGGTGAATTTTGGACTATCTCTGAAAAAAGAGGTCTCTACTTCTCTCTATGTAAGGTTCAGAGATGTTATGAATTACTTTGTTCAGATAAAACCTCGTAACACAAAATTTCATCTGAGTGAGACACTGCTAGAATGGCATTCACTAATAGAGTACTTTGGGGAAAAAAAATGTGGAAGGATTAACAAAAAGTTTAAATCATCTCTTCCAAAAAACTGGAGGAAAGTTCAGTGCTGACTTCTGAACTGATGAAATCTGGCAAACAGAATGCCCTCCCACAAACCATGTGTTTCCCTCTCTTTTAAGATGATTACTCCTGGGAACTCAGGCTTCATTAATATGTGATTAACACCAGCTCAGAACACTGGTGAGGTGCTTAACTCAGAGAAAAGCACGAACAAGTACAAGAGGAAACGTGGTGCAGTTTTATATAAAAAATGGTCACTAGATATATTCCAAAGAAGCTGAGTGTCTAATTTACTTCACAGAGAGTACCGTTGAAAGTCATCCAAAGGAGATATCCAGTTCAAGAACGTCTAGGGTGTGCAGCTGATGTAAAGCTTACTGCTTTGCAGAAAAACAGTCTCTACTGTTTGCATACAAAGAGAGAATGAGAATGTATCTGGGGTGAAAGAAAAGATCAAAGAGCTCAGTATCTTCAAGTCAAGAAACCAGACAATGTCCATCCCATAAAAATATTGTATGGTACCTCCAAATCTCAAGTTCAGTAGAAAGAATCCTGATATAACTATGTAAGTGGTAGCCAGACTTTACGACTGGAGAATAGTGAACCAATAAACTGAATAAGTAGAAACTCTCTGATCTGTACGCAGCTAATAATATCCAAGACTTTAGAACAAGCTCTGAAGGAAAAGCAATTGGAAAGACATGGAAATAAATAGAAAATTAAATTTTACGTAGTTTAGTAAACACAGATCATGGCATATCCTTTCTTTATCAAAACAACTGTAGGAAGCATAGATGCAGTAGACCTAATATACGCAGCATAAGCCTGTCTTTATTTATTCTGCTGTGCCATATTCTGGTAAGACCTTGTCTGAATTACTATCCATGTTTCTTCTCACCTCTACCTAAGAAAAAAAAATTAATCTGGGGAAGGCAAAGGCACAAATTATAGGTTTGTTATGTATTGTGGTGATGGTGACATAAGAATTATTGACTATTAACCTGCCACAAAGAAATTAGTCTTTCACACTGACATTAATAATGTTAAAATGGATTGAAGGTGGGTCATGGAAGAAGAGGACAATATTCTTCAAAGTCTTCCTGGACGAGTAACATGCAAAACAGAACTCACCATAAGCTCTTCTCCAACAAAAATAAAACATCAGGAAAGGCTGGGGATTTGGAGAGACCACAAACAGTCCTTTCCCCTACAGATAACATACAATCTTTGACATGCTGGTTGAAATAAATCTTTTGGAAGTCACTTAGGCAAATCTCTTACTCAGAGCAGGACTGCTGTCCATGCCAGATCAGGTCAGCCACTGCCTTACAGAATAGGTCGGAGCTTCCACATCTCTGGCCGGTCTGCTCCAGTGCTGTACTTCCCACTGAATGAAATACTTTTCTTAATTCTCACTCTAAACATCCCAGGGCTGATATTTGTGGCCATTACCCTGTGTTTTAGCATCCTTCACTGCTGAGAAGAGTTTGACTTTTCTGTCCTTGTGAGGTCCCCACTCTCACGTAGTTGCAGGCTGCAATTAGGTCCTGGCCCTTTGCCTCTTCCTAGTAATAGGTCTATCACAGATTCCATTATATGGCTATTTTCTCCTTGGTAATTACACTAAACAGTCTTGACAAACTGAAGGCTGAGTTCCTTCACTTTTTTTTTTAATATATTTTCCATGGCTGTGTTCTGTCTAGTAAAAGAAAGTTCTAATAAAAAACCTTATTTGTTACAGCCTTAGCACAACAGTTGTACTAGGTTGGATGCACCTTTGAAGAGATTGTACTGATTTTGGCTTGGATAGACTTAATTTTCTTCTCAGCAGCTTGTATGGTGCTATGTTTTGGATTTGTGATGACAACAGTGTTGATGATACAGGGATGTTTCATTACTACTGAGCAGTGCTTACACAGCATAAGGGTATTTTCTGCTCCTCACACCGCCCTGCCAGCGAGCAGGCTGAAGCGCACAAGAAGTTAGGAGGGGACACAGCTGGGACAGCTGATCCAAACTGACCAAAGGGATATCCCATCCCATCCCATCCCATCCCATCCCATCCCATCCCATCCCATCCTCAGCAATAAAAGCTGGGGGAAGAAGGAGAAGAGGGGGGACGTTTGGAGTTAAGCCATATTGTCTTCCCAAGTCACCATGATGGAGCCCTGCTTTCCTGGAGACAGCCAAACACCTGCCCACCGATGGGAAGTAGCGAATGAATTCCTCATTGAGCTTTGCTTGCCTGTAGCTTTTGCTTTACCTACGAAACTGCCTTTATTTCAACTCGCAGGTTTTCTCGCTTTTCTCCTTCTGATTTGCTCCCACATCCCACTGGGGAAAGGAAGAGAGCGGCTGCGTGGGGCTGAGCTGCCTACCGAGGTTAAACCACAACACACACACGGGTACCTGAAAGAGTTCAGTATCTCACTGGAGTGAATGGGCAAGAGTCGAATCTAAGGAACAGCCCAAGGATAACCTTTGGCTTAGGGAACTCTATTTGTCTCTTTTAAAAGGGCTTAAAAGTCTCAAAAGCAGATATAGAGTGTATATATCTTAACAGGTTTTAGAAAACCTCTCAGGCTTTTGTTTTTTTTTCAGAGTTGCTATTTATCCAGTTCACTTTGAGGTACTATTAACTTACAGCATTTAACTCACAAACGTCCTAGTAGGAAATCATGTTTGAAACATGAAACTATGTGAATCAAGATTTTAAGATTTTTCTGACACAAATTCAAGAAAAAACAATAAAGGTGTTTTCATTAACACTAAAAATAAGCTGTTCAGTTATAACTCATCTCATATTATATGTTGAGATTTCTTTGCACCTTTCAGAATTAACACTTCCTGATACTGAATCCTAAAGCACGTTTGTTTTCTTCCTCAAAGAATTTATTTGATTAAAAAAAGGAAAGCTTAAAGCTGTGATTTAAATATTTGGGGAAAAATGTTTAATATGTTAACACAAAGGAAAAACTTTCCATATGGTCAAACTTTTAGTTATGCCCATGGGCACCTACAGGCACTCAATACCAAAACTTATTTCTTGTTTACTGATGCCAGAAATCCATCAAGAATAAGAGGGATAGTAAGATATCTACTGTGGGACGAGCTAGCCCTGTACGTCTAACAGAGGCATCGCTCTCCCTCTGTCATCTCAAGTACAGAATCACAGCTTTCTCAAAGTAACTTTGCGGATATTTCTTCAGGATTGCTACCCATTAAAACAGATATCCAGTACAACATAAAACAAAGCTCTTACTGGTTTGCAGGAGAAAAAAGAGTATAGTTAAATTTTACACAAGATGACTCCCACTCTGCAGCAAATAAAAATAACCAAATCAGTAAAGCATTTTAATATTCTTGTAATACAACCTAGGTTTAGTCCTTTCATTTTTCCAGATATCCCCATGAAGATATTAACTTTCTAGTATTCATAATCCAAAGTACAACAACAGACATCTTAAATTTGCCCAGATTTCAATTCAAGTATTTTAAAATATGTTTTTATGCTTTCTTTTCAGTGTATTGAAAGGTCACTTATTTTTTTTTACATGAATGCTAACAGGCACAGTTCACAAGAAAGGTCAAGATTTCTTTGGGGATTCATTCTCCGTCTCATTTTAAAACAAGTTCATGATTTGAATTCAAGATAAAAGACGAATATGTTATTGATCTAAATGCTCACACTGGCCCACATATATATTGCTCAAACACCATGAATGAACAAAATATTAATTTCATGTACTTTACGGATAATGACTGTGAATGGAAGTCACAAGTGTATTATTGAATGTTATGAATAAACATGCGCAATGTCCGTCTATCCACATTTCAAGTTAATGTCACCCATTCGTATTCATAATCTGAACAGTCCCCACCCTGTGCACAAACATAAAAACCCGAAACAAAAGACAGGGTTACTTACCAATGGTTCCCTGTTTTTGACGAGCCTGATTATTTTAACTGAATCTTCTTCCTCATCAATATCATCAGGCATGGGGGGCAAGACAGGATCGTAGTTCTTCTGAGCAACAGTATCGTGTACAGACAGCAAAGCCTGGAAAAATTAATAGTCTGTATATTATTTGGCATCTGAAAAGTTTATGAAAGACAAAGCAGAGGATATTATTCATAGCCTAATTCTACTAGCGTGACACAGGCAGATAGAATATAATTCTTGTATACAATTTTAACACATGTCAAACTGATGAAAGAACTCCATGAAGTATATGCTTTCATATACACAATGTATGCATCTAGTAAATCTTGGATACAGAACAATGTTTTCATACACATGAAAATATTGAGTGCTTTGCACATTAGCTTCAAATTACAAGAATTACGATTGGGGGAAAAGCCAAGGCTCCTGAAGTAAGAACGTCATTCTACTTGTCCTATATAAAACGTTTCTTCGATCCAGTAAGCACTCCTATGAAACAAATAAACAAAATAAGCATCTTCCAGCACTCCTGTTCAGGCATGAGATATGTGACATTAAGCTATTGCCCAACCATTCCCTTCAGAGGGGGTCTGGAAGCTTAGCTGGTTACTGGAACCCTTTCATACTAGCTCCCTTTCATACAATCTGCAAATTACCTTAGGAATGTTTAATTTATTGTGGAATTCGTGATTGAGATTGAGGAACACATAGCTGAAACGATTTGGTTCAGCCAGGTGCTTATCAACCACCTGTGGCACGTCTCACTTCCTTTCTCTGTTGCTTCTGCAGTTCATGCATAGCTTGAACAATAGATTTTTCCAAGAAAAGCCCGACAAAAGTTTCAATCTTAAAAATAAAATAATTTACGAACTTGCAGAAATTAAAAAAGCCTTGAAAGTCAAAAAGTTAGAAAGCTCATTGTCCTAAGGCTCTAAAAAATCTCAGCTATAACCTAAAATCACAGCTTTTTTTCTAGATACAGAACTCTTAAAGTTCTTTTCTATTTTGAAAAAGTCTTCATTATTTGTAGTAACTTTTAAACTGGTGAAAACAGTTAAATAATGCTTTTAGTTTTCTAGTGAAAACTATGCATTATAGCAGGAGTAACTGCAACAACCATACATATAATTCTATCTACTGCTTTCATTTGCTTCTGTTTTCAAGTAGTTGCTCCTAAATACTTGAATATTTTACATTTTGACCTGATATTTTTTCCCCAAAAGTCAATATTACATAAGTTCTAGTCTGAATAGCAGAAGTAATTTGCAAATTGATAACCTTCCCAACAATAAAAACAAAGCATTTTGGAAAATGTTGAGACGTTGAGGATAAAGCAGAACACATCAATGTTGTTGACGTGGATGATATCAGATGGTAACGTATCAATGACTGTAATAATGAATCTATCATAACAACCACAATAATGATTAAGAAGAAACTCCTTAATAAAGAACAGAAAATGGCTACATTTCTCTGATGCCAGTTTACTTGCTACTTAATAAAAGGCAGATAATATTAGACTGAGTACACAAATTACCAGAAACTGTAGGTTCTCAAGGATAATGCAAATGTTTTAAAAAAGCATGACACATCCATTACACTATTCCATTTTTTTTTCCTGAATGGAGGAGACTGTAACAACAGAAAAGAATTTCCAGGCAATGCTACAAGCTATCATGTCAAAAGCAGAAGGCAAAGAGTGTATGTAATCTTGAAATTCTGAAGTTTAAATTTGAAGTCAGGTCTTCAACAAAACAAACACAGAGGAAGATCATGCCTGCTTCATGAGAATTTGCTATTGCGTTACTAATTTCTACGCATATTGTACAAATTGATAAAAACATCTCACCGCACTCTAACTAATTATTTCTGGTTTTATTCCCAAGACGCGGTTACAAATTTGTACCATTTACCATCAGAAATTACCAGCTCCCTCCCACCAAAGATTAGTTTTACTTTAGATCTGAGCTAAAAGCCTCAGGCTAGCAATCATGGTTCCTCCTGGAAATGTGCATTATGAAGCATTACATATGTAAAAGCCATGCAAGCACATGCAGTCCTCTAAAGATGTATGTGAAATATCAAAGATGTACTAAAACAAAAGTAGCGTTTGCTTTTACTTCAGGCTACTTACAGTTAAGACTTCTAAAACTAGTCGTCTGCAATTACTTTTTTCCACATAAAGCTAGGGCACATTCATGGACTGGTTCAATTTAATGAGGTTCTATATTGCAGTTTAAAAACAATCAGGCAGATAGAGAAAACAGATGAAAATAATCTAAAGCACCACTTCCAGAGTAAAGGGTAGCAACTTAAAACACGTTCAAAAGAACCTACCCTTGACAATGAAACTTGCAAAACAAGATTCTGCCCACTACTACACTGAATTATACCACAAGTCTTAATAAGATACTTCCCTGCTCTGACTGCCAGATCAGGCTCCTGGACACCACATGCAAAGGAACGATGCGGCCCAAGTATTACAAACCAATGCCAGTCAGTGTCTGGTATTTATGATGCTTTTCTTCACTCACAACAACTGGAACTTATCAACCCCTTCCCTCCTCCGAAAAAAAACATATTAAACCACAATTTACTACAGTTTTCAATATAAGATCTTTTACCCAAACTCTGGTATTATTTTATGTCGGTGCAAAGATGCATACTTTAGGCAAGAGTACGAATGCCAGAAATGATGTGTCTTTTCTCAGTCAAGTTTCCAGAAGAGCTTCTGTCATCACAAACTTGTTTATGCTGTACATGGAACATATTAAGATTTCTTCCCTGCTTGTCTTCCATTATTGCTTCTTCTAACACCCTATTCTCTGTCCACTAGTTGCTCTTGAAAGAGTCAGCAGCGTAGACATTGGGCAATAATTAATCTGCAAGCAAAGCTTATGAAGCTATTTTGATTTCACTTAATGTATTCAACTAGAGGTGATCAGAGCCTGTCCTCAAGAGAACTTCCATATGTCCTGAACACACAGACAAAACGACCATATTCTCAGAGTAAAGGGACATTTCTTCAGCAGCTTCTTTGTACCGTGCATTTAATACCATGTATGCTTAGTCCAAAAAACTATCTATCAGACTAGACTTTTACAGAAAAGGTTGGGACTTTTTTAAAAACAAATTACAAGGGCCAAGAAATAAACTTGGATCCTCTAATGAACAAGATTTTCACAAAATAATTGTGTGGCAAATGCTCAAGGCAATATGAAGGTAGTAATGTTCTCTTTTTGTACATAAGAAGTCATGTGTTTATTCACTGCAGTTTTATACCTCATGATACAAATTTTTGCCTATCATAAGAAACTGCAAGAAGTGCAGGTGACATTTTAATATTTTTTTATGTTTTATTTTTGTTTTCGAATACACAAGTCTTCAGAACTATGCACGTATGATCCAAAATTAGGGTCATGTATATTTAAGCACCTCTGCAGAAAAAGATTTTATTTCAGCGCTAAGTTCTGTGCTTATGATTCACTAATGTAAACATGGTCCATATTTAGCACTTGAAAGAAGGTATGATTCAAACTCCTGCACTACCTAAATATAAATATTGATGTTCAGCTAAATTCTTAGACATGATCTAGCTGGAAACGAATACTTTCATCAGACCTCTGAAATGTCTAATAACTACTGCTGTATTTTTCATATTAAAGCTATCACTGATCATTTCACAGTTTATAAATTGAAATTTTACCTTATCAACTTACACAAAGAAAATCTGACATTGGAAACATTCAAAGTTCTTTTTCTTAAACTGTTTTGAAACTTTGAATGTTTATTTAAACTGAGAATGTTATTAATGAAAACACTTCTATATTTTGAAAAATGTGTATCATTTAACTACACTGACTACATTTTTGCTCCTGTAAAACAATGACGAATTTTATATTACTTGTTTGCTTCTGCTTACGTTTTGAGATCTGTAAGAGTAAAAATATTCCAAGTAGTGCAACTCGTGAACACAGCTCCTTACGTTTTTAAATGTTCATTATTAAACCCAAAAATATCTCAATTTAAGCATTACTTTTCAGAAATATTTTGCATTTACTAGTCTAAAACCCCACACATTTTAGAAAAGTTAAGTTAGTTAAATAAAGAAGCAAGACAGAACAGACACAGAAAAAAAAAGCAGTTTTTCTATATAATACTTGAAAAAACAAGATTAGAATATTAAATAATTAATAGTCAAGATTATCGGCACAAAATTTGTAGGGACTCAAACCAACTTTTATGAAAACCAACAGCTGCAGCAGGGTGCGACGCTGCCAGCCCAGCTGCTGGTTACCTTGCTGACGGAGTAATCACTGCCCTGGCAGCAGAGTCAGCAAAATGGAACAAAATGGCCCATGACTTTGCTGTCCCAGTGCGCAGCTTGGATCATTAGCACCAGCCACCTTCTCTGGCAGTTCAACTTGAACTCCATCAGGTGAGACAGAGACATTTTTTCCCACCTCTTTGCTTTGCTATGGTGACAGTAACTTCCACTGACGCTGGCACAGAGAAGTTACATCGGAGAAGAAAAGTAACTTCATCAGCAACCACAGGAATGTGTCCCTGAACTCGCCTGGCAGAGCTTGTCCTCCAGAGAGCTCTAGACATACTGTGTTTTCCTTTGTGATAAGGTTACAGAAGAAATACAAAAAGACAAGATGAAAATGTTGTTGGAGAAAATTATTCAAGACTGGGAAGACTGATTTATAAGTAATGTGCATAAGGTTAAAATCAAGTGAGTGAAGTCATCCAGCAACTGATATCAAAGAAGGAAAGCAGAGAGAGCTGGGAGGAGACCGTCAAGAGCATCAGAATGGAAGGAAAGGCATAGGAGTCATAACAGCCAAATATGTGCAAGAATTTAGAAAGCAGGAGAATAAAACCAGCAGAAAGCTGAAGCACAATGGTGATGGCATACAAGGCTCTAGGCACAGAAGAGCAATTTGACTTGAGAACAGTTTGGACAAGAAAGGGATAAAAATATAAGGTTTCAGAATCACGCTATACATTTAAGAACAACTGGTAATCAGCAAAAACTTAACAGGGGAAAAGGGAGATAAAAATTTAGATTGCACTGAGGGAGAACAACCTTTCATCCTCTGCAGGAGAATCAGTCTTTAAACCTACTATCTTGAGTAAACAAGCTAGATTTTACAGTGATGTATCGATGAATTCCATCCCACTAATTCCACTGTCCAGCAAATGGGTGGTAAAACACCCATCAGAAAAGGGCAGCACATGACAGTGTCTTAACCACCAACGCCACCTGCTAAGGGAGTACGTGCAGCCCTAATCCTGATGCGAGATGAGGGTTAACAAGAGGGCAGTCAAGAACAGGCATCTCAACTAACAAGTAAGAACAACCACACTAGCTCAATTCTCCAGCTTGGCTAAAGCATGAAGCATAATCTAGAAGCAGAAGCAAGAAATAAAACTACAGGCAGGAGAAACGTGGTAGCGTCGCTGAAGTGACCAGAGGATGGCTGGGATAACCGTGAAACGATATTTTTTTTGGCAGTAGAACCAGTGAATGAGTAGACAAGCTACAGTAACCACTTAGCAGGCAGAAAAGTAATATTATTCCTTCTGATGGTGCAATAATCTAATCACTTGCCTACAGAAATCCGAGATGTTCTGTTCTGAAGAAAATTCCCAAGTTAAATACATACAGTAGATAATGTTAAAGAAATCAATTAACTTCCAAAGAAATGAACACGTTTTAATTTTGCTACTGAAAATCATTTACATTATTCCATCAACATAAGCAAAAAAAACCTTTGACAGTGATGGTAAGAAAAATGAAATAAGGTCCTTTAAATTAAGCATAATTTTCTGTTTGTAATCGAAACCAATGAGTACACTACTTTATCGGGAAAAAAATCAGGGTTGATTTACTTCTTTCCATCCTTCAAATATTGTATTTTTCCTATATATTCTCTATAAAATCCCCAGAAATTATTTATTGCGTGAGAAGACAGCAGTTACATACCTACAAAAGAGAAAAAACATTAAATGCTTGCAACTGTCCCATCTGTACTTAAACCAGAGTTGCCTGCTAGTTGAAGCTTGTCCAGCTGGCAATTAAATCCATTAATCCAATCAATTCTCTTCCAATTTGACTTTGATGCAGTTGGGTCACAGCAGTGATTCAAAACATTTAAAACACACACTGTACATGTATGGGTTTGTGTTCTTAATATCTACCATGTATTAAAGTAATTAGCATAGCAACATCAGTTGGATCAATAGTCAGTATTTACTATGGTGGACTTCATTCATGACTATACAAACTTCCTTTCACAAAAGAGTAATTTCCTTGGCTGAAAATGCAGTTTCTTGATTTCAGATTCAGCAATCCGAACTGATGCGTCTACCTGCAGCTGGCAGCCCGACGGCAATAGCCAGGAGAAAAGTGAACTTTCTGCGTCTTTAGATTCCCACTTCCTCCGGCTCATTGTTTGCAGCGCCTGGAGACGCTTCCAAAGTCGAACTATTCTCAGTGTTCACAGAAACACACAGCCCGTCCGTGTCATCTGGTAAAGGTGTTAATATTCTTCCAGATGACAGCTCTATGTTTTTCCTCAGTTGTGGATAATGGCAGAATAAGCTCTGATTTTAAATCAATAGTAAAGATTCTGAGTAAAGTCTCTTTTACACTCGGAACGTGATTCATGTAGCTAAAGTGTCCTTGAAGCTTTAAGCCCTATTTAAATAACTTCCAAGCACACAAATAGATGGTTTTCAGAGTGGAAAACGCTGAGACAGGAGCAGCTCCTTGGATCCTTGATCGACTACTTTTTTTGAAGAAGTGGCAGCATCCTGACAGTATTGAGTGTCTCCAGCAGTAACATACATCTTTTCTTGGTTGAAAACCAGCTGAAGACACACATCCTCTCCCTCCCCTCCCTCAAAGAAATCATGTGAAAATATAAACTAAAGAAAAGTAAAATCTAAGGTTGCAGTTGCTCTTTCTGAAAAAGTCTCTTTTAGAAAGGACCCAGCCTTTATTTGACAACAGCATGATGTCTAAAGTCTTAAAAAGAAAAGAAAAACATCTACTGATCCAGAAAATAATAATATATATTTCATTATGATGAGAAGGTCTTAAATTCAGCTACAGAGTACTCATACTACATGGACAGCTAACTAAAAATATTGAACCAGTTTAGTTTTTAAGGTAATTAATTTTGCCTGCTTTGGACTTTTTCTACATTGAACACTAGAAGTACTTTTTCTATATATCAATTGCACTAAATTCAGGTACCGTTCTGGAGAACTGAAAAGCTGCAGTGACTGTTATCTTCACCATTACATATAAGTAAATCTTCTGTAAGTACTTAATGAAGTTGTAACTAAATAATTATAAAATATTAAAATAGATGTGGTGCAGTAGAATAAATCTTGCCTCTTAAGTAGTAACACTTTTAAAAAAGACCAGCAAAATAGCAGGTATAAGAAAAAAGCTTACAATTTTCCAAAATATTTGTGATAAAGATCCTTATCGATTTACAAGTTACATAATCATGGGAATCATACATAATCAGCCTTGCCACTGACTACAAACACAGGAATAAGCAGAAATAAAATTAAAAAAAAAACCAAACCAATTTCGAGACCGCATTGGACCAACATTGAACAGATTCATCAATGAACTAGAAAAGTTCAGACAGTTCAGACTGTTGAATAAGTGTATGTAGAGTTCAAATCGAATATGGTCTGGCAAATGTAAAGGAAAAGCAACGCTGAAGGAAAAAGCAGCCATAAAAAGATGACAACTAAAAAATGGATTATTTGCTTCATATTGTGCAGTTTCTCCATTTTCACTAGCTGAATAGAATTGCTACTTGAACAGGATGTGATTTTATCCATAGCGATTTTTTCTCCTCCTAAACTGCTAAGCTTTAGCAATATTGCCAACTTTTATGTGCTGCATGTGAATGCTATAGTTACACGTATGCAATTCAATGTTCTTACATGGGTTACAGTTGGTTCCTTCATGTGGGAAGGTCTGTATATACAACCAAAGAACTTCTTTGATTTACTTTTCAAATCTTTTATTTTCTGCTGCCAACCTGCCTGGCTTCACTTTTTTTTTTATTATATGTTGGCTGCTAGTGAGCATTCTCAGATCCATACGTCTAAGACTGACAGACAAGCTGTCCATTGGACACCAGCTGAGTTATCACATGAGACAGACCTGAGAGCACTTCCAGGGTAACATGATGGTTGTTACTTAAATATATTCATGCAGTATTCTTTCACATCCTTCATCTCATGGTTATGATATGTTGTATATTGTTATATATATGCTCTGTGAGCTCCTACCACATTAAGAATGTGCCACAACAGCTTTCTGAATGTCTCTGCCTGTCAGATGGGAAAAATCCAGGCTTTTCTTGCTGTTTTTAAAAGGACTATTTTGCTCTTACATTTTTGTTTTACTTATTCCATTCCATTCCATTAACATGAACATGCCAAAATAAAGACAGCAATGGTGCTTTCCACCCCAAAAAAGTTTTCTATAAAAAAACTCCTTTGAACTATGGGTGCAAGTGGAAATGGAAATAGGAAGCCAAGGTCTGAAGCTGAAAAGAGTTAAGAATAAAACCTATTTTTCCTCTAACAAGGTTGCCAAAATGCATGGTGGAGAGCTTCCCAAAGTGGCAAATAGTTTAAAGGCAGGAAACACTGAGCAGAAGGATATCATTCACCTGCTAACCAAAGTCTCCCCTGCACTGTCTCCTCCACCCCCGCTTCAGAACATCTATGGGTTATCCATCAACTAACGATATCAAACCATCAGTGCTGTGGTCCTTGCTTATTGCAATAATTTGCATGTATTACTTAGGCGGAAAATAAATATTTCTCTCTCACTGCTGATAATTCACAGCACACCATCCAAAATCAAGCAGGCTCTTGCAGAATTACAAATTAATGGCACCCGTTTTTACAAAAGAGGATTAGGTAGGTAACTTTTCAGTTGAAATATGAAGTACAATGTACTCCTGCTCTCCATATTAATGAAGTTAAACTAGCGTGTACAGCAAAATATCTTAATATAAGAGAGCAACTCCTGTAACTGGTCCTATGAACAAACCTCAAGGACCACTGATGAGTAAGTAGTTGTAAATCATGGGAAATTACACTTCTTGAACAGGAATTGTAGCCAGTGTTTCCATGTGTGAGCATGAACATTTCATAAAGAGGAGGAGAACAGTCTCCCAGGACATGAGCAAAAACAGAAAACATGGGTGCATTCGGTAAGACAGGTCTCTAAAGGGACAGGGCCAAAAGGTCCTCCAAGAGCTTGAGATACAGTAACAGCCCAAATGTAGCTCAGATGTTAACTGACCTGAAATTTGTATTGGGTTTTCCAGATCCAAAACCTGAACAGTTGTAGGCAAATCCCAACAATTTCCAGTGGAACATGCTGACTTTGCAGAAACTGCATATTTCAATGAAAAAGCCCTGATGGAAAATCCTCAGCAAGTCTAATTACAAAGGAAATGTTGGAAAGAGGACAAAGTTTAGATTAAGATTTTTTTAATTGCATGTTACAAGAAATGCTTCATGAACTTTTCAAAGCAATACCAGGTTTTGCTTTATGTTGTTATAGCCCAATATTTTGAGTGCTCTGTATGTTAAAGTTCTTGTAGAAAAATGCCAGCTGTTTCCTGCCTAGTAAATTATATTGTCAACTTTTGCCAGTGACTGTAAGGCAGCTTTACAAGGCTCTGCTGATAAAGGCTTAAAATGTTTGTTTTAACGGAACAAGTAGTGCTTTAATCAGAACAGTCTATTAGGCCACTGTGCAGATCTAGTAAGCCTTAGATGGCAGAGATGATGGTTAGCAGCAGTTGTTTATCAAATAAAGGCTAGAATTTACAAACTTCCCAGTAAATACAAGAAAAACAGAACAGGAGAGGACAACAGAAAAGGTATGCTTCAAGCTAAAAGAAGCACTATTTCTTTTGTTAAAGAAACCTAAACAAATATAGGAAACATTTATATGAAGAACAAAGTGCCCTGCACTTTTTCATTATCTGCAGTTTTAGTTTTGTTTAACTTCTCTGAAGGAAAGCAAGAAAGTACTTACTAGATGAAAATGTTGTTTTACAAATGCAAATTGTTTATGCTTTAAGCTGGAAGTCATGTACATGTCAGATGAACTGCAAATAAAACAGCAAGTGTAAATCCTATTTACAATTTTCTGGTGAATGCATCTTTTCCATTTGAAAGCAATTTAAAAAAAAAAATGAAAAAACCTTAAAGAATCTGTATTTTCTCTGAACAGCACATTGAAGTCATCCATGGATAAGTTAATCTGAAAACATTCCCAGTCATACGAGAGCGGTTTTTCCTTCACTCTGCAAGTTATATTAAAATTACTTCCAAAATTCTATTCATTCTACAGTAACGAAAGAGAAGCCAAGAAAAATACTTCAAGTATGTCCACCACTTGTCCCATCTATGGCTACAGGTACAGCGCCCAAAGTCATCCAAATACTTTACATTCTTGTGCACCATGATGCACTGAAGTCATTCACAGTCCTGCCTTGTGCCCTTGTTTAGGTACCTGGTTTTTGTTTCAGACCAGCAGCTGGCAAACTTTTCAGTGCATGTAAACAGAAGATAGACTCTGCTGAAACAGGCAGAACTACCACTGTCATTCTTAGGAGGCTAAAAAAGCTTAATTTCCTCCGGGTCATAAAAGGTATAAACATCCTTCAGAATAGTTTTAGCACAGTGGCATAAGATTTTAAATTAATTATTGCCCGTCCCATTACATCAATGACCACAAATCACGTATTTTATATGAATTGAAAATACACTAAGTTTACCCTAATAGGGATTAACTTCAAATGGCAAATTGCTCATTTCAAAATGTAATGATCAGGAATGTAAATCCTGTTACAAACATGAAGTTAAGACCTAGTTAGATCTGAACAATATAACCGGAGCCTGTCTCAAAGTTAGTATAATTGGGATAATATTGTTCAATGGACTAAAAGACAGTCCATTCTTTTTATAGTCTTTTTGGTTACAGCCACACCAACAAAATAAGTGCCTGAAACATTAATTCCTATAGTTGTTTTAGTTTCTCAGATTTCAAATAATATTAAAAATAAACAACAATTATGCTCTTGTGCTATGGCACTGTCCCAAAAAGAACACAGCTTTTTCCACCTTGTTAGAAAAGGAACTGAGAGTTACTATTCAAGAAAACTTTTTAATTAAAAATGGAAGAGAATGTGGAAGCTTTGAAGTCTTTCATTCTTAGTTTGATCACCTGTCCTATTTACTACATCTCCTTTCTTACAGTGTCTGTCACTGGGGTTCTGCCCTGTGACTGACAGAGTAACTCTGGTGTCCACCTCCGTTCCCATTTGTGTCCCTACTGACAGATAAGACCATTTTCCTAACTTCATGGTGACATGTGCATTACAAATCCAGAATTAAATTCCATTTTAGATGCATTTTGTGTTAACAGCTTGAACCTTAGTCTTCCAATTATATATTCCAATTTATAAAATTGCGTAACACTGAAATATAAAGTATTTTGTCTCTAGATAATGTAGCTAATTAAAAAAAAAAAAAAAAGTTTAGTCCCTTCAGACAATAGCAATACTTCCAGATTCATAAAAAAGCCAAAGTGCTCTATAAAGACATCTCTCTCAATTGCACTGGCGCCTACCTGATGCATCACAATTTTACAAATTTTTGTCATTCTTTTCAAAATTCTGTACAACTCCCCTCTTCACATATGTTCTGTTTGCTGTCACTAAGTCCATTAAATTTCTCCAAATTACAGACTATTAAAGCTGAGAACACTTATTTCTTCATGCTATTATTCATATTTTTAGAAAAGCATGCGCAGGAGTGTCTACTCTTAAATGAGAAACACCATTTCCTCGTGTATACCCACACTATATATTCTAGTCTTCATGTTATAGAAAATATAAAAACAATTATGCCTCCTGTAAGAGTGATGTTTAGTGTTATGTCAAGCTTCATATATTGTGTATTTACAACATAGATTAAGTAACTTCAATGTTGTCACTGCACAAGGAAGCTAAGGGAAATGTCTTCCTTTCTTTCACACATGAAAAACAGTATATTACATAAGTTCCTTGTTGCGTTTCACTCAAGTGTGTATAAAATCATATAAATTCAATATAAATGTAAATTCCTCAACAAAATTGGAATATAAACCCCATAATCTTGAAAACACAAACCATCCTCTAAATGTTTCCTTCATAAAATAAGACAAGTAAGCTTAAAATAGGGTTAAAAATAATCTAATTCACGGTTGCACCTCAGGAATTATAAAAGTCTTTAAAAGTCACTCCAGGAACCCGGGAAAAAGCCTGGAGTGGGTGCAGGACCCACTCCCACACAGGCCAGTAATTATCACCTTCAAATGCAGCCCATTAGCCTGACTAATACAGAATAAAACCTTCCACACAGCACCACAGTCCTCCCTCCGTTCCTTGGTCCTGTGAGGTTATAACAGATATAGCGCACCACCTAGCACTTAGAATGGAGGTGGTAGTGGCGCTACACAGATTATCTAATACGCAATTAATTTAAAGCACCTGTCCCTATGTTGAACTAATAGGATTAAAAAAACAGTCTAAACATCCGTCAGAAGAAAGGCCAGCAGGCAGGGTGTGCGCTCAGCAAGTTTTGTGCAGGTGCAGCGAGCTCTTGTCTGCCTTGTGAGACTGAGCAGGAGAGGGGAAGGCGCGGAGATGCTGCCACCACACAGCCCTTCCACAGCATCTCCCACCACAACGCAGAAACGGTCGGTCAGTGCTGCTGCTACAATACCCAGGAAACACAGGCAGCAGTGGAAGACTGAAATTTCACTTTCAATAACCTAAAGTATGCTTACAGAGAGCTATGGCAGGCAGATCCAAGCCTGATCTGCCGGCGTTTCAAATCACCCAAGCGCGTCCTCCCTTCGGTCCAAACACCCTTCAGACTACAGCCACACAGCACTGCCCGCAGGCTGACCTGGTCTGACTGTGAATATATATATATCTTTATGTTTCATATCTTTAAGGTATCTCTAAGAGATCTATTCTATTGCAACTTAGTAAAACCAACCAAACAAATTCCCCACATCCCTCACAGCTTTAAGAAACACAAGCGCAGCAATGTAAACTTCAGTACATCTAGTTCTGGTTATTCACCATCGTTCTAACTTTGACACATTAAACTCAAGCTGTTTTTTTAACAACCAGCTCAGCAGACCTTATAAACTTGCATACGTACACCCTGTAAGTGTTTATTAACAGTTACCTTCCTCAACTGATTGCAAACATTTGATCGCACTCTTGCGGTTACGACAGAAAAGAGCTGAAGATAAACACTGCTGTACTTAATGCTTTCTGAATGACAGATAACAAGATGCATTTCAAAGAGCTAATTTCTGGTCTGCTTAAAAATCAAATGCTGCATTCAACTGGATTCAGGTTCTAAAGTATGGAGATACTGTTCTATTTGCTGTTATCTCTAACGAGGTATAGCAGGATTACAGAATGTAAACTATAAGTCTTTACTCAACGTTGGAAATTAAAAACAATAGATGTGGCTGGCCTGCATCCACGGGACGCAATTATATTTTAAATCCAGAACACAAATGCAATATCCCACACACAGATAAACAAAACAATTTGATTTCCCAGAGCTATGTGCTCTGTTCTACTTTCAGAGTTCTGTTTTAATCAGGCAAGGTAAACCACAACCATTATTAATTCATTTAATTATGGTAAGGGATGCCACATTTTAGAGAAGGAAAAGAATACACTCAGCGTAACTGGATATTGCATCCAGTTTTTAAAAGACCAAAAATGCCCAGTTTAAATTTATCCAAAAGAAAATACACCTGACAAAACCTTGGAATAACTTTTGAGATTTTGAAAATCTCAGGTCTAATAAATATAACCACCTCAGAGAAATTATTTTCTTCTTTAAAACATTTCTCTATGGATGAAAACCATGAACACCACAAACTTGTCGAAGTTGTACTTATCAGATGCAAACACTCAAATACATTCAACATCACAATTTTGTAAAACAAAATGACAATACAGAAATATTCATCCAATCAGACATTTGCTGGAAACCTCTCCCAGCCTTTTTTGACAGGTTAACCAAACCCATGAAGTTACAATCATCTTCCTCGACCTGTCCCTTTACACCACCAACCTTGTGGAAGCAGTGATGTAGTGCAGTAAACTAATCCTAACCATCCTTCCGTACCATGAACATTAGAGCAGAGCTGGAGGGAAGCGGAAGCTCTCCTGCTGGCTCCAGCTAACGCCGCAGTTATAAGCCAGGTCAGGAGAGGAAAGTTTCCCCCGCAGAATAACATGGAGCCAGCTTAAGTCAACACCAAATTAAGCCATATGCAAGTTTTTAGATAAAGCTTACGCAACACCATTGGAAAAGACATATCAGTTATCCCCAGGAATTTCAGACGTGTGGAAAAAAGTTGTTCTAGACATCATTTTGCCCCAGGAATCCAGAAGGAAAGAAACAAAGAAACCCTCTCCAGCCATCAACCTCATAGGGAAGGTCTACAAAACCTTATGCGATGTATGGCATAAACTCAGATACAGCTGAACAGACTCAAGGGCATCTCTGGGGAGCAACTGGAAAAACTGAGTCCCATGTTGTCTGGTCCACATGACAGAGGAGGGAGCACTGATACTTACCATCTCTCCCAGGCATGTTTGCTGTGAGAAGGTAGATGGAGAAGACAATGGAGAGGCAAAAATATCAGGCATACTGTCAGTTCTTTCCCCTAACTCACACAAACACCTGCACGCCCTGCAGGGCAGGGAACCGTGTGTGCTTTGTGCAGGATTAGGCAGTCTGGCCATGCAAAGGGCTCGGTAGCCTGCAGCTGGCCATCCCCTCCTGCAGCCCAGACAGACATTTGCTGAGTTACTGCAGTTGTTCAATCATATTAACCACACTGAGGGTAAAGCACTTCTTTTCCTGAAATCCCACTAAGATTATCACATTGCATTTAATCGCTTCCAAGGAACAGACAGCGAGAGTGAGTGAGTGAGAGAGAAAGTGAGGGAGGGAGGGGAGCGAGACAGTGGGGGGCGGGGGGAGAAAGAAAGAGAAAGCAAAAAAGGGAGAGGGAGAGATGCGGTTGTGGCAAACGAGCTGTCTTCAGACTCAATCCACTAAAGCTTCAGAAGTATGAAATACACATGGACAGTCGCTAAGGAAGTATCTACAGTGAAGCTTAGAATCTCTGCAATTTGATGCACCAACATTTCCTCTTGTAATACATCATTGGCATTGCTTACCCCTTTGGCGAAAAGCAGCTTGTCACTTTGCAAACTATGGAATAACCAACTGTGCAAAAATCTTTAAAAAGGAGGCGTAATTGATCTTTAAAATTCTGTAGCACTTTGAAAATCTCGTAGTGTCTCAGGTTTTGAGATCAGTGTTTTACAGGGAATATAAAGCAACTGTCTTAAGACAGTAGTCTTTCTACTCCACAGTTTTTCCTCTAAACTTATCAACTGCTGCATTTAATTAGCAGAGCAATACACAACTACAGCACTAAATTCTTTGTTCTCTTTTGACAGGAAAAGTAATCTGATAGTGTGCATTAATAATGATACAAAGAGGAGGTTCTAACTAGATATAAGGAAACAGTTTTTACTAGGTGGATAATTAGTAGTTGGAACAGGCTGCAGAGAGAGAGTTGTGGAATATCTGCTCCCGGCCATTTTCAAGACCTGATGGGAGAAAGCCCCGAGCCACCTGCTCTGAACTCAGTGTTGACCTTGGTTTGAGCAGCACATTGGTCTAGACAACCTCCTTCCAACCACAGCGATTCAATGGTTCTACGGTCTACTGTCATATAAAAGGTATCAAGTTACACAAAAGCACCACAGAGAACCCCAGGAGTTTTCAAAATTAGCTTTTTTCAAAAAAATACTATCCATCAGGAATTTTGTTCCAAGTACCTGGTTGTGTTACTTACACACAGTGTCATTAAATCAATGGTATGACTGAAAACCTTTTAGTAAACCCACATTTTTAATAAATTTATGAAGCACATGCAATAGAAGTTAGCAAAAGACCAAAAAAAAATCAAGTATCCACTTTTTGGGATATCCACTGTAAATAAATAATGGCTTTCCACTGAATTCCTTTTATAAATATCAGCAACAACATAGTAATTTACAGGCAACGTTAAATGTGTTTCTTCATAACAGCTATTTCCGATTAAGATTGAGTCCCTTAAAAGCACACATATTCATTAAAGCAGACGAACCCCCACACAGCCTGAGGACGCAGACGCAGACACCCATGCAGAAAGCACTTTGCAGGTGCAACACATCCTCACCTTGAGGTTGGGTTTTGAGAGGAGTTTCAAGAGTTCTCTGATCTCACTGCTCAGTGGCTTGCTCTGCAGCTCCTCAGCCAGCTGGGTGGGAGATGGAATTGACACAAAGACCATTAGCAAAGCATTGTTTTACCCAGCGCATCAGTGACAACCCAGAATCTATCTTGTTCAAGGTTATTACTTTCCAGCGTGTTCAAACAGAAGCCAGCATGAAGAAAAACACCATCAATCACCGCGCTTCTTTTTCTGGCCCTCAGTGGACCAGATTTAAGCCAGGCCTTTTGGCTCAGTTTAACACAAGTAATCATTTCTGGCAAGGGTGCAGCCAGATCACATTCTGATTTATAGCGATGGGGGCAAATCCCAGCACTTCATTTAAGTGAATGGTCCTTTGCGTGCAGACAAAGGACTGCTTGTAAAAATGACTGGATCAAACTTTGACACTGTCTATAAAAAACAGTTTTGAATGAGGTGGTGAAATCCACACTGCTTCCAAAAACCCACAGTAGCTGCGCTGTTTAGGACTGGGATAAGAAAGCAAAGTGCCCCTACAGCGCAAGCAATCTGAACCTTTTATTATGTTTACACATACACTGGAAGGAGCTTGTTAAATGTGAAGCGGGTTAATCATAATGTAGTTTATAACAGGTCATCAGCAATTCAAAACCCTAAAATGCAAAAACTGTGTCCTAACAACAACATCAGTAATTTATGTTTGGTTATACTACAAAATTGTGGTTTAGTGCACAATAGACCAGCAGTCTAACGTTTAATCCCATGGCTATTTGGCTCATGTCTTGAGTTTTTCTTATCACGACATTCTCAACTAATTTGGACTCAAGAGGCATATTTTACTGCAGGACTTCAGACTCAAACTGTTTTTCCAGAAGAAGGAAAAGCTAAAACATATTTCACAACACTGAACTTTAGTTTAAAATTCTGAAGCTACATGGCTCATAATCCAAAACGTGATTTCAGATAATCACTTATTTTCTTTGCATTAAATCAGTACCATAAAAATGTCTCAAAGGAAGATTGGTTATTTGCAGCAAGTAATTTTATGCGTCTAGCCTGATTTTAAATTTGTAATTTCATTTTGTATAAATTGTCAAGATAAATGGATAGAAGTATATTTTGCATAATTATATATAATAGACAATTCTAGAAGCAATTATAGACACCAGACATGGTTTGAATACTTTTTTTTAACCCTCAAATTAATACCGGGGTAACAGGACTGAAACAAAAATTCACCACCTACAGTCCCACAGACTTTTAACTATAATTCATAGATAAAAATGTCCATCAAACACATCAGTGCTAATCTTAACAATATTTGTGTCCTAATACTGAAAGATTAGAACACAATCTCTGTAGGAAAGGTTAGAATGAAATATTTCAGGCACATAAAGCCAAATATTGAGGTAATCTGACTGCAACCTAGTCTGCATGTTCTACGGAAAGGCTCTACAAAGCCGAGAATAATCCATGATAGGAATGACAGCAGGTACGACACAGGTTCCTCTTGGTTCATTCTTCAGCTTGTACTACTCATCACTAGAGCATAACATCAAGTCATTCATGTCTCATCGATGAAAACTAGTAATCACTCAGTAAGAACGACTGCTTCAGCATTTCTCTCTCAGACGAGTTGTGCACAAGCATCTATTAACTTCAGCAGAATTGGTGTTTGCTTTGGTGGTGCAAATATAAATGCAGGTACATAAGGGTTAGCACAGTGAGAAACAGAAAGAATATTTTGTTATTGTTTTAACAGACGTTTCAGTCTCATAATTTAGAAAATATTTGTTCAAAGATGAAATAATTAAAAATTTGCTTTCACTCATATAATTTACAAGGTTATCGCAAATATTTCCATAAAGGTCTTAAAGGCACATGTAACACCCCGTGATAGAAGAGGAAGACAAAGATGATAGAGAAGGAAGAAGACCAAGCCATGTTTCCAGATTAGCAAACAGATATCACCAGAGCTAATTCTTGCGCTTCTAGCAGTTTTGGACTGGATCTCTCTTCGTTGTTGTTGAAGTACCGAGATTTGTGACAGCTACCAGCAGTAGCACAAACTATATGGAACACTCTGGGCACATTGAAACTGTGCTGATCACCTCCTGTGCCAAAGACTTCAGGAAAAGCTGGCTGAGAACCTCTTCTATAGTTCTCTGTTGAGGGAACCATAACGTTTCACCAAATTTTTATGAAGAGCTGCCACTACAGAGAAGGAAAAACAAAGCAAGGGAGGAAGGCAGGTGCGGAGTGAGGCTGGCGAAATGAGGAGTACCAGGGCCTGGGGGTGTAAAGCATCCGGAGAAAGTTCTGAAACTTCTTTTGCCAGAACAGTCTTTCTAATAACCTAGTGGCCTTATTTGCCATATATACCTATGCTGCCCGCAATGATTAGAACATTTGCATGAAATCAAGGGTCCTACGTCAGACACTGCTGCTCCAAAATAAAAGGCAAACAGAATCTCTGATGGGAAATTCAGCCGAAAAGTCACTGGGGGTGAGAAGAGAGAATGTATGGCAGCTAGGAATATGAAAATGTTTAGAAAAGCAGGCTCACCACAATTCTTACCTCTGAAATCGCTTTATAAAAATAACACAAGAATAAAACACACTCCTTGAACAGTTTTTAGTTAGCAGCACCTCAAATCTGCGTTTTAAATCAAACAGGAAATATGCACTTGTTAATAAGAACATCTCCTTCTTTGTTTAACTATAGAACAGTTACTATCACTAGGAAAACAAAACATTAATTTGAAGCCTATTGAAATACAAGTGTGTTTTATATCACTAACACGCTCTTAAATCCCTGGAGTTGACAACTAGTTAGATAAATGTGCCAAAAACTGGATAGCACTTTAATCCTGGAACTTCATGGTTTTTGGAGTCACAAAACCCACTGCATGTAAATTAACTTCCTCAAAGTTTGCTGATAACTACTGAAACACAGAAAATGCTGCAGTGTGCTAGCCTGACTTCAGCTGCCAAAGGACATCCTCGTTCTATGGGATGGTGCCCATAAAACCAGCTGTTCAGAAATGAAGAACCAGCAAGAGGATCTTTAAAACTAAGCTGTCCTTAAAAAGCAGGCAGATGTCTAGAGACTCATGTCTCATGTCCCAACATACGTACGTTTTAAAAATACTACCATATATACATAATTATACATTCATAGGGTTAAAAAACCTGACCTCTCTCAACTGAGGAGTGACAGAGTACTTTAATTTGCGGATTTCCAAAAGTATACATTTTAAATGGGGCTGAACAAAGAATGAGATTGCTCAGCATTTCTGAAAACATCAAGAACTAAGTTTTGCATCCAAAAATAAGAAATCATTCTTATTAAGAATTTTAGCCCAGAGATCCGTAACACAAATTTTAACAAGGATTATTAATATGTCACCAAGAACTTAATGAAGAGAATTTCAACCAGCTTTCTAATTTTCAAAATTACTATCAACATTATTCAAAGCTACTTGAAGGTTAAAAAAATATTACTAATATATGCCTGATGTCAAAGCTAATGCATTATTATATTGGGTATAGGGTATGTTACATGATATATCTCTAGTCCTACTGAAACATGATGAATTACATTATATCCTTTTTTCAACAGAATTCAAATATGTTTAATTTAGTTTTTCATTAAAATGCTACCATTCTCAATTCACAACATCTAACCACTTGTAAAATTTAAAAATCAAAAGCTAATAATTATATAAAAAGATAGTTAAGATTTTAAAACGTCTGTAAAGTACGTGAAGTTTCAAACTTGCCGTATTTGAAACTGATCCTAATACCTACTGCCTTTTCCAAAAAACAACCCGAGATCATCAATTGCAACAAAGATTTCTGGATTTCACCTAAACCACAGTTTATTAAACATTTCTCTATCCTGGCCTGCCTCAGGTTCAGTCATAGTTTATACAGGTGTGTGCACAATTCATCTGAATCCTAGAATTAACCAAATAGCAAGAAATGGCAGGTTGGATTTTTTTCTTTAAAATAAAAATTATAGTAACAGGAAATTAACTACTCCATCAATGCCGACCACTTTTACAATTTATTTTTTGGTTATGAAGGTAATTTGGAGCGCTCCAATATCAATAAATCACTACTGTATTTTTTCTTGAATAGCTTTTGGATTTTTTTTAACAAGCCTCCTTCCTAGGCATTTCATATGCTTCATTTCTGTAGTATTATCTGTCATTTTTCATGTTCTGTCAGCAATGCTGCTATCTCATTTGTCTTTATTTTTCCAAAGCATTCCTCTTGTCTGTGACTTTCTCAAAACACTAACAGTTGACAGCTTTTCCCCTCCCCATAGAGTTCCAACCTGTAATTTCTATTACGTAGTTACTAAAGCAGAACAAGAGGCTATCTAGATGCAATGTTTTTATAACAGGCAAGTGAATAAAAATCAAAGTAATATCAGCAACGAGCCCGGTGATGACAGCACCTTTGGAAACATTTGCAGCTTCTTATGATTTCAGCTCAGAGGATTACATTCATATGTTTGCACTATGAGGAGTTCTGCTTGCAGACAGTTTTTTGGGAGACTTGGTACCAGTGATCTCAGCAGGGGACACTTACATCATCTGCCAAAGCTGCTGCACCATGGAGTATGGGCACCGGGTTCTGTTTTTCATAATAATGCAGTTTTTCATGAATCTGGAAGACAATAGCACAAAACGGTAAGTATATTTAGCAGCACGAGAAACAGTACAAAACGACCCTGTTTAGCTAACTGATCTGTTGAGTGTCTGTAACTAAAGAAACATCCTTATAGTAACCTACAGGCAGCAATCATGTAAATGTAATTCATCATCATCCTCTGTTGAAGTGCTAAGAATATGAAATCAGATGGAAAAAATGCTCAGTATGTAGACCAACCCACAGAAAAACTAAACATTTGTGCTTTTTCTCTCCTGACTTTCCGTGTCCATATTTCTAACATATTGCTTTAAGTATCAATTACATTTTATATTGCTGCTGAAAACACAAAGCATAAAGTGTTTATCCCCAAGTTGGATATAAAAAACCCTGTAAATTATGATTTATGAAGTGAAATAATAGCCTGCCACCCACATCTTGACAGACAGCTTCGAGGAGCGGCTGCCGTCATTAAAATAATTCAGAAACAAGGGCAAAGTACTGCTAGCATGAATTCTAACACATCTGAAAGAAAAGGGCAGTCCTTCAGCAAGTTAAAGTCATTTAGGAGCATTTAAAGTTTTTAATGGGGAGTTATCAACATTAAAAATGCAGTGCGCTTTCGTTCTTTCCAAAGGGGAAAGGATACACCATCATTTAAATACCCAGCCTCTTCCCTCCTCCACAAGTCATGCACTTCAAAATTTAGATTTTTCCCATGTGAAAGCTTAAAAGAGCCAAAATATTTTAAAGCTTCTAACAAGTTTTTTAAAAGTTATTTCAGAATGGCATAAAATAATATAATAAACATTCAATTTTATTTACATTATTTTCCTGAAGATACACAGATATACAAATATTAATTAAAATCTTTAAAAAGAAGACAACAGTAATCTGAACTGATGCAAACACACCCCATTCTTAGATTTCTACTTTAGTCTCGCTGCTCTGAAGGAGGCACGGACTCCAGATGGTTGGGGGAGTTGTAGAAGAAGCTAAATCTGGGACTTCTGTGCTTGGCAAGGGGGGGAACATGAGGTCTGGCAGAGGCCGCAGGGCCCAGAACTTGGCTGGGGAGCCCCTCACATCCTTGGGGTAGGGGAAACCCAGTGGTAACTTACACCTCCCGGGTGCACTGCTGGGGGAGGAAAGGGACAGACGTCAGTCTTCCTTCAAGTGAAGACGTCTTGCTTCAAATAGCAACCAAACCAGTGGTCTTTGCACACTGAAAATGTTTGGAGTTGACAGGATCATATCTGTTATGCACCAGCTGTCCCCTCCAGCCTCCCCTCCTCTTCCACATCTGCTTTTCTCTGCTTACTTTTACCCCCGGCAGCACTCACCCCTCTCACTGTCCATGACTCCCTCAAACTTCTCCCCAGCCCTCTCTTTTGAATTTAATCTGAATAGGGGCTGAATTTGACCTGGGTCATCTACGGCTGAGAAATCCGCACCACTTTTTGGAGGATTTCGGCTAAATGCAGTTTAACCTTTCTGTGCCAGCTGAGCGTAAAAACTGCAGCGCCAGTTACAGCAAGAGACACCGGTCATACGCTGTTTCTTTGCCTAGCAAACCCAGAAAGCAAGTTGCTTTTCAAAACTTTGTATTTTGCCACGGGCTGTATTCTCAGAGAACAATGTTTTGTCTGAAGAAGTAGCAAAATTATATATAACATATATATAGCACATATATATATGCAATGTGTGGTGCTTTAAAGGCACACCATAAAGGAATTTAGGCCCAGCACGTAGTTTTGTAAAAATAACTGAACACTGATCTGTTTACAAACTTAATATTCTACAAGGAAAAAAATACTTGTTGCACATTTTCTGCATGCTGTTTCCACGTGTAGAATTGAATGTCACTTCTGTGCTAATTCTTTTGGTTTAAGCTCCTCATCACAGCATAAGCTGGATCCAAAATTTTTGCTCGAATAATTATGTCAAGGAGGAGTCAATAATACACAGCTCTCGGCAACACAGTTGTGCTCGCGAGTGCTGCTGGGCTGGCAAAATTGTTCTTGGTATTGCTGCTTCTCTTCAGAAGACTGGAACAAGCTCTAGTGGGGAATCACAGAATACCATAACAAGATAATGCCACGTCAATGAGACTTGTGCTGGCCATTTTTCCTGTCTTCTACTGTGCTTCATAACACTTCCTAAGTCCACGTCTCTGTTTACTCATTTAGACTACAGGTTCTTTGAAGTAAAGGCCATACGACATTCCATTAATGTAACGTGGCATAGCAAGATCTAATTCTTGACTGATTCCTTCATCATTTTTGTAATCTTAATAAGACTATTTCTGTATATGGTTTGTTAAAGGCTATCGAAGTTCTGAAATGTCAAGGTGAAGTGTGAGAACAACACAGTTCCTCAGTTGCTATGTTCTAAAATGGTTTGTTCTGAACAGCAAGTATTTGTACCTCATCTGGAAAGTAAATGCAAAGCACTACTATCTCCAGAACATAAGTCTGAATTTTACATAGCTTATGTAGACATTGTTTACTCAGCGAAGTAAGACTAATCCATATTGGATGTCACCAAAAGTGTCAGTGACTGGAAAACCTCATATTTCTAGCTCACAAAGCACAGAAACTAAACAAAACAAGGAGCTGCAGCTCCCGGAGTTTAGCAGAAATTTGTGATTTACTTAGACTGTGAGCTTGAATAACTAAAAGGCATAATAAATCAAAAAGTCTCAAATCCATCATTTATTTGATTGCTTCAGACAACATCTTGATTTTATCCAGGCTGGGCTTCCATCAACTGTGAGGTTAAAAGCAGTCGCCCATGTTACCTTCTAGTGTCTCAAAGAAAATAGAAGTGCCACTGCTGATGAAGCTCTTTTTACCCTGGACAACCTGCAGGTGTCTTTACCAGTGAAATTAAAAAAAATAAGAAAGAAAAGGGAGAAAAAATCCCCCCAAACCAAACGAAAAAAATGCAGAGACGTTCTCGTGCAAGTCATCTTTAAAAATGTTATAAAATTGTAAATTCACACAACAAAAAATCAGGGGGTTAAGAGGAAGCACTGTGTAACTTTAACAAGTTATTGGCTCTGCCTGTAACCAGCAAATGGCTGAAAACAAATTTTTATTTTTGTAACAGTGGATATCAGAATTCAGCTGAGCATTTAAGGAAAGCCATTAGGATTTTATTTGATTATGGAAGAGTTGTAGAGATTAGCTGACAAATCAAACCTGGCGAAAACAACAGGAGCTAATAACGTGAGCAGGAAAATTTAACTATTATTGCTAGACAGTTCTAGATATTAGGTTTACTGCATCAGGTTGGAAGTTTTATTAATTTACTGTACTGGCACGATGTGTGACTCCAGGGATAAACATTACATGTTCTATGATGACAGACACTGCAACCTCAGCACACTTCCATTCACGATACAATACAGGTGGTGTTGGTTGGTTGGAGTTCAGTTGGGTTTTTTCCCAAAAAACATCTGATTTAATAGGTAGTATTTTGCCTTGTTTGCTAAATGAATCTGTTTTTTTTTATCAGATCTTTATACAGCAATATCTGTCTTCCATCTCTTTGTAATTTAAAGGAGTTACCTAAGAAAATTAAAGAAGCACTGGTGTGTGCACAAAGCTGCAATCAATGCAAAACACAAGGATTACCTTTCATATCATTATAAAATTATCATAAGTTTCATAAAAATGCTACTTCCTACTGCTCTTCTATAGTTGCTGCCTACCTCTAACTTTTGGATCACTAATGTATTCATAATGCATGCAGCACTTATATATAATATCTTCCTGAATGCAATAAGACAGGAGATTTGGTGCAATTCAACTGACAAAGCAAAAATGTCAGTGAGGCAAAAACACATTTTCAGGCAACTTCTCTCCATGTGTCTAAAAATGTGTTCCAGGACGTTTTGGTCTGTAATTTTCCCTCAGATCACAGTAAGGCTGACTGGCCTCTAGTTCCTCAAATTGTATTTTTGGCCTTTTTTTAAGATAGGTACAGCACTAGCCCTTTCCTCGTCACTGGGGACTGGGTCATCTCTGTTGCCTTTCAAGGACAACAGAGTACACTTACAAACTTACCTCGTGGCCTCTGAATTTGTCAGACTTCAGGGTGATGAATAACCACATTTATGACTATCACCTTTAGAAAAACTACTGTGCACACAGCCAAACATTTTGGCAACCTCTCCACATACTGTCTTTAAGGTGATTATTTTCCCATATCTGAAATTTGTAAATCATGCTAATATACGCACAACTAGCATTATATTTCCAAAATTCAATTCTTACACAAGTAGAATTTAAAATTTAATTATCTAGATTAAGTGACTGCATCGATGAAAATGAAGACAGTGTAAGCCAGGCAAACACAGAAATGAAAAGGACAACAAGGCAAGGTGGTGCAAGTACTTTGCCCCTTTGCAAATCTCACTCAATGAAATTAAACTGCAACAGAAATTAAAAACATCCTGAAACACTTTGAGAGAAGTACGAGAGTGGATTCAAAACAGTAGAAGAAACAGCATTTATCTATTCAAGATAAAACATTTCATATTTACAACTATTTGTTTCAACTTCATTCTAAAGGAGTCTATTTAATACAAAAGGCAAATTTATCTTGTATTCTGTGGCTATATCCGATGTCCAGTAACTTTAATACTACTGCCTTCTCTCTAATAGGAACCTATGGTACATATGGAGAGTATAGGACTGTATCATGCTTAAAAAATAGAAAATATAGTACATCTGTTTTAAGTTCTTCTGACATTTAAGTGTAAAGCTTGACCCCTGAAAATCTCTTCACAGATGAGACTGAGCAAGAGTTATGTATTGTAAATAAAATATATAAAGCTGTTCTGCTGAACAGATGACTACGTTGCTGGGGTTTGGGGTTTTTTATTTTTTTTTTTTTTATGACTACCTATCCTTTTCACTGTAGGGTACTTTGGGTAGACTTACGAGGTTCTGCGACAACTGACAATCCACTGTGAAGATATGCCCCAAGAGGGAAAAATAATCATTTGCAAATTTATACAATTTTTGGCACATTTCTAGGCAAGGGAAATTGTTTTGGGATTTTCCCAGACAGGTTGGATTAAGCTTTCTATAACAAAGTATAGTAGAAATACGTTTTCTGCAGTGTCCCCAGCCTGGACTATTTTAAAACCCACAGGATGCTTTCTGAGTCAGAAAAACAAAAATCTTAAGCAAAGAATCCTACAAAATAAGCTTAATTTCTCCTTTTAGATGTCTTAATTTCCAGGTACAGTTCTGATATCATATGGCTGAAAACAACACAGGGGAGGGGAATAAGCATGTACACAGAATAATATCATCAGTTTACAATACCTCAGCTCCTTCTGGGAAGGAATCCCCCTAATAAAAGAATAATTTTATTAGTATCTAGTGGGCACTGGTAGAGCTGCGTAAGCAGGACTCTTCTGAAAGGCTCTACAGAACAATAACACTACTACACACCTACAAACTACATACCTGGCTTCAGAAAGGGTAGCCTGTATCTGTATTACAGTCCAAGACTAGCAATCCTTTAGAAAGTTCTCCATGTATAAAGTTTCTGGAAAATTAAAAATGGAGGTCCAAAATGAACTATTTTCATCGTGGTATGATGCCACCCAAGAAATGCAATATGTCAGGCACGTTATCTCCTTTTTCTGATCTTGAAGAAATAATCTTTAACAGCTTGATGTACCTACAGCTTCATGCATAGAACAGAATGTTTTTAAAGGAGATACTGAAAGTGTCAGCAAATTGAAAGTAGAGTTCCCTGTAACTGCTTTGCAAAAATGGTTTCCCATCAATACCAATACTAAAGATGAAGAAAACTGCTAGAATTAATGGATTTTCAAGTGTTCTGTACATTAAAGCAAAATAAATTTCCAAAAGAGAGACAGAAGCCTACTTAGGAGAAATAATTCTGAGGTGTAAACAGAACATTAAGACTTTTGTCTTTCATTTTTTACAACCGTCTCCATTCCTATCCTTGCTTCTCTGTATTATGACATCGGCTTTATCTTTCTGTCCTCACTTGCCCTCCTCTTTTCCATCTCAAAAATATTCTTTCAGTTTTGCTTACTTCTGCTTTCTGTTTTCTACTTTCTAAATACAGATTATTGACAATCAATACATTTGAGCCACCTGGAACTACCTTGCTGCCCATATGCTGATATTCATATGAATACTCTACTCCGTGGGTACATACTCAATGACCACACATCTCTCAATTGTTTGAGCAAGCACTAAACATAAATTTTACATACAGAATAGGTTAAAAGGATGTTTACCTTCTTACCTCCTTATTTTACTTGTTACAGGGATTGATCAATCTAAATTTTAGGAGGAACTAGCAAAGAAAGTAAACCTGACAATTAGACTGCGAAGACGTATTATGCTGCAGTGGTGCAGGGCAAGATATGGAGCCGACAGGTAGGCCTTGTTGGAAAGCATGTGCAAAAAGCATTGGTGGTGGAGAGAACAAGAGGTAGGAAAATGCAGAAAGGACCCAAATCAAAACAAAGCTTTTACTAACAATCGAGAGCTGGGGAGGAATAAGGTGCCAAAAAGTTAACAGGAGACAAACTTAGTCTTTCTGACAGAACAATTGACATAGGTAAAGAGTAAGTGTATGTAAGAATACATATGCAAACACTTATAACCCAAAATACACTGTATCAACATAAGTGAGGCATACTAGCACATAAAACACAAGAAACATCACACACACTTGTGAAAATATTCTGCCAACCACATAGGGGCATCACCAACTACTCAGACATGTGAACACCTCTAGATAAGAGCTTTTTTTATGGCAGTGACACCATCCTGACAGCACACACTGAAGAGGATCTTGTGAGAAGATTGTACTGACCATCATTCTAAGGCAGAGAGTAAGTCTGGAACAGCATGCATCACCTTTTGAGAAACATCAGTGACTTATACCCTCTTATTGATCATATAAACATTCCTTTACTTGGGTATGGTTTTACTGGATGACATCTCTCTCAATATGGAGATAAGGTACCTGCAAAATTTGGCTAATTATGTGCATGTATGAAAACATGCAACACCACCTTTATTTAATGCAACAGAACAATTGGCACTGAGGACCTAAACACCACACCATACACTTTTTATTCCCGACTAGGCTAGTCTAGTCTCATCTGCTGAATACCCATTAGCCCCTAATCTCCTTGTTTAGTTTCAGCAGAAAGGAATCCATCTTGTACTGGACTGCTGATGCTTGCAGAAGCAGCAGAAGCTGAGAAGATGGGAAATTGCTTTAAAACACACAGTCCTGCCCTGAACTAGAAAGCTAATAAAAACACACATACAAAGCACCAAGATATGTCTAGAAGACAGGCATTGAGTATATTGTTGTAGAAAGTCCATAACAGTAAGCAGAATAAGCAGAACATTTCCCCTAACTGCTCTCTTCATTATATTCTTCATAATATATCAACAAGAATGTCTGAAATCAAAACACTGACAGAAGCCATGCAGCTTCTGTATTTATTGGCTTAGTTACTTGCATGGATGCTTAATTAAAGACTCTTTTAAATGGAGAAGCTGTTAACTGTTCGCGAAAGTTTGAGCTTCATGTACTGTTTGCAAAAAACTCTTTAATTCCACTAGTGGCACCACAAACCAGGGAGATGCTACTACGAAGAGGACCATGTTTACATAAAGAAGCCACAACAGACAAATAGAATGGAAAAAGAAAGCAAAAGAGAAACTGGTGAGGCAGTAAGTGCTAATTTTGGCTTCATCTGCAATTTGTGTCCTGCATCTGTAATATCTGGAGCAAGAGAAATCATTCCAAGGCCACTCATGACTGCAAAGGCCACATTTATGAACAGTCTCAACATTTACACAGTGAGATTTCAAGATGAGCATTAGAGTTTTCATTTGATCGCTAATGGTACTACCTTAACTCTGGGATTTAGACAGCAAGTTCACCGAAACGATTGACTACAACCAAACAAATGAAAATAACCTTAACAACATTCACAAACTATAATTGCATACCATCACCTATACTGAAAGAGTATGCATATTTTGCTTGACGCAGAATTTTAATTAAAAGTTTGTCTAATTCCCTCCTGTTGTCCTCCCAGAACCCTACTGTATCAGATGAAAGGAACCAGAAAAATCAGCCAATTTTTTGCTTTATTTTCATCATTTAGCGGGTGTCTGTAAACCTATTTACACAGCACACAAATATGGACTGAATGCAAAACTACTCATTTGTTACCAAACCTTCCTACGGTACTTATCATTGCAGTTTTCCCACACTAATGAACTTAAATGTATGAACAACTATGCAGTAATATGACATGATGAACACAGGAGGTGTAGGCAAACTGAGCAGCAAATCGGATGCCAACTCTTTTCAAATACCCAATGCAACATATTGAGAATTGACTTTCTTAGAACACGTACAGCCTCTAAATCACATTCTAGTCAGGCCAATTGACTTGAATTGCAGTTAGAGGCATAGACTATTGCTAAGAATTTAGCATTATGTATTTTACAAAAGACAAACAAAATAAAAATGCAGAAATCATAGCTAACTACTCAAAGTTTGCAGAGAGAATTTCATTCCCCATAGTAACATTAAATTGCCTCAAATATAAATTAAGCGATTGCACAGTGCAGAAAGGCTTTTGAGAGAATGTTACAAGTATCAAAGCAAGCCTGTGAAGACATAAAAACAGATATTCTGGCCCAGTTTTCCGCAGCAAAAAGTTTCATCACAACGGATGAGCAATTCTCTCTCAAGCCCTTGTTCCAAAGAGCAGAAGCATCAAGTTTGTAAGAATTCAAAAGCAGGCTGATGGCATGGAAGTATTTCTGCCTAAACAGTAAGGAGTCAGCAGTCAGAAGCCACTCAGAACAGCATTAGCCAACCTTAACAAAAGAACTAAAAACTTGCACTATAATAAAAGAATCATAAGCTATGGCATGAGATCACTTCAAAAAAACTCAGAAAGCCTGCAGAGTGTCTGGTATAAACTGTTGTAATGGGCTTGGCTGGGAGGGAGTTCATTTTCTTCACGGCAGCCCGTACGGCGCTGTGTTGTAGATCTGCGACCAACCCAGTGTTGACAACACAGCAGTGCTTCAGCTATTCCTGAGCAGTGCTTGTGCAGCGTGGAGGCCTTCTCTGTTCTCGCTCTGCCCCCCGCAGGGAGCAGGCTGGGGGTGGCCAAGGGGCTGGGAGGGGACACAGCGGGGACAGCTGACCCCCACTGACCAAAGAGATATTCCATAACATATAATGTCACGTTTTTCCAAAGCAGCCATTGCTTAGGGACTGGATGGGCATCAGTTGGCCGGCGGTGAGGCATTGCTTTTGCATCACTTGTGACCTACATTCAAAACAGAACTCCTCCAGAAATTTCTAATTGCATCGCAACTTCAGAAATAAATTTTCAGAACTGTAAGCACAATTACAGTAATTTTCTAAGTTACAAAACGTGGTAATAGAGTTATATTAGATCATATTTAAGGGCATTTTTCTTGTCAGGTTATGTTTTATAAAAATTATACAATGGTGTGTTATCTACAGATTTACAAAGTTATTGGAGCAGCATTATTTTAAATCAGGTGCTATCAATGCAAATCAGCAGCGTTGCCTGGAGAGGCCACAGCTTCAACTTACATTCTCAACAAGCACTGGCTGCTTGAACTTTGATTCAGCAAGAACTTGGTTATGCAGTGCTTATATGTGTGACAGAGCTGTTACAGCAGAAGTGCCCCGTTAACAGCGATGGCAAAAATCATGTGATTATTATGACTTAGATTGTTAAAGCCAATAAAAGCAGCACAGCATTCTAGGAATGGAAAAAAGCAACCTCGTGGGGAAATAAGGCAGCTCTTCTCACGTGGCAAAATCAAATGATGTATTGATTTCATTAAGGACAAAAAAGAGCCTTGCTAAAAATTCAGGTCATGTGAGCTATTAGTTATTCCAGCCAAATAACTAGTTTTTATTGTCTAGCCAGAAACTGCAAGATAGAAAAAATGCCGGCACACACTGCATCAAGCTGCACAGTAAAATCCTATTCTCCATGGATTTTTTTTTTTTAAATCTGTGGTTTCAGAGTTTCCTCCTCAATCATTTAACACAGTGCCTCATTACCTCATTTGTCTGTCCTTCACCCTTGATCGACCTTGATGAGCAGGGGCCATCTGAGGAAGATGATCATGACAGAGAAAACGCAACGCTTCAGGCAGAGGCGGGAAGAACACCCGCACTCGGGGGTTTGTTTGTGGCTGTCTCACAGATGAAGCAGTTCTAAGAATAGCTGGACAAGGTCACGAGGGCATTGCCAGATTTGATTTTGCCTCACAGAAATCTAATCAAAGTCTCAGGCCTGTGAGGACCCATCTCTTGATTTTTATTGTAAAATGAAAAAGCACCTCTTCCACTCTTTCTGTGTTGAGAAAAACAAGACAGACATTAAGTGAGCAATGGATGAGCCCAATGATCCTGCTCTTGCTTCTCTGTGCCGTATACACTCTCTCTGTGTACTTAAATTGCACGTCCCGATCACGTTTCTTTTTTATTGGAAGGTACTTCATTATCTGTTAAGTACCTAGCTACTGACATTTTTAACAAACACATCCTTCATGATCAGTGGGATATGCCTGCAGATCTATGTCCTATAATATTTCTAATTTCAGGATTTCCTGTCTTCACGCTAGTGTCACAAAGCACATGAAAGAAAATTAGTAAATGCCTCCATTATGCTCATCCGCCATATCATGCCTTCTCCTTAGCTCAAAAGCAAAGAGCGCCATTAAAATCAAGTTTAAAAAATTGAACTCACTGGGAACATTTTAGAGCAACAGCTATAGCACCTGAGAATCAGTTTTCCCAATCTGGAGAGCACACTGTAAGCAAGCAGTCGTTCACCTGTCACTAAGATTTAAATGCAGAAAAAAATACACCTGACAGGGAGGACTGGTAAGGTGGTCTTTATTATGTGTTTTGAGAAGAGACAAGAACAGATAAGAAAGCAAAGGTGTGAGTGCAGTTAAGGGTGGGATTAGTGGCACAGAAGTTCAGCAATAACATTTAGTCCAGACATAGCCATTTTAAAGCAAAGGTTCTAGGGGATGAGCTTACTATAATATGGTGAGTGACCAATTTTCTGCTTCACCACCACCTTCCTGAATGACAGTCCATCCATTCTCTATTTGTAAAATGGAAAAGTAGCATTTCCTTGCTTAACGTGTGATTAAAAGCAAGACCAGGTAAGTACCTTGAAAATAGCGTGCCACATATTTAAATTCATTTGGGTGCTGTGGAACTTGTTGGGGCAGCTGATGAAGACCAGACACCTTCATCAGGAAGAGAGGAACAGATGTATCCTGAAGCTTTTGTTTAATGTGGAAATGTGACAAACACAACCTCTTTATATGCAGGTATAGAAACTGAACAGAACAATCTGAGAAATAGACAGAGGCCATATACACAATGGCAACAGCCCATCCAACCCCTTCTGCTCAGAGCCAAGTAACCAGGGAGAAGTTCTATAGACTTCTGATGATACAAAATCTCCTAGGTAAGGCTTGCTCACAACACTGTATTCTGCCAACACTTCTTGGTGGCAGCTCCTCAGGAGTGTGAGCAGAGCAAGTGCCACGCACAGAGCGGACAGGGACCTCAACACAGCAGGAGCCCGGAATCCCTGCAACACGCAGAGTCAAACCACTGCTCAACGGGCCAACAGTCTGGTCTAGTGCCTGCGAGGGAGCACCTTCTAGCCTGGCTTCCAGCCCTTCTGGAGATCATACAGCCATAGGAGTCACAGCCTTGCATTGGACTTGCATTTTGCTGTAAACCGATGTCCTGCCTTCCCATCTGATCCTGGAGGACAAACTGTTTGCTTTGTCTTTGTGGTGGCCTCTTCAACACGAAAACTTAGGTACCTCTCCGGTTGTTTCTAAGCTAAACCCAGCCTCTTTCAATCTTCCCCCATGGACCATGTTTTGCAGCCCCCTCATCATTCTAACTGCTCTCTTCTGGAATTTTTCCAGTCTACTTAATTAGTGGCCTTACCTGCGATGCGCCTACAATTGATACATTTTTTCCCTTAACTACTGATAATCCACAGTATGCCATCTCATTTTCATACAGTTGATAATTATCAATCAAGTAGGATCCTAAAACTACTAGAAGTTAAAAGATTAAAATAGCAATTATGTGAAATGTTCATTTCCTTATTCATTCCCATTTGCAGAGCACTCTAACATGCTTATTTGTGAATTTACCTCCTTTATAGCTTACCTTGTGAGGATGCTGCTCTTTTTCTTCCTTCATTTTTAAAAGCTTTTCTTTTTTTAATTGTATTTTAATACCTCAGAGGTTTATTTTATTTCGTTTATATCACAAAAAAAAAAAAAAAGAGAAAGGACTCAAGAAAAAGGAAATTTTGGTCTGAATGAATATGAAAGCATATGGTAATAAGACTAATGGATTAGCTATTTTATTTTTGCAGTGTTAAGCAAAACAGATTAAATACTGGCTACAAACCCAGTTATTCCTTGCAGAGTTTCTCAAAATGTTTATTTTTCTGCAAGAAACACTTTTCACTTTGAATTCATTGTTCCTTATACAATAAAATAAAGCTGCTATTATATGAGATTTCACAGGCTTCATTCAAATGCACTTTTTTGGGGGGGTCAGTAATAAGAAAAGGTTTTGATGACCTTGCTTATGGGAAGAGGGTCCCTAGGTAGACAGAGGAAGTTCAGAGCAAAGCCAAACAAGTTGCACTTGCTCCAAAATAAATTTTCCTGCCCCTTCAGAGCCAAACAGCCTACATGGCTACTGTATACAGTATTTTCAACATTGTTTTTCTGTACTTTTAACCCCATTTCCAAAGGAAGGAACATCAGAACAATTCTGAAGTTGAATGAAGCCACTCTCTTGTGTGAGCTAAGGACATGAAGTCCTTGAACAGAAAGAAAAGAACAACATCAAACTTTTTCTCCTTTGAAACAAGCAGTCTTCAAACTGGAGTCCATGGATGCTGAAAGATCCCTACAATTTCAATGCACTACCCTTCATAAATGCATTTTCAAGTAAAACAAAATCTGAGCAGTAAACCCATCAAATACCAGTCTGAATTGTACCAGCCTCAATTTGCTAAAATAAAAGTATATCAATTCTTTTCTCCAAAAGCACCCACTGACCTATATAAAAACATCTTAAATTTGGTAAAAGTTTGAGGAGAAATTTCAGAAGTGCAATACTGAACTCAGGATTCCAGGTCACAAAATGCACTTTCCACAAAATGCTCTTCACCCTTCTGTCTACGGACTCCCACTCAGTGGCAAACTTTGCCCACCCACCCCCTCTATTATTACATCAATAAACGCCACTTTTTGAACAAAGCATTTAGATTTAAGTGAAAAGGAGAATTTTGGGTCTTTATTTCTCTCTCTTCCTTCCATCAAAACAATGATAAGGATTAAACATTCACAACACGATAGCATAAATCTTTTATTAAAGAAAAATTTCATATCTCTCTCTCTGCATAATTTATGTTTCTATGTTCATGCTTTGTAAGTGATCTGAGGAAATAGTTCTCTGCAGTACTGTAGACATAGCAAATTGATCACACGTATAACAAAGCTTTCAAATATATGTAATGGGTGCAGTTTAAAATGGTAACAATACTCAGGACTGTGACACCATTTTTTATCCAAAGATTTCAGCGCACATTACCAAAGGAACTAAGCATCAATTTCCTTATCACTAAAAGGAAGACAAGGACCAATCACAGACACAAAATGTACTTAATTTTCAAACCAATACTACTAAAATGACTTCTAATCAGATAAAAACTATTGTAACCTTACATTTTTTGGTCAGCTACTGATAATGAGATAACTATAACCAATTGCAATGTCTTCCTGATACAGTTATCACATAAACAACATGTCTAAGTAACTTTTCAAATACGCTTTTACTTAAAGAATACTTCATGTAAGCAAGAAAGGAATTGCACTGATGCCCTTCAGTTTTGAGAAACAGCAGTCAGTAAATTTGCACAGCTGTAATTAAATGCAGATGGAAATAATCCTTACTGCAATGATCAAACAGCTGATGTTTTTACAATGGTTCTACATACAAAACTTGAGGAAAAACTTTTTTATTCAAGACACTAATGTCTTAGATTGATCAGAAAAAAAATATATATACACATGTACAGTATTTCAATCCCACATTCCAACTTGTATTTTCTTTCTTTCTTTATGGAAATCTTCCATTTTTCCCCACTTAAAAACTCTGTTGATACCTCCTTTTTAGGTATCACCTGATGCTGTAAGTAATGCAACAGAGACTTGCAAAATGTATGCCTAACTGATTTGAAATATTATTATGTGTAACAAATATTCCAAATAATTGATCCAAAACATCAAAAAGTAAAAACTTCTTCAAGTCTTGCTATTGGGCAGATTTTAAAAAATGTAGAAGTTTCTTAACCTTTATGACAAACCTTTTTAAATAGCACAATTATAATGTCACTATTTTATATAGCAAAAGTGTTTCTCCGTTTGGGGTTTGGTACTTTAAATTTAAAGATCTTAATGAACTTGAGAGGAGGATTTTTCCTTAGAAAAGCCAGCTTTCTGCACTACAGAAAAACATAATCGTTCTTGCACCTGAATATCAGATTTGAATATTTCAAAGAAAAAAAATTATCTAAAAGGGAGAAAAATATTTATACTACTAAAGGTGAACTGGAAAAGGAAAGAAACAGACTGGATGCAGCTAGAATATAAAGAACAAAGATCATGTTGACAGCTGACTGATTGGGTTTTGCAAGCTAACATTATCAGAAGTCCTTCTAACCACAAAATATACCAGCAACAACTGTCATCTTATTGCTGAGAGACATCTAGGAAAACTGCAATCCTGAACGTTTCATGGCTTGTGATTAAATTTGTTTATCTAACTCAGCAATTTGAAAAAAAAAAGAAAAACAGTATTCCTTTATTTCCCACTGCTTTATGCTGGTATGTTGATTAGCAAAGAAAGAGCCATAAAGTGAATTCAAACATAAATTTACAATACTTTCTGTGCCAATACTAATACCCATTCATGTTAAAATATTCCCAGAGTCAGAATTAGAGGACTGAAAAGGTAACTGGCTAAGAATATGGAGATAACACTTTTTAAAAAAAAGGTAAATTAAAAGAACACTTTTCCAAATAAAGAAGCTATCAAGGCATGTTTTAAATGAACAACTGTTCAGTCCTGCTTTGTCAAATAAATACAGCTGAAGAAGAAGCTTTAAAGTGAGACAGAACTGAAAGATGAGAGTTGTCTTTGGAAATCTGCTAAGCATGGAAAGAAGCACTGCACAGTGAGAGCAGGGAGTCTTCAACTCACTGCTAACAGGCTTCCTTGAAGGCTAAGTTCAAGATTTCATTTCGATGCTAGAAACAAAACAAATATGTGCCTAGATTTAATACTTCTTTCAGTAAATGCCTTGTTCCTTCCTTCAGAAAACACAAAAACTTATATAAACGTTAAAAGATTCTCATCTGCCCACAAGTATGTTTTACTTGTAAACAATTTGCTTTGTAATCTTCATTTCTCCTGATATTACTGTTTTTAAACACTCATCACAAATCTGAATTGAGATCTTTAGTTTTATGTCATTATACAGGACCTAATTTCCAGACGTCTTCCCAAAAGCAAGTGATTTCCACTGTTCTGTTAACAATATCAATCCAAAGGAAAGAACTTTCTTAACCCTGCTCACCAAGTAAACAGATTTCTAACATGAACGAAGGCTAAACTGCTCTTCTGGTTGTCAGACACTTTTTTTTTTTCATCAGGATCCATTCTCTACATAACTAAGATTTTACAGAAATGCCAATTAAACATTAATTAAAGAAAATAGACAAAAACCCTAGGATTCGCTGCATACAGACTGAGAAACCTTGGCACAGACTTGTGCTTTTTCACTTTCGCTATTCAGGCAGAGCCCGCTAAATTTAAATCATGAAGAGTTTGGTTTATTCCTGCTTACTACAGTAAACACCACGTTTACAGTCTCTACTCAATGCAAGTTAGTCCAAGATTCAATTCAATTCAGGTTCCCTGAGTTCTTAATAATAATGAAGAGATCGTTTCTGTACAGCTCAATGATGCAGAATTAACCCATTCAAAACCCAAACGTTAATCACAGACAGGGGCATCTACCCTTAGAGTTAAAATTAAATACATATATACACACACAGAGACATACATTTATCAATTAGCACCATCTAGTGGGGTCAGTACAATTTATGCGATATGAGAAATATGTATCTCACTGTTCAGGTTTTTCTACATCCTGTGTAACGTGTCATGATACAGGACAGGTCAAGTAATTAATAAAATTCAGATGTAAAAAAAAACCCAAACAAGCCCCAAAATCTCTCATTCTAATTTATAACATTATGTTATTCCACGATAAATTACATTTTAAGACAAATACTGACACTGAGAGCTGCATGTACTTACATATGAAAATTTATTGATAGGAAGAAAAAAACCCCACCTTTTAGGCATTCATACACATGCAAAACACAATTACAGTTTTATTACTATTTTATATTTTAACTCTTCTGTTCCCCTGCACACACCTCAAGAAAAATCCACCGCTCTCTAAAGCAAGCTACACTGAAGCATGTAAACAATGAAAAACCCCTTTTATTTCAGCTCTTTTATTTCACCAGAGCAGAATTCTGCTGTAAACACAACTTTTGATAAAACCAGATCAAAGTGCCACAAACACTGGATCACAGCCCAAAACGCTAATAAACTGGCATATTAAATACTTTGGAAATTTTCAAAGTAATTAAAAGAGGTCACCTACACTAAAAACAGATCCTAAGAACTAACCGTGCTCATTCATCCCATTTCTCAAATATGAAATCATACAAAGTGATTTTTAGTCAGTTTTACATTAAAAACTGTAGAGACTTAAGTCACACAAATAAATAATGTTGAAGAATTTCAAATGCAAAAGCTAACAGTAGTAGACCTCCCCGTAGTCAACCGTATGTAAGAAAGACTTACAAATAAAAAGCAGCCGCACATGAGGGTGCTTAAATGCAACGCTCAAAATCTCTACCAGCCTCTGCCAACAGGCGAGCAAGCTAAAAACATTACCGTTCCCTTCTCCCTCTGCCTGCCTACAGTCCAGGTTAAAAAACAAAGCAAAGCAAAATAAAAAACAATTAATCACTAAAATTAAGTACGTGCTTAAAAGTATTAGGACAAGTCACAAGTGTGAAATTAAGCATTTGCTTAAATGCTCTTTAATGAAGCCATGGCCACGAAAGCAAAGGCGGCCACGGAGGACGTGCTTTGCATTCAGGTCTTCCCTTATTTCTAAAAGAGGTGACTGACACTTGGCACAATTTTCCAAACAGATGACAACAAATCAAGTGGAACTTGGGACAATGAGGGACACACACGTCTCTGGTGATATCACAGACCTAAAGGTATTATGAAAACATAAAGTAGTGAAAACTTAAAAAATAGACAGCAAAATTAAAAAGCACTTTAAGGTAGTTAGTAAAGGGTGATCTTCTATTCTTCCCTACCACACTTGGCACGAGTTGAAAGTCACATTTATTTTTGTTTCTGGGAATAAAAGTAGGTGAAATTCAGAAAAATAGAAAAATGTGGAGAAAATATGTAGATAAGGGGGGAAAATTAAGATCAATAAAAACCAGCAACAGAGACTTCCACTAAGTACTTCAGAAGTCACAGAAAGTAAGAACAGAAGATGCTGAGGTCTGCACAGTGCACCCAGGTGTCAGCCTATAATTTAAACTACATGGATGAGATTCTAATAGATTCATTCATACCAACAAAAAAGATTTATAGTTGGACTTCTAATTTAAAAAAAAAAAAGACGAAGACAGCATCTGAATTTTATTTAAAAGGAGACAGAGATGTGTTAGGAGTAAAACGTCCCAAATAAGTACAACCAGATAATTACAGTAGTGTTAATTGATAGAACTAATTCTGAACCTTCCCTGCAGAGGATGGAGAAACAGCAATGCTGAAGTGGAATGTGTATTGTAGGATAAAGAGGAGTATGAAACAAAATGACAAAATATTGGAAAAAAATTGCAGAAATTTAGGAGAGATTTAATGCTGTTTCCCTGTACCTTTTCAGTCCACTGCACTTCAGGCTTTTGCACTAAATCATCCAAACATGCAAACCCATTTTACAGGAAGCTTCAAATCAAAGCAAAGATATTAATTTCTTTTTATATTGGAAGGAGTAACAAAAATGTATTTGTACAGGTGCACAAAATTACAGCCACGCCACATTTTGGAAAGCTGGTGGAAAGCAGCAGAAATTGCCTAATGACAGAGGAGATGACAGTAACAAAGACAAGGGAGCTGTAAGGACACCCCTACTATTATAAGAAAGAACAGAGAGATTAAGTCTAGCAATCTTATTCTTTGAGAAATAAGGATCTATGAAAATACAGACCAGCAACACAGAAGTATCAGCTACTGGGATGTCAAGAGATTTCCTGAGAGTTTCCAACCAGGAACAGTCCCTTAGTCTCAGCCCCCTTTTTTCAAGTGGCATGCAACCGAAGCATTAGCCAGCATGATCTAGCCTGATTTACATAAAAAAATTAACATACAACATTAGAAAGAAGCAAAAATTTAAATAATATCAGGAAGAAGTATCATTAACCAAGTAATTATATTTTTAGGCCATAGATGAGTTATAACATTAACAAAACCAAAAGGCAACACATTTCCTTTTATATTATGCAAAAATGTCAATTTATACTTTATAGAACAAGAAATTACAAATATTGATCCAGCTTAACTCAGTTGAGCTCCCCCAGCTCAACTGAAACACAATGAAGTACCCTCTAACCATCTCTGTCTTTGGATGATCAGCCTCAGTATACGAGAGGTCACTCTTACCTTCTTAACATTCTTAAAGGCTTGGAAAATCAGTGGAAAAGCTGAAATAAGTAAAAACCAGCAAAATATTCCCACAGAGAAGCCATGACAGAATGGTTATGAAAGTGTTAATAGAAATAATAAAATGCACATAACACAAAGAGAATTAAAATACATTAAAAAATACATTAAAAATTCATTTAGCAAGAGAAAAATAAATAGAAAATAATCCAGATCTAATCAGTTGAAAGACCAATATATGTACTCAGAAACACAGAGACAGAGCACAAGCAGGACAGAAGATGTGATCAAGCCACAGGTCTTAGTGGTTGGTTACCTGATAAGCAACAAGAGGAAAATATTGCTTCTCCTTTGGGAGAAGACAATAGTAAAACTTGGTCAGATTATTAGTTAGAATTAGTTAGAAATTGGTAGAAAGTGGATGTTTCAAGATGAAAGAGCATAGGCACACTACAACAAACATTTTACTTGGCACGTTCTATAGTATGAATTGTAGCTAGCCTTTAATGACATACCGAACTTCAACATGACCAGCTTAGTATTTTAGATGCCAATTAACATGATTACAATCATGGGTTACTTTTTTTCCTAGAATTATTGAAACTTGGAAATTCAAAATTGCACCGATTTATGGTTTGATCCTGATTAAAGCCGTGTATGTCTGTAGTGTTATTACTGGATTATTTAACCACTAAATCTCAACAAAACCTGCTCTCTTCCATGAAAACCAATCTATTAAGCACATTAAAATTCAAGATACTTTATGAAGATGATATCCATCCTAAATGTAAAGCAGTACTAAAGCTATCCCATACTTTAGTTGGACTTAGAGCCCGTGCTGGTATTTGAGGAATCTGTAAATGTGGTTCTGCCTAAAAATCTGGAGAGCAGTGAACTTCAGCCCTGATCAGCTGCAGAGGAGAAATGGGTCTGCTTTCTTGTTTATATGAGCGCCATCGGTGCTTATGGGGGTAAAGGCACTGCTCTGCCTGTGGTAGCCTTCCTGGCCAGCTGGGCTAGTGGCACAAGCCAACTGGGAGGAGTGGCTGATACGCCAGAGGGCTGTGCTGCC
>VZSZ01003291.1:196499-223530 GCA_013398815.1 Ibidorhyncha struthersii | reverse complement strand
ATATATAGAAATATAGAAAACAAAGATATAAAAATGCGATTATGGCACTATTAAAATAACGCATGGAGTTTTTTTTATGACGGAGGAGTTTGGATGCGTTCATCTAGTTGCAGAGAGTACACAGGACCCGAGGTAGCGGGGAGAGGATACATCCGGATACCTGCACAAACATACGCTGCGTAACAAAAACTGAGCACTCGGGGAACTATTCCCTTTGCCCTGACTCCCGCTGAGTGTGTAAGCGTTGTATATGCGCTACAAAGAAAAAGGTTGAAGTGATTTCAAATACACGGGAGCACCTACTGAAGTTCCATCTAGAAGAACCCGCTTTGTACCTTGCGTGTTGAAGACTAAATGTCATTAGAAAGTTTACTGTTTTCTTGCTGCGATGAAATAAACATACAGAGGTCCTTTCTGATTATACAAGAGGTGTGGGAAAGTGACTATACTTTGTGTTAAACACACCGGATAGTCTTATAGGCATAAAAATGTTAAGTTAGTGTAACTGGCAATAAGATGGGGCTGAGCACACACATGCAGAAAAACTCTTCAGGGGCTCACGTATGTGTAACAAAGCTCTGTACAGAAGTAGGAAGGCACTTGTGAAGAACCCTGCAAAGTGCTCATCTACAAATGTAGAAAAGTTTTGGATAAGTCCAGTGTATATATATCTATACATAAAAAAAAGAAGCTACAGTTTTGAAAGTTTTGATGGAGAAGCCAAGTATTTAGAAGTATGACGTGTCCAAAATTAAACGCTGTCTCCAAGAAGATTATGCAGTTCAGCATTTGGAGACAGTAACACGAAGTATTCGCCTAAAGAGAGAAAAACTAGGTTATATAAGGTTTATAAATTAGAAACTTTCTTGTTTTTAAGCTTTTNAAAAAAAAAAAAAAAAAAAAAAAAAAAAAAGACCAAACTCACCTGCTTTATTCTAGTTTTTTTAAAATTCATTGCGGTTATAAGCAACAGAAACAAGGTCTGATGATGTGAAACTTTAAGTAGGAACAACGTTAACTCTTCAGCCCCACTAACACCTCTTGTCTTTGTAGATGTATCTTTTCCTGGCCCTTCCCAGCTAGGCTTCCAAGACCCTCACCCAGCACTATATCTCTGTCTCTGTGACTGCAGAATGTATTTTAATACCATTTAGCATGAGCAACATTCTAGCAGTGTAAAGACAGACTTTTTTCCACATTCACACCCTCTTTAGCATCCTCTTCTTGTGCATCGTCAATGACATCAGACCAGCCAGAATGTGAAGGTCCCTGCAGCCCCAATGAGTGGTCATGGGAGTGTCCATACAAGACAAATGCTGACTGGCTGTGTGTAGTTATTTGGGGATAAGGAATAGCACTGTAGGACAGCGCAATTCAAACTTCAGCTTTGTTGTTTGTTTGGGTTTTTTTTCCCCAATTTTGACCTGCAGATGTGAAATTATGTAAAAACTTCAGGTATTAGTTGGGGAAAAAAACATTACGGCTGAAGAACACTGTGGCATAACCTCATAAACCTCACCTTGTTCAATAGCATTAATAAGCTAAGGTGACCTAAATGTTAGCTTCTGGTTTGGCCTCCTGGGGGGAAAGACCTCTGCCTCCTAGGAGAAGGCCAAATAGATAATTAAAGATGTGGCCTGAATATTTTAATGGCAGAAATTCTCCTCAGCCGCCTGTGGTGCCCAGTTCTGATCATCCCGTCGTGTGAAGAATATAGAAGGATTTGGGAGGATCTGGAGAATGAAAATGGTAATGATTAGAAAAATAGGAAGTGATAAATGCCTGCGTGGAATAGATAGAAGTCTAAAAAGAGATAAAATGAATAGAGGTATTATAAAGTGTGTAAAGAGGCTAAATGGGAAATTCTTACATTTTCTTTTGTTGCAATTCTACAGTAAGAGAGTGTTTGAAAGAATTACCTTGAAAAAAAAAAAAAGAAGAAAGTTATTTCTTTGTAAATAAGAGGTGAAAAAACTTTTCTGCTAGTGCTACTTCTTATTTTGTTGTTGCCTAATTGTAGGTAGGCGAGTCTTTGTATTTCTTACAATTTGTGGTTGAGAAAAACCAGGCAGAAAACTCCGTTTAACAGACTTCCTATGCAGCATTTAGCTAGAATCCGCAAAAAGCAAACTTTTTTTTTCTTGTAGAAAATATTTTGATTTTGAATAACTTTATTTTATTCCAACTCAGAATGTAAGTATTCACAGAATGAGTTGAAGAAATTTTACTGCAGAAAAAGAGGAAAGCGTTCACCTTTTTCTACCTCACCTGCTGGGTAAAGCATCTGCATGGCACACTGGACTGCTGAGAGATGTAGTAGCTCGTCTCGAACTCTGCCAAGGAGCAGAAAGGCTTGGAGCAATTCAGGTGCCTAAACACAGGCATTTGTGCCTCTTTAGATGCCTTTGGATGTTTGGGACTAGTGAGTGCTGTGGCCTTCTGGAGTAGCTAGCACCTGGCAGCCATGTGGGATACCGCAAGGCATCTGACACAGTCCTTGGCAACTAAAACACATCCTATGGGCATAAGGACTCCAGGGAACTAGAAACCTGAATGCATGAAGAGCTGCAGAGTTTATGGGACTACAGAGGCCTGGGCCCAGGATGATCACAGATACCTCCTTTCCAAGTCCCCTTTAGGCAAAATTCTACAGAATCACAATTTTAAAGATGTAGATTTCCTTCTTACTATCACTAGTTTGGCTTCTGTGGATCCACAAGTTGGGAAGCACAGGCTGCCTGGAGGTCCTGGGAGCTGCAGAGCATGGGAACGTTGTTCTGAGAGGAAATAAAACTGATTCCTCAAAATCAATATCTTCTCTCAGAAAAGGCTTTTGGAACCCAGGTTTCCTGTTGGGAAATCAATATAATGGAAAAATCACAACTGGTTGTTCATCTGCTGCAGACTGCAATCAGAGGGTAGAGTAGATACTCATCTGTTCCCATCAACCACCACTGAGTATTTCAAGAGATGTTATGATGCGAGTTTTCTGTCTGAGATCCAGCCCTCGCTGGCTTGGCACTCTCAGCTGTGACTAGTTTTTCAAAAGAGCTCGGTTCCCATTGTGACTATTATGACCAGATTTTCAAAAGATTTCAGCACACTGAGTGCTGAGCTCCTTTGAAAAACCTCCTAATAATTATTTAGGTGAGTAAATAGCATCTGAGTCTGGTTGTAAAAGCTGACTCTCTCTGGAAATTCTCACTACAAAGCAATGTATGTTATCAACCTTAAATTTTCACGTTCCCTGTATGTGATTTGTCTTTATATGTTCTCAGCATTTGAGCTGTTTTAAATACAATTTCTGCAAAAACAGAATAGGGCAGTAGCTATAGGTTGCACTTGGGTGTACTATGTTAATTCAGGATCAATGCAATGCAGCCTTTTTCCATTGATGGATGTGTCTTGTTAAAATTTGAATGGTATTATTGAGCAAAGTTTCCAGATTTGCTGATAAGTATCAAGAGGAGATATGGTAGAATAGTGAGGGTGAACTCTTTGGTTAGTGTTATACCTCAAGGCCAAAGACTAGGGGGAAAATACACTGTGCTGACGACAGTCTTGCGCCCAAGGACAGCAGCACTGAGGAGAGCAGCGAAGGTTTTAAGCACTGTGTCCATTACAAAGTTGGATTTAACTAATTCCTGTCACAGTGCTTAGCAGGCAAAATGCCCAAATTTGTGTTCTTGGCAAAACTCCTGAGTGAACACATTATGCTGAATTTAACCCTTAATGTATATCAAAATGTAAGAGCGTAGCAACGACCACACCATGTAAAATCAAAGGCCCGTTTAGTCTGGTATTCCGTTCCTGACAGGGCCCAGTACTGGATGTCTGGCAAAGAGTATGAGAAACAGGTCACGTGTAGAATAACGTTTTTGAAGTACTTCTCAAGGGTTTCATCTGTAACCAGCTATTTTAACCTGGTTTACAGTCTTTCTTTTGCCTTCATAGCATTTTGTGGCAGTGACTTCCACAACGTAGTCGCATGCTGTGTGAAAAAAATATCTCTTTTATTTCAAACCTTCTATCAGATACTGTGCTTGTGTGTCCCTGTGTGCTGGGGTGTGAGAAATAGCTAATACTTTCTTTGTGTCTTTGTGGAATTGTATCATATCCCTCCACCCTCTGCCCCTGGTATTTCTTTTCCAGGTACAAGAGTTATAGTTTATCCAGTTTCTCCTTATACAGTAGTCTTTCTGGACCTCTGACCTGAGTTCTGCCCTTCTCTGAGCTAAAACCTTTTCTAGTTCACCTCTGTTGCTTTGGAAATGGGATGAGCCAAGCTGCCTACAGCATTCAAGATGTTTGTGCCTCATAGATTTCTATTGCTATATAACAGTATTTTTTGTTTTGTTCTCAGTTCTCCTTAAAATTCTTAGCATTGTATACGTTTTTCTGTCTACTGTTGAACAGAGAGCTGATGTTTCAGAGATGGAGCCACAAGGCTTGCAGATCTTTTTATGGAGTGTAAATACTGATTTAAAGACCATCCTTGGGTCATGGTTATTTTTTCTGTGTGTGTGGATTAACGCAGGATTTCATTTGCTGCTTGTCCCCCCTGACTCGCTGTGAAATCCTTTTGCAGCTCTTCACTCAATTGGCCTTACAATTGACCTCCCCAAATACTTGTGTAACGTGATGTGTTTTGTTGCCTCATTATTAACTCCATTTTCACCTACGCTTTCAGCATAGTCATGCGTCTCACTTTCCTGTCAATATTTTCTCGAATGTGAAAAATTGCAATCTGTTCTTTTCCTTTATTTCCTACATTTCGGTCAGTTAATAATCCACTGGAGGAACTTTATTCCGTATTTCTTTCAGAGGCTTTTGTAAAGTGATATTACACTTTACAGCCTAGGTGGCTGGGTCATATAAATGGGTATAGCTCTGATGGAGTCTGGGATCTACACTCCTTGGAAAAGCAGACTGTCTGTCTCAAAGAATTCACAAATCTTTAATCATCTATTCCTATTCTTGCAAGTGCTGCATAAGAAAATCTATTATCTCAGTTTCTTGGCCAAGGCGCCTCAGATGTGTCATCATCTTGCCATAAAAACTTTGTATTTCATCTATCATTTCTTTATCCAAAAGGATAAAGTTGGCACAGACTTGCACTCCTACTTACTTTTACCCTTTGAGGCACAGACATTAAAAGTGTTCAGTCACTTGGTACTCATACAGAAATAAAAAAATATGGTAGTGATATCATAAAGTGAAATATTTATTATTTTTGCTTAAAGTTGAGCAAGAATATCTACACTATATTTTGTGGGGTTTATGAAAAACCTGTACAGTGAGCAGCATACTGCTTTATCCTTTGAAAACAAAGGTTGCACAATAGATAGAATTACAGTATTATTTTGAGCAGTCTTTGAATAATTTGGGTTTTTTTGACTGGCTTGTTGCTATAACCTTATGCTGCTCCTGGTGTAATGTCTTAGATTGGTTGGAAATTAGATACCTGCACAGAGCTGCGAACATCATCTGCAGAACATGAAACAGAAAATCTCCAATGTATTTGGGGTGAGGTTGCCCTATATATAACATACAAGGAAGTATGCTTTGAGACATAATGTTGTGGAAGTTGTATTTTCTTCTTCCTATTATTTAAACCACTTGAGCTTGTCTCTCAAACTTAATAACACCATGAAAATCCCCTGGTGAAACTACAGTTTATGGTACCAGGTAGGGTGTATTTTATTTTCTATTTCCTAAATTATTATTTGTCAGCAAGTGCTACAGATTGCTTTTCTGCAATTGCCTTCCACGTGATAGATGCACTGAGATGTTCTGTCTCTTAGAGTCTTGGTCACGTGGAGTCCTTTACAGAAGCATTCAGAAATCTCTCTCATTCTGGTTATTGCTGACTTCAAAAGAGGTTTGGGTTTTGTTGTCTACCAAGTTAATGCTTCAAATGTGCTTGGATGTATGGCCGTATCGATTAAAAACTCAGCTTTTGATTAAAAACTCAGCTGAAGACATGGATGCCTGGGATCACAGGGTGGGATCACAAAGCATTTGGGTGCCTCTTCGCCCCGCTCGCTCTGTGTGGTAGAAATGGTGAGAGCCCCAGAACTACTGCATTTTGTCCCAAGGCCTGGGGAGCCCCTCGCGCTCTCGGTCTGCAGGTGCCTGGAAGCACTGCCAGCCTGGCAGGAGTGGAGCAAAGCCTGAAAAGGGGTGAAGCATCCTTTTACGAGCGTGTTGCACTTAACTGGCTTGAGTAACCTGATGGAGAGGTGAACAGAGCTCTCTCTCTCCTTCATAAATGCTTGCCAGGCCTTTATTAGTGGATGTGTTGTGTTATTAATTTGTGGTGCTGATGATATTGTAAGTCCTTGCCTGCCACCAAAGAGCACAACAGCTCTTCCTCACCTGTAGTGCAAAGTAGCACGGGCAGCGTGGCCTGCACCGAATTCAGGATGTACCTGGTTCCTGGATGCTGTATATATTTTCCAGTGGTGTTACTGGTACCACTTGTCGCTTGTATTCTCTTGAACAGCCTAGCTGTTAGAGCAGTCGTTCAGGGAATGCAGGATTTGATCTCTCTTTGGCTATTTTTCCATCGTCTCTTCGCTGTAAAACGTGTCACCAGCCCAGGGACAGGGTCTGCTGCCGTGCTGAAAATGTGTGTTCCTAAAAGGGTACCTCTGTGATTATTCGTTTAATGGAAAGAACTTATTTTTCTGAACTCCAAGCAAAATTTATGGGAAACAGATACTTTTAATGAAATATATATCTTTTAGGAACATGAAGCATAATTAAGATTTTCCATAAAAACTTTCATATTGATGCCGTTAGTCCAAAAATATCAATGCAAATTTTTTGCTTGTTTCTGTTGTGAACACTGACAATTACGAATTCTGACATGAACACATAGACAATAACATAAATTTATCTCTTATTGATATCAATAATTAATTGCCACAAGGCACTATATCAGTTTGTTAGTATTAAAATGAAGCTCTTGGAAAATCTGGTTTTCTGTAAGGGATTAATGAGGCTAAGTCTGTTTAATTATACAAAGTTAGGAGGTAACTAAAGGCAGAAATGCTAGCTAGTACCTCTATAATAAAGGCAGTAATGTAGGAGGAAAGCATGGTCAGACAATTTCAGAAGAGAAAAACAATGCATATTTTTTACATTTGGGGCAATTAGTCCAGGTAACAATCCGTTGGTGTGAGCTGGATTCTCTAAGCACAGAATGAAGATTTTAGGTATCTTTTGAAAGCAGATGCGATGCTGTAGTTGTATCAGTAGTTATGAGTGGGACTTAGTGCTGTGTTGGAGGGTTTAGGGTGGATTGTGAGGACTGGTCCTTAATTTCTGCCCACGTTACACTTTAGGGCTTTAGCCCTTTTGCAAGTTTGGGCTTAGGTGCATGCTTGAGGTATGACTGGACAAGACGGCCCATTTCACTTAAATCATCTGATTTCAAATTGTTATCAGAGAGATGTTAATGATGCCAAAGCTGAATTTGGCAGGTAGGTTGAATATTGTATTTGTTGCAGCCCAGAAAGTGGTTTCGTGGCATCCGAGTAGAGAAATTTCCCCTGAATGTAATTGAAATGTTTTTAGAACAGGAGGAGAAAAACTGTGATTTGTGACTTAAGGACATATTTCCAAAATCCATTCCAGAGCAGGTAGAAAAAGAGACAGTTGTAAGAAAAGGAGAGAATTATCCAAAGTTGGTTAAGAAGGGAGAATAGGCTGTTGGCTTTGTGTCCAGTTGGCCTGGGGATGTTAAAGGTGGGACCACAAAAATAATTAGTGTTGGATCCATTGCCCTAAAAATCAATGGTAAACCACAGAAGGCCATACAGTGCTGCTGGGAAGAAATCCTATTACAAATTTACATGTGTTTATCCTATATGGCCCCTCTTGTGGCAAGACTTATTAAACCTGGAAATTCCTCAGCTGGACCAAAGCTACAAAAAAACTGGGACTTGCTACTGTCTAATTTCAGCCCTGGCTAAGTCTTCTTTATTAAAATCTTATTTTTCCCACATAGAGATATTACAACATGTCAGTAATGTAATTCATACGAAAGTGAAAATTCTCTGATAATTGCAGATTTGGAAGTCAGACTAAGCAGGATGAATGTGTAAAACACAATTTACACCATGCGGCACTGTTGCTTCCTCTCAAGTGACAGAGGTATGTGCTTTGGCATTAAGGATTCATACTCTGGCAACCTGTGTGGTACCGACCACTGTAAATCCCTCTCTAAACTTTCATTTAAAAAGAAGTACTGGAGTCTGTCCATAAAAGCCAACATTCTGTTTTCCCCAGTGATAAATTACCGTAGCATTTGATAAACACAGTATGCCATAAGAGGGTATATCAGCCGCCGTTATCAAAAGTTAATTTTCTAGACTAAATATTCATTTGGATCATTAGAGCTAGTAAATACTGTGTCAGTATTTAAGGAGCTGGCTGTGCCTGAGTGCTAGAAGGAGCCTGAAAAGAATCATATCCTGTCAAGATAAATGATTGAACTGTTCAATGAACTCTTTGACTGGCATTGGTTCCAGTCATGCCAGCTGAAGCTCAATTCCTCTTTGTCTGTGTGGTCTTGTTTTCACCTTGCCTGTGGGGTGAAAGCGGTTTGATGTGACCTCCTCGCAGACGGAGGCATGAGCCTAACCTCTATTTACACCCTGTCATAATAGGGAGCTGGCAAACACCGCCACTTGCCACCGCTCTCCTCATTTTCCCTGCTTTTTTGTCAAATAGTTAGAAGTTGCGCATTCTAATAATAATCTAATTAGCATAGCGGGCTTATAACATCTTGTTTATGTTGTCTGCTCTGTTTTGAACAAAAAGGAGCAGAGAAAATATGCTCCTTTGGATAGCTTAAATACTGCCTTAGGGACTGCATATGAAGCAGAGCAATAAGGTAACTGGCTGATGTATATACAGTTTTCTCATTTTGAAATGAAAATTTGAGTGGTTGAACTAATGTCATAGTGTACCAAGTCTGAGGCTCAGACTTTAATTTGAAAGTTGATGTACGACACTTGATACCTGGTTTATTTTTTTTGGCATTCAGCAAACCTTCTCCTAACAAGCTGAGTTTTTTCGATAGCGCCGTATGTTTGCACTGACTCTAAACTCATTTATTTTCTGTAACAGTAAAATTATTGTTCAGCCCTTCTTCTTTAGGGACAGATTTTCTGTGTCACCTACTGTCTCCCCCTTCCTCCCTCCCTTTTCCTCTAGTTCACTGACTGTTTCTTGGGCCAGGACTGGAATGGCAAAGCAGCAAAGTCCCCCAGAATCTCTGAACTCAGTGCTCTGACGGTGGTTGCCCTGGGGCACCCGGGCTCCTACAGTGCTCAACAGAAACGTGCATCTCCCCTGGGAAATGGAAAGGAGAACAGACTTGCCGGGGACTCTTCTGGAAAATAACTGTGTGAGGATTTTCAGGTGAAGTGGGATGCTGCAGGTCCACTTGTATGTGTTGCTGCATTAATGTGGGACGGAGCCCTGTTATCTGTACAGTAGCTGCCTCCTGATAGTGATTTATCACCATAGTGTGTAACAAGTTTGTGACCTACAGCAGTGACTGATAGCTACCCCAGACTTCACAAAAGGGAAGAAAAGAAGCCTTATTTATAACTACAAAGGAAAGAGGTGATTTTAAAAAGCAAGCAAGAAAAGAAAAAAAACCTTGATGAATCTCCTTTGCATTTTGAGGGATCATTTCTGCTTATACAGAAAGATAAGATATAAATAGAACCACAATATGTATACCATTCTTTTATTGCTGCGTTAAAAGGAAACAAGATGCAAATGAGATGGTACAATGCGGGGAGACAGCTAGAAACCTGCGGCATAATATATGCAAATATAATTTTAGACAAGAAAAAGAATTCCTTTGTAAAGAATAGAAAAAGAGAAAATTTTTAATAAATATATTTTTAATCTAGTCAGCCTGTAATTCAGGTTGGTAAATTCTTTTAAAAGTGAATCCTGACATCAGTGAAGGGAACAGGCACTAGTGAAGTTCGTTGGATGCCCTCCTGAGCAATTATACACACGTTTATACCCGATGGAAGATCTAGTGACAATCGGGTCAAAGTACTGCTCTAACTGTGCAGCATGTCAAAGAAAGCCCCTAGATTTGGGGCTGTGGAGAAGACACTAAATCAGGTTGCCGGAAAGGGTAAAATTCACTGCCCTCTCAGGGTGCTCCTGGAAAGGGAGGAGATGGGTGGGCGAAATCTTTGGTAGTGTTCAGAGGGAGCCTTAGCAACTCCTTCCCCGGCATGCCTGATGTCTGCCCTCAAGGCTCAGGAGATCGTGAGTGATTTAGATGGTCATGCTCTGATCAACTGACATCAGCAGAAGGTCTCTCTTCAAATCTCTTCCTACACCGTAACACCTCAGAGGGGAGAACTTCCCCTTCTCTCCCTTGTCTTCCTTTGTCTTGTTTATATTAATCCTAGAAAGCAAAAATATCCAAATTAGCATATAAATTTTAATCCTGTTTTAGACCTGCTGCCATGTAGGCTAGTAAGGAGATGCATGCTTTGTAATGCTTCACTTTTTTGGTCCAATTATTGCTTCTGCTACCATGGGTCATTAGTGGCGTGAGCTGTGGGAAACCAGCGCTTCTGCTGTGCAAATGTTATACTGTGCTGCTCATCCTGTGTGACTCACAAGTGCTATAAGGGACATCTGAAGTCAGTTGTAGATGGGTGTACTTGTAACGGAGCTAGTTAGATACCTCCAGAAAATATTCATTCTTCTTTCCTGTGAGATGGTATTTAATTATAACAAAGCCTGTTTTCAGGAAAGGAAAAAATCTTGAAACTGCCTATTTCAATGTTTTCTAGATGAAAACTTTTATTTTTCTGGTTTGGAGCACTTGAGATTATCACCCTCCCCTTCCTTCTCTCCCCTGGGCTATTGATTTGAAAACCTTTTCAGGACTTTGGATTTTTGTTGCATTGGGAATGGGAAGATTTTGGATCCTCAGATGGGCAGAGGAGAGGAAGGCTGCTCAGGCCAGCTCTCATGAACAGTAGCATGGTGGCAAGGGTTGAGTCAAAGCCTTGTGGTACGTTACCTTGGCCAGCTTCTGGTCCCCGAGCAGGGCTCCAGCATGTGGCAGTCACCACAGCAGCTTACGGCAGAGAAGTCACTTGCTAAAGCCCCTTCCTGGAGCCACTTTGTATGCACAGCAAAGCCTTTTTACTTGTGCTTTCCTCGGTGGCTCGGGGTTTGTCCCTATGTTGCGATGAGCTTCATGCTTCCAGGGGCTGCTTGGTTTCGGGGTAAGCCGTGAACTTAGAGCACCGATTGCATTAATTGTTTTCACGCCAGCATATTTCCATTGTGGCTGCCATTATAGTTGTGTAATGTTTCTTCTCTCTCTTCTTTCATGGCTTTCTTTGCCTTGACAGGCTCAGTCAGATTCCCTCATTCACATCTGCTAATGTGAGGGCTGAATAGAATAAATCTATGCAACGATGGCTTCAGAAAAGAGGGGAGGAAGCTGGGGGGAGAGGGAGCTGTCTCAAAAAATAATTTCTACTTAATAGGTGGGATTTCAATGGACAATTTCAGTTGGTTTGTCCCAAGCAAGATGCTTATAGTATGAATGGTAACAGGGCCCCAAATCCAAAAGTCTTATCCCTCCCTGGCTCCTTTTCTTCCCAACTTAAAAGTCACCCAAGCGAAGGAATAGACAATGCACAGATTACTTTATTTGGCTTCATCAGGTTTGCCAGGAGAGGAGAGTGCTGCCAAGCTCCTCAAGACAAGCTATGCTGGGTGCTTGCCCTTGTGCCAGTGTGAAGACAAAAAAAAATCAGGAGCCTTGAAAAGAAGCTGGTGCAGCACATGGCTCTTTCCCACTCCTCACAAATGATGGCTGTTGTGCTCGTTAACCTCTTCTGGGGCTCAGTCAGTTCACGCTGTGCAGCAGCGGAGAGCTGAATGAAATAAAAGGCTCGCAGGACCCATAGAAACGCCATAACTCCTCCATTCCCAACGCACACGCAAAGGCTGCCTTCCTCGCAGAATACCAAGTGCCTCTCATCAAACTCTTAATAAGTCAATCCCGGCTCCATGTGGCGGTGACAGCTCAGATTCCACCACAGGCGCGTGGGGCCAAGCCTGGCTCCCCGTTTACCCCACCGGCTTTGGCAAGCCACCTCGGGCTCGTGCTTGGCTTCGCTCTGACAACACACTCTAATGAGTCTGGGTCTTCTGCAGACACGGGTTCAGCTTGGTTAGACCAACCCAGTCTCTCCGCGTAGGCTAGTCCTGCTCAGATCCTTAGCAGGGGTCTAAAAGGAGACACGTAATGAGCCTTTAGCTTATAAGCTCATTAAATAACTGTAACTCCGTACCACCACTTATAAAAAAAATATTCCTTTTTATCTGAGTGGCTGCGGTTCTCATAAATGAAAGAGAATCTCCTCTTTGTGGTTATAAATGAACAAAGAGGACTGTACGGGCTGATCCGAGGCCCACAGAAATGAAAGGAAAACCAAAGACTTCAAGGCACTTCAAATGTAGGCTCTTCTAACTAGTAGCCTTTGATTTTAAGGATTTTTATCTAAAACTGAAGAGGACAAAGCTACTGTTTAAAATGAACTATAAGCAGTTGAAGGGTGTGATAAACTCCTTTCTGAGGCTGCAGAAGGAACCTGTGTGCCACAAACAGAGTGAGATATGAGCTCCAATATTTAAAACAAAACGTAAAAAAAAATTGAAAGAAAACTTTAGAAAAAACCTCAGAAAATGTAATAAGGAAAAAAGTCTAAATAAAGTTCTCCATGGCAGTTCAAATGAAACGGGGAAACACATTGCACCATGATTGAATTTTTTTAATTAACATTTTGCACCTGAATTTAAACACCAAGGGGAAAAGAAAACAGGAGAAAAAAAAAAAAAGGCAAAGGAAATACCAGGGCAGCAAAACGTATGTTAAACCACATGAAATACCTTTAATTATGTAGTATTTAATGCATCACGTTGTGACCCCAAAACACAGTGTTACCCAGTGATTCTTAGATGTCAATGAGGGCAGAACGGAGAGCTGCTTTCCCTGCCCTGTGAGTCTGTTGCCTTTCTGGACACCAAACTACTGCAGGAATCACTCTTTTCCTTTTTCACCCGCTCCAGGTCAAAACCACCGTTTGTTTCTTGAGTTCAGTGATCTTTCAGATGGTGTCCCTCTACACTGAGCCAATGACTATCTTGTTTTGCTGTCAGAGACTGAAGAAACTGTTCCTCTGATGCCTTGGTCAAGCTGAGAAAGCTCTCTAGGCTCACCGTGCAGTGAGAAACAACCAGATTAGGAATTTTTATAATAGCAATTTTCAATTTGAAAACTACATCAAAACTAGTATTTTAATAATCCTGTATATCATTAAAGCAAAAGGCATCAGAAAGCTTATAACTTGTCTGACTTACCCTTGGAGAGAATCATTTAGTTGAATTGAATTTTGTTTCATTTCAATTGAAATCCATGAATGTCTGTGTTAGTCTTAACGCTGGTATGTAAAAATCAGAAAGCGAAGCCTACTTAGGAGAAGCAACAGCAAAATGGTATGAGTGTTTCTAAAGGCTGAAAAGTGTGTGGTCGTCATTCAGATTTCAAACTGGTTTGACCCCATGTCATTCTATTGGCTTTAGTTATTGTCCTGATTTATGTTAGTGCAGACAAGAGCGGGATTAGATATAAATGTGGTAGTCCATTGTTTAGAAGAAACGTGTTTGTTTTCTATGCTCCCATCCAGAGAAAATGTCTAGAACTAAGTTATATGAACTATATTATTCTTTTTTTTAAAAAAAAAGGTGTATAGAACCATCTACATGCTCACTTCATGCAGAATTTAGAATTAGATTGAAACATTAAAGAAAAAAAACATAGTTCTAGATCATTAGCAAAGCATTGTTAGACATATTTCTATTCTCAGTATTTCAGTAATTAACATACATGAAAAGATGAATTTTGTAAGCGAACTACAAATCTTGTCAGCTGCAAACCCTGTGATTATACTTTTGATAAGTTGGATCCAATTCACTGAAAAATAATTAAAAAGTGCTATATGCCTTTTCATGTGTACCTAACTTACCAGAACGTTGCACTGTTACTAAAGCCCGCCTGACTGCTTATTCTTGTGAAGAGCAACTTTTTGAAAAGGGAATATTTTATTGCTTGCAAGCTGAATGTAAAATAAGGTTGGCATAGCCTGGCTGGTTTTTGGAGTTTTAATGTAGTTAGGGAAAAGTTGTGTCCTCGCTTCTGTACTCACTTGCATACCACCCTATGGACACTGGGATGGGTAGAGCCTGCAGAGTGTAGAATATGGCCTTTACATGAAAGTCTAATATGGCTTAAAATTAGAAAGCGATATGAATAATATATATCACATTTGTATTCATAACCTGAACTGATGAAACTAGATGTACCAGCAACAAGGAACTGAGAACACTTAGATGTATGTGACACTGGCTAACATGAAGAGCCCAAGGGAAATCAAACACAGCATTGGTGGCATGTCAATAACATGTTGGAACAAGAAGACTGGCATGAAGTCAGCAGAGTCCTGTTTAAAAGGCAAATGGGGGTAGATAAGTATCTCTCCATACTATGGTATTATTTCTGTTAATTGAACGTGCTGGAGCCTGATGTGGTAGCCACTGATGTCCTCTGGTTTAACCCTAACTGACTTTAGTGGAACCAAAATGAGGCCAAGAGCTTCTTGACCAGAAGCTGCCTCCTTTGCTTTCTTGTTGCCTCTGCATCTCTGGCTAAGTGATATTTCTGCATGGTCTCTTCCAAAGGTGCTGCGATGTTGGGTCAGGCCAGTCTGAAACCTGTCCTCGGCCCCTGGGACAAGGACAGGTGAGAAGAGACAGCACAGGGCACCAGCTGGGGAAGGTGGAAGGACTGGAGGGAGAGAAGGAGGGAAATGGGGAACAGGAACTGCGTATATTGGCTTGGGGCTAGATTTTGTGACCTCCAACTTGTGATGTGGTCCCTCTGAACCAAGTTTTGTGGAGTCCTCCTCTCAGACTGACATGAGACAGTGTGATGAAAGGAAGCTTTCTGCTTTGTGCTATCTCACATCCAGCATTTTGCCCATAAAGTTTTATTGGAGAAATTGAAAATGATACCGTCTTGCTGATATAGCTCCCCAGATAATTGTCCCCCTGCCTCTGGGATTTGTACTTCCACTCTTAATTTCGTGTAAGCTGTTTTAAAATGCTACATCAAATTACAGTGAGAACATTAACACTGTGAAAAAAAATTGTAAGAGTCAAGAAACACTGAAACTCAATCATCTTCAACCATCTCCAGCAGTGTATGTGTTATCATACAGCTTTTAATTGAAGAATGAGACTCTGTTTTGCAAAAGTCCCACTGAAAAGTAAACAGGGCATTTAAAAAAGCTTTTTAAAAAAACCTTTAAGTTTGTTTTTTTTTCCTAAGAGACAAGAAGTAGCGATTTAATGAACAGGTGGACTAGAAGCCTTGCGTATGTGATGTTTAGTGTGGATGTACGTGTTTGTGATGAACGCTCCTCCGGACACACAGCTGAGCTAGCAGCAGTGGTTACTACTGCCGTGTAGCTGTAGCAAGCACCTAGCTGTAGCAGCATGGTCTCAGCATGAGAGAAGAAATGATTATTTGTCCAGGTTCTGCATTGCATTTTGAGCAAGCTAGCAGCAAACTCCATGGTGACCTGCAACCATTGACTGCAGGGTAGAGACAATCTCACTGTTAATCACTGAACTTGAAGCTGGTGTTGATGTTGATGTTCCTAGAGATGATCCCCTCTCTGGTTTAAGAACTGTGTGTAGGAGAGGATGGCCTCTAGTTCAGTGCCCATGATGGTAAGAGGGGATGACATACGGATGTTCCGGTATTTTGAAGTCCTTTTAGCATGCAGTTTCTTGGAAAAAAAATAGGTGTTACAAAGACTGTGTGCCTGAACGTTAGGAGGCAGACTAAAACAGAGCTCCTGCAGGCACAGCGACTGCCACAAACACCACAGTGTGCCAGGAATAAAAATGATTAAGAAAAAAGCAATTAAATGCCCTGACAATGGTGAAATTCCCCAGAAATACAGGAAGCCTTAAATGGTGCACTATTTTGTGCTTGCAAGCAGTTTGTGCCTGTAAAAAAGGACTGTAGAAAAGGTGTTATTATTTCTGTAGGTATTAGTTCGCTCTGTATTGTGGTGTGTCTTAGTAGTTCCAGTTAAATCTAGCAGAGTGGGCTAGGTGTGAAACTGCTCTGAGCGTCGCGCTAAATCTATAACAGAAACCAGAATGAAAGATGAAGCATTTTTGAGTGAGCTGAGGTTAAATCTTTCATCTTCGTAGGAGGCAACTCATTTTCTGAGGGTCAGGTCCTGAATGAAGTCCAGAGTTGAATGCCTCAGATCACTGAGCAGATCAAAATTAATCCCAAACAGCACAGCTAGATTTTGCCAATCCACAGAAATTACCCTCTCCAGGATGAATTTTATATTAAAGGGTCAGGTCTTCCCTGAAACATGGTTGTGTTGGACTTGCAGTCACGACATCAAGAAAAAAAAACCAACAGGCTGAGACAGAAAGAGAGATCTTGGTGTCAGAGCCTAAAGAGGATAAAACCTGCACAGTTGTCACAGGAAGTGAAAAGCAGGACAAGGTCCAATATAGGTGGAAAGGTACAAAAGTTGGGGCAGATGAGGTCAGCTTGTGAGAAGGAGAATCCCACGAAACCAGGGGAGGTGAGGCCAGTGTGGATGCCCACTGCCACTACTCCCGCGGATGCTGTCCCAGAAGGTACCACAGCGCTCACCGGTGAGCAGGAGGACCTCAGTGCAAAACCAGCATGTTGCCAGAGGCCGGACTCTGGCGGATAACATTAAAGCCATTAGGAAAGGTAGCGGTTAAATCAGCACTCCTTCTGATTGAAAGAAGATTGAAAATATCTAGCGAATCTCCTTGCTGCATGATTCCCAAAATGATGTGGTAAGCAGCATCTCTTATGAAGACAGAATTATGGGGTTATGTATGCTAATTAGGGCTCTGGTAGACATTGTCTATTGATTTGTCTATCAGCCTCTGGGTGTTTCTGCGTTCAACTTTCCTGCTCTCTAACTACTCATGACAACATAACATGATTTTTTTTTTTTCTCTGCCATGTTTACAAACATTTCCATCAGCAGAGGAATCAAACACAATACTTATCTTAGCCTGCTTGTGACGGGTTATTAATCACAGGGCACCCTGACAGACAGTTGCTCAAGCCATTGTTGTGGGCAGAAAAAAAAGCAAAAGAAGCCTACAATGAATAGAAAACGATGAATTTACATACAAAGCAACTGTTTATGAAGACAAATAGGTATACCTACTGCTAGCTTTGTTTTGATCTTTGATTCTGAGATGCAAAGAGAAGGCAGTCCTTGTCCTCTTTGGCAACAGAGGTTGGGAAAGTTTATTTCTGGTACTAAGAACAAAAAAGAAGGTATGGAACATTATGAACATTTCCTTTTTTGTCTTCCTTTTTGGCAGTGCTACTTTAGAGGAAACTTTCACCTTTAAATAAATGGTTCCCTTGTTGTCAGCTTCTTTTTCTACATGATTTTAAATCTCTCCTATAGCAAAGAAAAGTTAAATGGGCTTTTGCTAGTTCTGTGACATTTGCAACAATGTAAGGCAGAAAAAAAGCCCATACAATGAGCAGACAAAGGACAGGTGGAAGAAACTTCAAAGAACGATGGTCACAGGAAGAGTAAAGTGGTAGGAAAAACAAGTTAATGGAAGAGGCAAAGACTGTGTCTGAAATTAAACCCTAGATAAACTGAGCCAAAAGACAAATCCTGCAAATGCAAATATATTAATTGACTTGTGTCTGCAAAAGATGCGCTGTGTGGAGTCATGTTTTCCATTTTTACTTTGTCTTTCTTGGGACAAGAAAGGCTACCGTTATTTTTTCCACTAGTATTGATCAATGCAATGGAAAGCCTGTTTTCAAATAAGATCATTTATTAGAGAATTAAAAAAAAAGATTAGTTATTGAAGCATTGGCACTGTTATTGAGTCCGTGACTGTGGGAGGCAGGAGAATATAAAAAAAAGCCATGCTAATAGACTGCAGTAACAAAATAACTTCTATGTATTTAGCTATCCAGAAGATGCTTTTAACAAAATGTATCATAAAGGGAAAAAAGCTTTTTATTGGTAAGGGTCAATGTTTGTTTGCTATCCCAGTTTTGCTCTTCTGCCACGATGAAATGGGTGTATGCACTGTGTTACCACAACCCTCACTCCCCATGCCAAGCTCTTGAAGTGAAGCGCTGTGATTCAGAGGGCTTTGAAAAAGAGCTCCTCGTGTCAAAATTTAAAGTTCTAATTGTAATTTCACCTATGCGCTCACCTACATTTATATTTCTTCTCTGCATGGAGGACTGGTGGTACTTGGTGTTTGCTTAGGAGGAGGCAGCCCTCATCCTCTTCTTGTGTCCATTACATCCATAGCATCTCTTTAGTCCTTGTTCCCCTCCCTCCCCTCAGAGGGTAAGATTTTTTAAGGCAGCTTAGAAATGTAGGGTCCTAAATCTTAGAGAAATTACTGAAATTTGCATTTGTTAAATGCTTTGATCGGATTTGAAACTGGACATAAGACATACAAGACAGAATCATAGAATGGTTTACATTGGAAGGGACCTTAAAGATGCTTGCATCAACTCTACCCCCTACATCTCCAGAGATTACTTTCACATTGTGGACCATCTGGGCTCCATCTCTACCCCTCTTCTCTTAAAGACAGGAGACAGTATCGAATGAATCCACAGAGTCCTGGGACATACTGAGTGCTAAGGGTATTTTGATGCACCTAAAACCTTAGTGTTGCACTCCTCCTCCATTCTCACACACACATGCGTGGGTGCACACACACAAACAAGCAATACTGAATTGGGCTTGTCTGTTTTCAGCCAAAACGATGAGTTAAGATGCATGAATTGAAAAAATCGAGGGACTGACTGACGGTATGAAACTTCACGTTACTCACGTTGCGAACAGTCAGTTCACAATAAATCATCTCATTGTCATGTAACAGACAACACAGAGAACGTTAGTCTACATAAACATCCAATTTGCCTACTTGTAATGAAAATGCTCTTCTCTGGGAATGCTGCTGCAGCGTTTTATACGCTCTCTTGCTCACATGCACATGTTATACGAAAGGATGCTGCTCTCATAACTGCAAAATATCACTGGAGACTAGGCAGTTTTATTAAAAGTGTGTCTCCTGCTGGCAGTTTACATGTTTTGACAACCTCTTGGAAAACAGCAATAATCAGCTCGAGACCACGCTGCGTACGGCCTCAGTGATGCATGGCAGGAGCGGCGGAGACCCGGCTCCGCATCCTGCCCGCACTCGCCCCCGGTGTGCTGGAGTGGAATACCAAGGGCAGCTCCGCGTTCATTACCACCTAATTATCCAGCTCAATGTCTTTCAAAGTTATTTTTCCTCATCGCTAAACTCAGCCCAAATATTTTTGTTTACCTGTGCTGACAGATTTTTTTAAATTTGAAGGAGTTTCTTGTCATCCCGTCTTTGCGTGCTCGTGGCTCCAGTCGGAGCAGAGGCTGCGCCGAGGTATTAGATCCGTGTTACTCAGGGATGCCAGGGAGCTCTGCTTTCTGCTGGCCAACCATAGGTAACGTTGTGAAAAAAAGGAGTAAATTCTGGGCTCCCCTCTCCATATCCTAATGCAATTTGAACTGTCATATGCGTAAAATTAATAATATTTTTTCCCCCTGAAATTAATTATAGCGACTCCTAGGCCGCAGGCTAAAGTCAGTAAGAGGGCGACAGCACAGCTCTGTCGCAGGGAACTGCAGGTTAGTTTCTACATGGACAAGCTGTTATTTTTCCAGTGCTTAATTTGTAAGAAAATATAACTGTTAAAAGAAGGCCTTTGGTAATATGTACATTATCTATTACTTACAGATGTATCCTTTGAGAGCAAATGAGAATATAACACAATGTTTGTGTCTTTTGGTGGTTGAGTCAAATGAAATTTTGTTGCATTTCATGAATTTGCTACTGATTTTACAGATATTTATGGAACTTACAAACAATAAACTTTCCAGAAATAATAGTGGAGGGGATGGAAATGGTTTTGAGAAGAAGGATAGCCTATTTCATAGAGTTTCACAGGAGTGTACCTGTTATCCCTGGGATTAAAAAAAAAATCTCATTTATTATTGTGACCTGTAGTTTCAGAACTGCTGACAGTACAGTGCTGGCATATTTTGGCTTTTGCATATTGATTGATTTTCACCTACATGTGAACACAGCGAACTTATTTGGGTCAATTTAGCAGTAGAACAATCAAGGGCGTAATCTACACATCATTGATACAGGTTGGAAAACAGGTAAAAATGTAAAATGGCCAAATACATCCCTGAAATGTGTTGTTTAGTGGGTTTGCGTGGGAAGTCAAAATACCCTGTTGGGTAGCAGAAGACTGGAAAGCATTGAAGATCGATAGGAGAAAGTTTCTGCTATCTGGAGACTGGTTAGTACGCCATAGTATAACATAGTTTTTTTTTAATCCTAATGTATTCTAAAATGGATTTTTTGAAGTATCTGCTCATCCAGGCTCCAATTAATAGAGGAATGAAGGATGTACTGTTACTGCTCCCTGATTATCTCTATAGACCTCAATAAAATTTGCCACCTTGCATTCTGTGCACAGAATACAGCTTTTGGACGATGCTGGGTCAGAAAAAAAAAAGATAGTGTAAAAAATAGTGATATTTATGGGTCAGTGAATCCCAACTGGAAGAGCTTCTTGCAAACTCGTGTAACTGCCATGACCAAAATAAGAGAGGCTTTCTTTTCATCTGGTGAAAAATAACGCAAAATTCAAGGCAAAGTTTCCACCCTACGTTCTGCTTTATGACAGCCAGGTTGCCTCTGCTTAGACCCAGAGCTAAGCACAACTTCTTACGAGGAAGAGTTTTATTCACCATGACTAGTGTGGTTTAACAAAACATCCTGCCAAAACCATTCTTCAGACTTTAATTTGTCTTTCATTTATCCTTCACCTTGGTGCTATACCTAAATCCAACTGATCCTCCTCTGTTACACCCCGTGAAGATAGGCTGCTCTTTCCAGTCTATGCTGGGGAAACTTTCACCCAGGCACTCACCTGCATATTAATTTAACTTTTATAGACTACTGAGTGTCTGTCCCACCCATTGTACCTGCCTAGGTCTTTCTTTTGCATTGTATGGAGAATATCACTGTCATTCAGCCTGGAGAAGAGAAGGCTCTGGGGAGACTTTATTGTGGCCTTCCAGTAACTAAAGAGGGCCTACGGGAGAGCTGGGGAAGGACTTTTTACAAGGGCATGTAGTGATAGGATGAGGGGGAATGGCTTCAAACTGGAAGATGGTAGATTTACATTAGATATTAGGAAGAAATTACTCACTTTGAGGGTGGTGAGGCACTGGAACAGGTTGCCCAGGGAAGTTGTGGATGCCCCATCCCTGGAGGTGTTGAAGGCCAGGCTGGATGGGGCTTTGAGCAACCTGGTCTGGTGGGTGGTGTCCCTGCCCATGGCAGGGGGGTTGGAACTCGATGATCTTCAAGGTCCCTTCCAACCTAAGCCATTCTATGATCTTGAAGTCATTTCTGCAACTTTCCCCACATTTCAATATCCTCATTTTGCTTCTTACTTTCACTTTGTCCTCTGCAGCATCCCTATTTGCTGTATCTAGGCTCTTTTCAAAAAGCATCCTATGTCCCCTTCATTTGATTTAGTGATGCTGGTTGTGACAAATGGCTTGTCTGTCCCCAGTTACACTTTTTCTGCTGCTGCTTCTTTCTCCAGGTCTGCTTCCCCACCTTTCCTTTGTTGAAATGCTACCTGACAGCAAATGATCATTAAAATAATTCATATGCATGACAGCCTGCATGTAGCTGGCTTGTGCAACTAAGAAACCTTACTGATGTTACCTGCATCTGTTTCTGTTTATCCTTTCAGTATTTTTTCTTTTTTAGGGTATTCTGGCTTAAGTGATACAAATTTTTTTGAACCAGAAGTTGTCCCTTTTTTCAGAGATTGTCTGGTAATAGTACCCAGGGGAGACTTGGTGTTAACTGGGGGCCTGAGTACTAGTTTAGTATAAACAGTAAGACTCCTAATAAATGTAAGCAAGCCTATACATTTCCGGAAGGAAATATGGGATAATTCCTGTTTGATAGCTGGTGCTATCAGCAGGATATCCTGCTGATCCTGCTGACAGGACAAGAGGCAGCGGGTACAAACTGAAACAAATGAAATTCCATCTGAACATAGGAAAGCACTTTTGTTGTTGTTGTTGTTGCTGTGGGGGCTGCCCAGAGAGGCTGTGGAGTCTCTGTGGAGATACCCAAAAACCTGACTGGACACAATCCTGGGTAACCTGTTCCTGCGGACCCTACTCAAGCAGGAGCTTGTACCGATTGATCTCAAAAGATCCCTTCTAGCTTTGATTTGGGAATTCTGTGATGCCTTACAGCTCAAACAGTGAAATAGCAAATTGATTATGATATCAACAGGGAAGTTTCTCACAGGACGTTTTCCCAAACAAATAGTCAGGTTCTACAAAATCAAAGTTATCCTCTGCAAAAATTTTGTGTTTATTAAAATTGTTCAATGTTGTGACAAGAAAATTTAAAGGGATTATTTAACTTTGAATTGTTTAATCAAAAAAAATGGTCTCAATTTTTGGAGCTAATGTCTGTGCTAAATTTTAAGTATGTTTGAGGAAAGTAGCACTCTGTAGGCCTTGGGTACAGTGCCATAAAGGAGATACTATTTCAGTCCTGTGTCTTTGGGAATGCCCATCCCCTACCAGGCAGCTCTGCAGGTTCCTGGGGGCATGCCTGGCCACTCTGGCTAGATCCAGACTTACTTTTGCGTTCAGAGCTTAGGAGAAATAGTGTGGTTTACAAGGGACAGAGCTGTAGCTTTGCATTCAAAAAATGCCTGATTTTTCCTCTTCTCCAGAATTAACTTCTTGGCTAAATGTAAGCCTCTCTATTCCCATTATTGCAGGACCTGTTGGTTGTCATTAACATCTCAGCTGCACAAGGAAGCAGGTTTGCTGTTTTGAAATCACAAGCCTGAATGCTTTTTTGACATCTGACTGTGTTGCTAGACTTTTATTTTAAATATCGCTGTTGTTATTTTCTAGCTACTGCTACTCTTCTGGGTGGTTCTTAGGGTGAAAGTGGTACCGGCGCCTCAGATGTGCTCGGCAAGAGCCTTGCATGACTTGCGGAAAGCTGCCTGCATTTCCAGCTTGCCCCAGAGAGACTAGACATTACTGTTGCTGCCAGAAACATGGTTAGTAGTGTCTAAGAAAAAAACAAGACTTTTGAGTACAAGACATGTACGCTAAGCAGGGCGGCTTAGAGGTCATGGCATGTTGTATGAAAAATATTTGAACGCATTATCAGAGGCCCTTGGCTAATGCATCAAAAGTTTCTTTTTCAACACTAGTCACTTCCCAGCATCATTGTGGGTCTTAGTGTGTTTGCTGCTGTGTACGGCTGCCTGAGAGCCATAATGTCAGGTCAAGAATATTGTCATGGACTTTTAAAAATATTTTGGGTATGTTTAAATTCTGACTGTTAGTACTGGAGATTAGTGTCCTTAGGCTGCTGCTCTAGGTAATGTGGAAAGATATGCTCTTATTTTGTATCACCCTCTAGCAGGGCTTGATTTAGGTGCTCTTCTCCTACTTGCCCTTTTGAGGTTCAGTCTCTCCATGCGGCACGCAGGAGATTGGAGTCTGCAGAGCCATTCTGCAGCACATCCCATTCCTCAGCCTTGAACGTTTTAATGTACAATACAGACCTGAGCAGATCTTTAATCTTCACAACAGTTATAGAAAACATGACTTCCAAGAACATTCTTCCGTATCCATTACCTCAGTTCTGTTAGTTTTTCTGTAGTTTTCCACTCTGTAGTTAATTCATGTAAATATTGAAACGTGGTCAGTCAGGTTAATGTTATTTTCCTTAGATAGGTTTAATTAAATAGGAATAATGACACAATTTTGCTAGTGGATTTGTGGGGATCTTGCAGGGGTGAGCTGGCTAGATGCTGGTAGTGTTCCCCTTTGTTTCCAAATGGAAATAACAGCCTGGACAAGAGGTGGCTGAATAAGTAACGAAAATCAGTATTATATGGAAATTCTCAAATTTATAGAGTGCTCGTATTGGTCAAAATACATTGTTCATTGCAGGCTTTATCCATGCAAGAAAGCTCAGCACTTGTGCGCAGCCTCTGACTGGAAAGCGAGTGTAAGAAAGTTCCCAATCCTGTCTCCTGCACACAGCCCTTTCATGATTGGTCCAAACATTTCCAAATCGCACAGTTCCCTCAGGAAGTCTCTCTTTCATTGCTTTGACAAAGCATCTCATCGCTAACAACTCTGGGTTGAGAAGTGAGCCCATGAATCAGTGTTTATGCTATCTAATGCATGTCATGTTCACTCCACACAATGCTGGTTTTCCTCAAGGTGCCACGGTTGGCTAAGTTAGGTGTCTTTTGTGAATTCAAACGCACTCTATCAACACAGCCTGTGTAGTAAAAAAGTGTGAGGAACTCTAGCTAACAACATATCCTGTAGTGATACTCATCCACCTGAACAGCTTATTTTCTCGAGTGCACAGAAATGTTAACTTTCCCCCTTTGTGCAGGGCAGGTCTTGATGTTTAGACTTCCAAGGCTCAGACTGGAAAAGGCATTCAGGATAGCATGTCCTAGTGGATGGAACCTTCTAAATGCCTTGGTGAATCTCTGCATAATGCAGCGAAGAAATAACAGAAGCCCCTTGTTTGTATAAACCAGGATGTTTCTTTAGCTTTCTTGTCCTGATGCTTTGCATCTTGAATTGTAAGCAATGAATTCATTGAAATATTCCTTTTGAAAAAAAAAAAACAAAAAACCCCACAGGAAAACAAGCTAGTACTGGAGATACAAACCATTTCCTCAACAAGTTGGTAAAGGAGATTGCAGAAATTGTACTTTACACATTGTCATGAGATGTGTGCTTTACCTTTGTTTCGCAGTATTAGTTATCCACCTATTGATTTTAGTTTTCCTAGAAGTGATTCTTGCTATTCCTTCCACATTTACCTTGTAATCGATGTAGCAACCTTTTGTTGGCTTAGAAATATACTCTTTAAGATGCAAGGTAAATCCAGAACGCAAATATTCCATATTCCTTCTGTGTGGATTGCTCTTAGCTATACAATAGGTAAAAGTATAATAATATTTTGGGCAACAAAATATCCATCTTTAAGAGTCTGGTTTCTCTTTATTGATTCAGGCAAGCAGTGAGGACTATTAGCTGTGACACCTAAAAGCATGTACTACTTGTGTTCAGCATGTCAATAGAAAACTCCATTAACATTTCTGAGGTGTGAGTGCAGCACCATGTGAAAAAGTGCTTCAACAGTGATTACAAAAAACTAACAAGAAAGCACCTTTCTTCATCTTGATGTGTCGTATGTGCTGGATGTTTTGATTTAACGGCTTGGAAAAAAAATCTGTGGCGCTTTAACAAGCTCCATTTGTCGGTACAGTAAGTTGCCATTTTCACACAGGTTATTTAATGAATACATCTCATAGCTTTAGAGCTTTACAAGCATTCAGTTAGTAGTCCTTATTTCACATTATAAGGATGAGTAAAGTGCTACCCTGTTTGACTTATGGTGATACTGGAACAGGGGTAACACAAGAGTTGCTGAAGGCCGTGTCATCTGTTAACTTGCAGCCTCTCTGTGCGTATGCCACTGAACTGCGCTTGCTCCGTGTAACGGGAGATACTTCTAAAACTGGACATAGTTGCTTGGCTCTGCTCAGTTATAGCTTTGCAATGCATAACGATATCCAAATACAGTTGTTTGTAATGAATGTTGCTGGTAGTTTTTCATCCGAAGAATCTGCTCCTGATGAGTGATGTGTAAAGAGGAAAACTCTGCAAGGGTGAGAGTTTAACTTGGCTTCTCATGCACTTCTCTTTGTACACCCCTTGTCCTTGCCTGGAACTTCCATTTGGAGTTAGAAAAGTTGAAAAAATGTGCTAGTGAGAAATTCAGCAGACCAGCAAGATTTGCCAAGGGGCTTAGCTCATTTGTTTAGCAGGCAGGAGGTTGTGACATTGTCCCAAGGTCCTGCTGGTGTTGACTTAGAAGGGTAACTCCATATGGACCCTCATTGACTTCAAAGGGTGAAGAATCTCAGCCTGCTTTTGGGAGAATCTGCTTCACAGGTAATGTTTGTAACCAAATGCCTGAACACCATGGCTGTGAGCATTTTGGCTGCCTGTATTGCAGCTGTAACACGCAGAGAACAGCAGGCCCTGCTTCAGTAACGGTGATGTGGGATAAGGCAGACGCAAGGTCTCTTGAGAGGATGATGTGTGTGGGAGTGTCTATGTGCAAACTTGCACATAAATATGTATGTAAAACTCTATGTATGGATATATAACCTCGCTCCCAGGTCAGCGACATTGTATATTGCAGAGGAGGGTGTGCTCGTGCAGCTGGTGCAGGGGTGCTCCCGTGGCCGGTGCAGGGGTGCACCTGGTTGGAGGGAGGAGCAGGATGCAGTCCTGTCCTTTTGCGCCTGCTGAAACAGAGGGGACTCACTGCACACTGGACACGGTTTGTCTCCTCTGACAGTCTCTGAGGGACTGGTTAAGCGCTTTGGTGCTGCTCAGTCAGGCATCCAGAGACCTGTAGCTTATCTGCTTATTAAGTGGATGGTATTAATATTGAATGTATTCAAAATAATCCAAAAATCAAATAATTTTGGATCACAGGTGCAGGCTCAGCCCCTTATTTGTATTCATTGCTGTACATCTGAGGGTTTCTGCCTTTTTTTTTTCTTTTTTCTCCATTGCATTCAGCCTATGGAAATGCAGTGATTTTGTGGTTGCATTAAAATGACACGGCGATATTCTTGCACTCCTTCAGGGTCTTCTTCCACAGA
>VZSZ01003291.1:160507-194681 GCA_013398815.1 Ibidorhyncha struthersii | reverse complement strand
AAAGCAAAGAAAAAGGCTTGTGAATGAATGGAAAACAATGCAGGGTCACAAAGCTGTCGCAACCAATGTCATAGTGGCGCTGCCGGGCAGGCTTACAGAGGACTTCTTGTTCCTTGATTTTTATGGTGATCGGTAGAACGCATGTAGCACTTTGCGAACAGGTTTAGGACAAGTGGCAAAGAAAAGGCTCCTCACAATAAACTCTTTTCTACAGCATCGGGAGCATTATGCCCGCAAACACCTGTGGTTTGCAAAGAGGGAGCTGTAAAGGACACACACAAAAAATATATATAAATAGAAGGGCGAGACATTGTTTTCAAGTTACACTGCATGTCAGAATTGTGCACAATGGTGTTTTTTTTTAACTCATCTGGGACTATGGAGTTTAGAAAGGCCCCAGAAATATTACTGAATACAAATGCCAGCATTCAGAGGATGCTGAGCTTGGGAGACGGAGAAATGAGATGAAAAGAGAAATGGAAAGATCAGCCTAGTAATCCGGCAGGGTATTGGTGCTGCTCTGTGACGGTGTGGCAGGAGCTAAGACTCTATTATTCCTTCTGAAGCGTGTCTCTGAAACGGCCACCAAATCCCCACGCTCTGTGGAGCAAGGGCCTGCACCGAAGACCGAAGAGCACCGCTATTTATACCAGCCAGCTCAAGGGGGGCCCAGGATTACAGCTTAGACTTTCTAGGCACTAGAAACTAGTTAAATGTGGTTAGACTGTAAAAAACATTTCTCTTCCTCTTTAACGTTGAAATAAAGTAACAGAAGGTGATTAAGGGAACCTATGAAAATGCTCCGTGACTTCACTGACTTCAGGTTGGTGACGTAGATGTCTCTGCATCCCAGGATTTCTCATTCCACTAAGTGTATCGTGAGAAAGGCCCCAAAAAATTCTTGGGGTAAACACTGCTTGTCATTTCAGAACAGGCAGGCATTTACTTTCAAAACCTGTAGCAAAGGTGCTCATTAGCATCCAGGAGAGCTCTGCCCAGGGAGAAGCCTCTTCTCCCCCCAGAACAGCAGAAGTTGTTAATCATTTCATAAAATTAAAATGTTGTATGAAGCAGACTTTCTTGCCCTTTTAAAAAAAATGGTGTAACTCGCTATGATTCTCTAGATCTTTGGGCCATTCCTCTTTTCTGTTCCCAGTTTTTCCTTTCGGATATAGTTCCTTAAGACTTCACATTACTCTTTGTATGNAGGTTTTTTTTTTTTTTTTTTTTTTTTTTTTTTTTTTATTCGCTTACTCTGTAGTCTTAAATTTACCAAAGCCTGTTTTACTTTGGCAAATTATAAGAAAACAACATTCTGTGTCTTGATTAGTTCTGTTGCTAAAAACTTCATTAAAAAAAAAAGAGGAGTCCTCAATTGCCCCCAAACTGCATCCTACCTCTTCCTCCTTCTTTTCAATTATTAATATAATTATGCATACAACTTTGTAGATTTACTGAAATATGGCATATTTGAATCAGAGAAGACTGCTGCATGTTTCACTTGGAAAGTGATCTGGTATTGTGGCTGGAGCGTTAACCAAAGGCAGGGAAATCAGCATGGTCACGCATTTCTTGGATGACACTGCTCGGTGCTTGGAACTATCACGTCTCGATTCATTTGGGAGCCTCTGGACTCAAGCATGATTTTTTTAACTGGTGCACAAGTAGATAAAGCAAGCAGGCTTTTGGATCACTTGAAAGAGAGTTGCATTTCTGAGGGATCCACAAAAGTAAACTAATGCTTGGTAGTTTAACTTTGCTAGCCTGAGATCTGCAGCTCCTCTCTACAACTTTCCAGCAAATTGGAATGAGTTGGGAGGCACTATGATGAAGGAGAAACTGAAAAATACGATCTGCTTTCTTCGTAACGAATGAAAGCATCTTCCCTGTTCCTCAGACAATTTGAATAGGTTTTATTAAAAAGGGAGATCTTTTCTTTCTTTTTTTCTCAAGATGGGTTGGAGCTTTTCAGTTTTATCTCAGCACTCTGAAGATACTTGCACAAGAATAATTTAGTATGAAAACTCTACTTCTGCAGGTTAACCTTCCAGGTGTCTGGCTTAACCTATTAAACCTACCGTTCAAAATACTGAAGTTCAAAACATTGGTTCCTTGTGCAAAATTCTTGCTTTTCTAGTAGCTATTTCTTGTATTAAGATGACTGAAATAAAATGTTTTTTTACTCCTTAGATTGGCCTTAACTATAGAGTTGAAACAAAGTGCAATGAATCTTTCTGTTGACCTCGTCAGGCTTTGGCTCACTTAATACTCCAGTGAAATTGCTGAGCAGGGACACATTACTCTGATTCTGTGATTTTTTACCCCTTTCGGCAAGTCTAATTGCCACACAAAGTGTATCGCATCTAGGAGTTTCAATCAAACGTACATACGTGTATTCCTCTCCTGTTATGAGTTAGATATATTTATCTTAGATCTGGCAACTGCATTAATTACCATGAGTTAAACAGCAATCTGTTGTCTTTGGCTAAAGCATAACCAAAATTTTTTGTTTTGGGCAAGCCTTGGGATATTTTGTGAAAACCTGATTCTGACGGTGCGCTGGTGTTAGCACCGTCACTCTGAGACCTGAGCACACAGCATCAGACGGGGCAAGGGAGCAATTGCTGTTCCCATTATGTGTGGGCTTTGCCAGAACTGGGTTGTGAATAAATGGCATTTCCTTGCAAGTTTAACGAAATAGCAATGGCATGTGCAGTCAGGGATTTTAGCACCTTAATTATGTCACCAGTGGAACCATGGTTCTCTGATTCCTCTTGCAATGCTGATGTGCTTACCTGTCCTCTGTGATAATGAGGTTAAATGAGTTCAGCATGATCAGCAGTGATTTACTAAAGGGTGATATTTTGCCTGTAAGTACTTGAGACTGATAGCTTGATTGTATGGGGTAGATCTGCTTTCTGTATGCTTCTCTAGTTGTCGCTTGAGCGTGGACTGAGACGAAGATATTTTCTTTGCCTTTGGATCTGTTCCAGACACTTTTTTGGACATCTCTGGACCATTCATCTTTCACAACTCCAAAAAGATGTATACTATGGCCTATTTTGGTCAACTTGAAGTTGATCAGACAGTGAACTTCATATTCAAATGGATATTGGCTAGGACAATTACAACATAATTAATTATTGCAGTTTATCACTTTGTAAATCACTAGTTTGCAGCCTGATCCAGGAATTCTTTAGTGTCTTGTGTAGTTCTGTTAATACCAATTAAGTGTGAGATCTTGAGGCCAAAACCTTTCAGGATGATCCATCTGTATACTTTCATATATAAATAGTATTACTGAAGTTGATGGGACTACTTGGAAGTATAAAGCTATGCATGGAAGTGGTTGCAGCAGTGAATCCCTAATTTGCCTTTGTTCATTATGAATTGCTTGGCATAATTTGGTGCATATATACAGACATGTATGTATATTTATATAAATACTTGGGCACATAAGCAAAATTTACCTTCTCTTCTAGTGGTGCCAAAGTAGACCTGTCTTAACCAGAAAGCAAAGAGCAAGTCAAGCTTTTTGAAAATGGCTAAATACTGTTATTAGTACTTTGTAATTTAGTTTTGTAATGTCTGTAGTCATGCTTTTTTGCAGTTCTCCTTGGCTCTGGGGAGTTTGCTGACTGTGGAAAGACTATTCTGATTGAGATAAAGCCTTCCTGACACTCAGAATATACCCTTTGACCTATATCCTCTATTTCTGCTTTCTCATATGCACACTCTTCCTTTTGTTCATGGCAAGGAAACAGATTAAAGAGATAGCAAGCAGTGTGAATTTTCAGCTCTGACAGAGCCTTGAAGCATCATCAAATAAGATTATTACTTTGAGAAGGGCAAGCAGTGCGCTTGGCTCAGCAGCCTGACGGCATGTACTGACTTGTCCTTAAAGCTGCTCTTCTGGGCAAGAATTGCTACCACTGAGCTGAATTTATCTGAGTAAGGAGTGCTGGAGCAGACACTATGGAGTTATCCCCTACACGGCTTTTGGTTTCTCTAACAGGGTTTGTAAGTAAACAGTATTTCAACTTGCAAATGCTTCGAAATGTAGCCCTGGCACATCCCTGGTAACTGCGGTCAGTGGTTTCTGCAGTGTGTCAGCAGTCTGGTTGTGTGGAGTACACTGAAGGACAGGATCCCAAGTTTCCTAATTGTTTCCTGACTGCACTGAGCAGGGAGCCGATAAAAGAGTTGGGATTAAAGCTGCATCTGAGCAAAACAAACAGGACCCGTTTATTGTACGCTGAAAGAGGCAGACTGGCTGTAGTTTCTGCCTTTCGCATTATTGTCACCATGCTACGAACACCATGGCTGCTTCCTTTGCGCTGACAATTGAGAACTCCAATATTCCATACCTTAAAAATCTAGTGTTATAGTTTGTTGCATGGTTTTCCACTCATTCATGTTGCTCCTCAGTAACTTAGCAATGACCAGTCAAGATATGCACACACCATATTGTTTTACATGTTTGACTAGAACACTGACAGATTAATAGGAAGGGTAAATAGCTACGCACTCTGTGGTGGCTCAGTGTGGGCTGGCAGGATTGACTGCTGCCAGACTTTGTTGTATTTGCACAGAGGAAGCTGCAGCAAAAGCCTGCTGGGGCAAGGTGACGTGGGTCATGGGTATTTGTTTCTCATCTCTATAGAAAACAATCGTCCGCTCAATGGAAGACAGCTTTTGGAAACTATGTGGTTCCACTAGTGGGGAGGCATTTGTACTTCTACAGCGCTAAATTAAATGCAGCTATAGAGTGGCAGATGCATTAAGTGTCGGCAATATCACACGTGAGAGTTTGCGTTCATACACCGATAAATTATTTTAATCTATTTCTTTGACTTGCTCCGTTTAGAAGAAAAGGAGGATTGCTCAGATTTTCATTGATGTTTTCCTGGCAATTTCTTCTATGCTGAATACTTTTCTATGACATCAATTTAAGAAGAGCACAAGGGGCTGCATTTGTCCATGAGATAACTACTTCGGTTATTGCAGAAGATCATTATTTTAACAATAGCTAGAGCATCACCTAGGAAGCTCATATGAGACCACATCTTTACAGAATTAGATACCATAAAAACACACAGTGACACTGAGCTTCTAAAGTGGTTATAAACTAGACAGGCACCTAACGTAGTATTTTTTTTCCCTAGTTTCCAGCGGGAGGTGCATCACAAAGCCAGTTTTAGACAGCTGCAGGTCTGAGGTCTGGAGTCAGGAACACAGCTTCTTCAGCTGTGGAGATGCTGGGAGGGAAAACTGAGTCACTCAGCTTCGGTGCCTTGGGTAGATGGTCTCGGTGCCTCCCCAAGAGATGAAAGTCCTTGTGGAGGTCATGTGAATGTAGATCACCTGGATGTACATTAGGTAGTTTGGGTACTGCTAGTGATGTTGTTGTGGCAGTACAGAGGACTGGGGAGGCTGAAAAAAACCTCTTAGGAGGTTACTGTGTGTTGGTTTCCAGGCTGCCCCTCCTGCCCCCCTCAGACTACCTGAGCTTGGTAGATGGCACTAGCCTGGGGGTACATCCACACAGACTACAGCCGTGTTGTCCGGCAAACCTGATGTCATCTCCAAAGGTCACACAGAATGCCCTGCCCATGGCAACTTCAAGCCACAGTTTCTGAAACTCAGTCTTGTGTCTTAATCTCCATCCTTTCCTAAGTTGTCTTTGAGGATAAGCCAGGTTTTGCCACGAACTGCAAAGATGCAGGGACTTCCCACTGTGTCTGACCACCACAGTGTGCTGATTACACAGTGCTAGGAACTTTTCTGTGTATAAAGGTTTGTGTAATGTTCACTCATGGGGATGTCCTGCTGTCTATTTGGTTAGTATATATGATTTTAGTCTAGGTACAGTGGTGGCTGCATGCCGTGCGTGAAAAGTGTTAGCCTCATGCAGGGTAGGCATATGGCCATTATAATATTGTTTTGTCTCACCTTCATGCAGTTCATTTCCTTGAGGCAAAAAAAAAAAACCAAACCAAAAGAATGGATGACTCAAAGTTAACACTTTTTTGAATTCATGAGACTCACTTAAAGTAATCTGTGGTGGCCAGAGAAATTATTCATTGCTTATGTATAATTTTCAACGATGTTGACAACCCATAAGAAAATTAGCGTGGGAATCCCCCCCCCCATTGTTAAGATAATGTAAATACACGGCAAAGAGCATTAACTCCAAAATAGGAGGAAAAGGGCAATTCCTGTCCCTCCTTCCTGCAGTCTGTTTCACCCTTTCTCTGCTCCAGTGTAATTATTTGCACTGTAGCGAGGTGGCCATAAAGTGCTATCGGCCTGAAAGCACGGTGGCATGTGAACAGATTGCTGTGGGGTGAAGTGGTGTGTGAGCTTGCAAAACCTCAGTGGCTTGCTGCTGAGTTCCCCTGACCATGCAGTAAATACCAAAGAGCTTGACTTTCAGCTCAAGCTACAAAAGCTACTTCGCATTGCTTGCATGAGGGCTGTAGACAGTAATACGCTATGTATTCAAGCTCTAGTTTGCCTCACTGTGTTTGTTTTGTACAGATGAGATCTGATTTGGTGATGTTTTACGGTGACTTTGTAGCGGTTAAAATGACTGCAGAAGACCTAAGGATACAGACTGAGCCCCAGACTTTTTTTTCCCCCCTCAAGTAGAATATTTGAATTAGGTTAATGGCCACAATAAACCTGTGGACAGTCCAGAACCACATCGTGATGTGACAGTGATTAGTTGCTGCCGTTTGGTAATGGAGACAAGACTCTCTTTTTCCCTCATTTACAATGACCTCGCCAGCTGTCACTGGATCTTTTCAGCATATGCAGAGACACTGCGAGGCCTCCATGCGATGGAAAACAGCTCTGGTCTTTGGGCATAGTAAGTTTTACTGAAACTTCAAATTTACTTGGACAGTATATATATACACTCCATTTACACATATATAAAAATTCAGGCAGTGCAGCCATGGAGAAATTAAATGTGTTGCTGCCCTAAACTTTGCCTTCCCACTTTTCTGGGCTTGTAACAGATGTATTCAACTTGTTTGATGGTAAAAGCACAACACAACTGCATCATAAAGAATCTTTACCTTTATGGCTTGTATGCCAGACTGTAGAGTCTGTAGGGTCGAAAGGAGAAGAAACATAAATAAGAAACAGTGTCAAATATGAAGATATCTGTAATCAATTCCTAACTCGTACAGCTGGCAAAGTACTGGAAACTCTGTGTAAGATTCACGGTGTTTGGAGGCTTTTTTTGTTTTCCTTTGTTCAAAATGGAGACCCCCTTGCCTGTCTCTCAGCAGCTATTGTAATGTTTTCACCCTGATGTCTCCCTCCCACGGGGCAGGCTCAGCCATCCCAGGAATGGCAGCGGCTCCTGGGTCAGTGCAGGTATTGCTGAAGTAACTAGCTCAGGTAGATGTCTTACCTTGGGAAAGGAAAATGGCCCAGTAACTATCCTTTACGTTATATGGTTTTAGGCACCAGTATTCATAGAGGTCTTCATGGAGGCTCCCCATGAAATTAGGGTGTAGTTTCATGTTTCCTGTGAAGGCTTTTGCTAGTAGGGCCTGGTGCTGGCCCACCACCCGAGGAGTGGCATTTTCATCCCAAATATTTTAGTGTCTCAAATGATACCGTTCCTGCATGAAAAAGCTGTGCAGAAACTGCTCTGGGCAAAGCATTGGCTTTACCTTGAGCGAACTAGTTACTGCTGGCACCTTAGAGCCCTAATAATTGCCTCTTCCGAAGTAGTTGCCTATGTGGGTAGAAGGAGAGACTAGATATATGTGGCAACTGGGATGCAAGCAAATATACGGGAGGTCTGAGAGAGTGGGGAGACTGGGCTCCTTAGAGAGATCACATCCTCACTTCCCTGGGTGACTTTTGGCTGGCTGGATCTGTACAACATGTTTGCAAAGATGCTTTTCATTAGTATGCATCATATTCATGGTGGATCTTCACCTGAATTATACATGGTGGGATTCATCAACAGCTGTACATTTAGGATTGGTAAAGAATGGAAGTAAACAAAAATTGTATCAAATTTTACTGTTATGATTGGATTTTCTTTACAGGTTGCCTGTTGTACAGTTAACTGTTTTTAATGGACTTTATGAAGTATTGCTATTTGTTATTTCAGGAGAATCCACCTGATTTAAAATATTTGAGTTATTGTTTTTGTGGTTGTAGGTAACACAAGCTGGTACTGTCAAAGATACCACTGGAAGTTAGGCACCCGTTCCCCACAGAATTTAAATAAAATTGTTCAGAAAGAATGTCTCCTGGTTCATGTAAGCATATTGCCACAAAGTGCAGTAAAAAAAATAAGCAGACATCAATTTACCTTCTCTAATGGACTCGCAGCCAGCATCAGTGCAGGCAGCAAGGAAAAGTACAACATACTGCAGTACACACGCACAATGGCTGCTTTCTAATGTATGTTTAATAATTTAAGGCCAATAAAATACCCTGATAGAGGCCAACTAGCTCTGGAAGGCTCCAGATAGACACTGATGAATGATAAGCAGGAGTAAATCCGTAATGTTAGTTTAATTAATTTATTTATTTTTTAATAAATTGCTATTTTTTGCATGCTCCTTGCCAGGAAAAGGGAATGTAAAGTTGCTGATTTACTTTCCTTTCAAAGCATTTGAAGGAGCAGGGCATCCCACGGTATATTTCAGTACCACTGTCCAGACTTGCAAGGAGGAGAGGAGGAGGATCAGAGGAGTCGCTGTGCAGCGCAGGGGCTGAATTCTGACCCACTGAGTGAGGAAGGGGGTACAGGACAGGGTACGAGTGTGGGTACCAATGGGAGAGAGGAGGGAGAGGGAGCTCAGTTGGAAAGGGGTCCAGGTGCTGTAATAGGACGAGCAACATAATGTTTGTAAGAAGACAAGTGGTACGGGCAGGTAATAGGGATCAGTCCCAATCACTGCTTGAAAGTTTCAGAACTGAGAAAGAGGTGTCACATTTGAAAACAACTTTGGCGTCTCCCAAATGCTATAAACAATGTGGGTGGTTAAACCCCCCAGGGATCAGTTCTGTCGCCTTTGCTGATTTTACTGCTGGTGTAGTCCCTCTTTGGTGGTAGTAAAAGCAGCAGAAAGGGGGCCCAGGATCTGGAATTTCCTTCCAATGTATGGCAGAAAAACCTCTGTAAAATGGACTGCATCTAAATGATTCCATAATTAAACCTACAATTAAGATAAAAATAAAAAATCTGGAATCCCAGAGGAGAAGTGCTGGAAAGTAACAAAAGGTATGTGAGTAAACCTGTCAGATACTAAAATCTTGCAAAGAGAAGGACTGGCCTCATTGTAACATGAATTATTTGGCACTGTTGTCACTCTTCCACCTTGTTGGGAGATGTACGTATGAGCTCAGGTGCAAGCCTGTAGTTCTGGATCTCTGTCACAGCCCCTGAGCCCCGCTGGCAGAAAGCACATCCCTCCTTCAGACGCACGGCTGCTGCTTTGTGAGCTTGTCCTCTTCTCATAGCTTACTGTGCCACTGGCTCCGAGTTTCATATAAATAATCCTCGAGTCATTACCTGGTCTTTTCTGTCAATATGAAACACTGACAGCAAAATCACTTGTTACTGGAGCAGTGGTTCTTTGAAGGCTAAAAGTAACCTTGCTCTTCTCCTGCAGAGCAAACATTATTGATAGTTTTCTGTCACAGCAGTTTGTACAAGTCCTGGAAAAAAATGAAGATTTTTTTAAAAAGGGTGGGTTGCTCTTCTTTCCAGGTCACGAGATATTTTTCAGGAGCTTTTATTTTTTGCAGTATGCCCCTACGCTAAGAGGCTGTTGTCTCGGAGGACCTGCTCGCTAGCTACTGCCACTTACTGCTGCAGAGCTTCCCTGCTCTAGGAGGAGTGGAGAAACCTGTGTGGTTAGGGGGGAACCTGTAGCTGTGGGGACTGAGGACTGAATTTAGGGTTCTGCATGGAACTCACCCTGCTATTATTAACTGAAAATTTGTAGCCATGATATCAAAGTTGATTCAGGCTGAAATTTCATGGAAGCAAAATTGCAATTGGGAAGTAGATGGGTGGTTTTGTTTTTTCTTTTTTTTTTCCCTGTTCTTTTTGTACAGAAGCTGGTTATGAGCTGGTTAAAATATTATTTTTCTGGTGGATTTTAATATTTCTTTACCTTTAAAATGGTTATAAGTAGAATTATAAAAAAAACCAACACTTGACTTCATTCAGAATGCATATAAAGGCCGAGATACAAGATTTCTTTATTTGCTGTACCATATTCTTCCAATGGTCCTGCAATGAACTGGAGGGTTCAGTTTTACTTGGCCATATTGTGGCTCACTAGTGTTGCCTGGTGTCTGTGGAGACAGTAGTCAACTTATATGCTATCAAATTAGTTCCTGCAGAATTTAATTAAAGGGGTCTGTCTACACCAGCACTTTTTCTGGATAGGGTTTAGGAAAACCTTTACCTCACATTAAAATATCTTGGCTCTTGTGTATCTTCATTCCCTTTGGAACGCTCTTGTTATCAAAGCTTCTGCTGCATTGAAAACCTGCATCATGTAGAAGCTCACTGTGGAGTCTGTACCTGTGATGAGAGCTTGTTGCAGAGACAGAAAACACTGCTGAAAGTGTCAGTGCTTTTGAAAAACAACCAGCTCTTAACAACTAGAAAGTGTCACTTGAAATCCAAAATTTTTGCCCTTCTGCCACAGGTTGGTTTGTTTATTGATTTTTCAGAATATCAGTTTGTTCCTTCAACAACAGCTAAGTTTTTAAAAGGCAGACATGAAGAAAGCCTCCACTGAACTCAAAATCCCTTTTCTTTTTGAAAAATGTGGAGATGAGCAAGCAGAACTGCAGACCTTGTTTGCTTCTTGTGCCCCGACTTTCACTGGGAAGCAGAACCAAGGGCTCCATGCCTGCAAAAACCATGACACTGAGCTATCTACACATTTTCCCCCTCCTGAATTTCCACGTGGAGGGTGTGTGGCCCTCCAGGATCAATCACCTAAAAGCCCCATACGGCAGCAGCCTGATGCCTCACACCTCCAAGTCCTCCAGCTCCCTGCTGGTGGAAACACGTCCCGTATGAAGGAAAAGGAAAACACGAAGAACAACTATAGATCTTTGCCGGGTTTCTGATGCTGGAAAGACCCAGTCGAAATTTCTCATCCGACTGTCCCAAAGAGAGGAAAAACACTTATCGTAAAGATTCATGATCTGAGAGCCCGATAGGATCTGCCGTTTCCATAGAGCCGGGCCCTAGATTTCCCTTTAATGTAATTAAGCCTGAAGATTTATGAATACAACAGGCCAGAACTTGATCCATGTTCATTTTCAATTACTGCAGTGAAAGGCCTCCATCCAGATGTCTCTATTTACAGCATTCACACAGGCAGGACCGTGGGCTGGCGGGGGGGGAGGGGAGGGACCGCAAATTGTCACACTTGTTAATTCTTCACTGAGGACACTCAGCAGAGGTCTTGGCTTTGACCCCGCGACAAAAGACAGGGGTCTGCTGGAGCAAGTGCATCAATGATGAGGGGGCTGACCCGCCGACCCGCTGGGGTCACTCCCTCTGCTTTGTAGGTATTTGGGTAATAATGGGGGTTCATTCCTTATTTTTATTTCTGTTACAGTGCCGGGGCAGGGAAAGAAAGAGAGGAGCTCTGATGTGAAAGACAAACATACATAATGAGAGGATCAAGCTTCCCCTGGCAACAGTAACCACTATGAAATGCTACAGGGGAAATACACAGTACTTAGTGACCCACATAATCAGGCCTATTTTAGCAGCATTGTTTTATTTTCCTTTTGAAGCCTTTTTTTTTTTTTTACCGTGTTCCCAGATCCATACTTTAGTTCGACGAGCGATATTTGGGCAGTCTTCTCTCTGTTAGCAGACCTAGCCTGGTGCCCTAGGTAGGCTTTTAATCACGTGTGTGGCGGCTCATACAATACCGAGCGTTGTACTGTCTGCATGTATTTTTATTCCAGTTCCTCAAGGCTCCTGACAGACTCATGCTAGACACTTTTTTTCCCCTTTAAAAATGCTTCAAGGAAAGCAACTGAAGTGTCACTGTAAAAAGAATACTGTACCTTTCAGATATCTACACAGAGCTCAGTGCTTTGTTCATCTTCGACAAAGCTAGTGAAACATTGTGTGTTCCTAAAAGCGGCAGTTTCTCTCTCATAATGGCGTTTCTATTTTCACAGCACAAGGAACAAGGCTCTGACAGCGCAATATTGTTTTCACTGAAGTATAATTGCATGTCATAAATTAAAATATCTTCATTAGAGCAAACCCTTTACAAATTTTCCAAAAGGCTAGATTATTTCTTGAAATAGCAGAAAATGTTCCAGTCCATTAGCATTTCAAAGAGATTTATTTCTTTTTGCCCTCTGTAGCCGTACCTTTCTGGCTCACAGATAGGTTTAGAGGTTTTAAAGAGATTTGAACTAACTTTGCCAATGTGAAATTATGAGCAAAACGAGAAGCCCAAAGCATCCTCTCCACTTTCAGGCAGTGAATAAAAGCTGCACAAATACTGCCCGGGAATGGCTGCTATATAAAACTATTTGGAAAAGAAAAACAAAATGGGGGAACAAACCACTGATGCTATCAAAATGTCAATTTTTTATCACTTATCAAGATGAAATTCAGAATTTCCTAAAAAAAAAAGAGAACAATCCTGGAAGAGCGGGTGCCACTAATTAGGATAGCCATCTTGTAATCTGTGTAATGCAAGGTTGAATCCTGCTCAGTTGGCTTCAGAGACAGAATGTGAATGTGATTTATATGATTGCTCTCACCATGAAGTACATTTTATCTTCAGGTTTAAAACCTATTTTAGATTTAGACTCTCTTGGGTTTTAGCACAGTTATCACCTGGGACTTGCTAAGCCTTGTGGCTCCAGGTTTCAGTGAAACGTGTTTCTGTAGTGAGGCTCCTTGTTCCCGTAGGTGGCCTGGGAGAGCAAGGCACAAGCATCGTTTCAGGACCTTTACGCAGGGCACGCAGTTTTTGCCTATCTTTTTGGATTAGAATCCTCTTGTCATGCTGCCAGTGTCCCACCCCTGCAGTAACTCTGAGGGAAGCCAAGGAAGGCACCTGCAGGTTATCAGGAACGGCCTGGTGGTTCAAAAGGCTGATCAACAATAAAGAGAAAAAATGATAAAAATATTTCAGTAAAAGAAAACTCAAGATTTTTGCTGCTGTTTATGGCTAGGGTGAGAAGATCAGAATTCTCAATAGCAAAACTTGTGTTAAACTGATTCCAAACCATCACGGCAAAAGGGATGAGGGGGTTGGTAAGAAGGATGAGAAGCATCTTCTCATTAATCACCCATGGGAAGGATTGGACTGATCCCAACCAGTCTTTCTGGCTATAATTTACAATTTTCTTATGAAGCAACCATTTTACTTCTACATAGAAAGGCAAGGATTTATTTTATGAACTAAGAAGTGAAGTTGAAGGAGTGTGGCTTGATCTTGCTGCACTCATCCGTTCCATTCTTCTCCGAGGTCAGGAGAAAGGATCAGGTAGTGATGGCAACGCTTTCCATAATCTTTAATAACCTCTGATCGTGTCTTACAAGAGCACCCTGTGCTGGCCTACTGGGAACTGGGCCAGTGGAGAGCATTTCAGAAACCCCCACCTGCAATGGCCTGTGATTAACATTACAAGTGTAGACAAGTTGTCAGTATGCACTTGTAGCTTCCATGCCATCTCGCTCAGCTGGTGCTCGTATTTTGTTTTGCTCTGCATAAGTCATCCTGAATAAACTTTGTGAATTTTTATTTAATGTAAGGACAGAAAATCTGTAATTTTGGTTATTTCTGATTAAAAAACACCGTCAAAAGATTACAAGAGAAACGCCTAGTTTGAATGAAAATTGTAATATGAACATGCTAGAAAAGAAGGTACAGGTATGCTATTTATGAGATTTGTTTTACTAGAGAATACTTTAAATTCACGTTATGTAATATCATAATTAAACATGATTACATCTTGAATACAGTAAGTAAAAAGCATACAAAATTCACCTTTGTTCTCTCAGGGAGAAGAGACTCTTCTCTCTCAAGCAAGCAACGGAGGCAGTGCAGTTCAAGTTCCTCTTTGATGGAGGAGGGGTTTGAAGCCCGCGGTGTAGACCACAGCTAGCAAATCGTACGGCATTGTTGAAACAGCCCAGGGGCTGCTCTATCCCCAAGATTCACTTGTGTTAATATTCAAACTGAAGTTTTCTACCAGATGCTCACAGAAGCATAGCCCTGCTGAGGTTGGTGGAGATGTGCTGATTTAAATCAGTCATTATTGTTTCTTCCTCTGTGGGTAACAATGGTCTCACATCCCATGACTTCAAAATGTATCTTCCAAGGTTTGGCATTCAAAAAGTTGCATGTTTGTTTATTAGGTACTGAATATGAAGTATCACTGTATTGTAATTAATAAACACTTTGTGGAATCTTATAGTCTTATTTTCATGACATACTGAGACACTTCTGACTTATTATTATACTATTTAGGTACCTTTTTAAAGGTTTATTCTGAAATATATTGCTCTAGTGCACTTGAAGTTTAAATGCTGTTGTAGGTAAGGTAGTCAGTTTTCTCTAACCTTGCACTTGGCAGATGGGGAGGAGTCTTGCTGAGGCAGGGTTTTCAGGGTCAAACATGTTAAAGCGACAGAATTTGAAAAAAGAGCTTGTCATTTGGGTAAAACTTAGCGGAAAAATAACATTATGAAAGCTAGCTTGTGAACGCAGCTGTCGCGGGTGACAGGCAATGTAGCTGAAAGGTGTGACATTGCTTCTGGACTTGCATAGTTTTGGTGACTAATGGAGTTGAGAAATTTGGACGTTTGAGGTCCTGGTCTCTCCCTCACGCCCAGTTTATCTGGCAGAGGGCAGCATCACAAACCTGCCAACTCTTCAAGGGGAGACACTGGTTCCGCTGCCTCCTCCTTCCACAGGGAGAAATGGCATTTGAGGACCTCTGTAGTACTGCTCTGTCTCACCTGTGCCCTTATGGAGGGCTCTGGATTTGACTTTGAGTCTTCAGGGGAGACTTTGGGGTAAGAACAGGAAAGGGAAGGTGTGGCTGAGGTGTGAAAGGAAGGAAGACTCCTCCTGCAGTGTCTCCTCCTGGTCTCTGTATATATCAATATATCAGTACAGCTGGTGCCCTCATGAATATTCTTTTCTGCAGTAAACCTGGCTGCAATGCTCAGGGGTCCCATGTGTACCCAGGTTTTACACATGGGCTTAACCTGGACTTTGTTGGTTGGACAATGGAACCAGTCTGGGTACAGATGGGGGTGCATATATCCTTCGTGCAGGTTCAGAACCAAAGCTGATGGGTGTGTAATTGCACCTTTTCCTTGCGCAGTTGAATTTGCTGCTTAGCAAAATGATCTGAGATGATGTAAGCTGCTTTATTAATAAGACATAACCCTCACTTTTCCCTTATGCCCTCTTGAATTCTGCTCCAGGGATGACCGAGTTCATCCTAGATAATCTTAGCGATGAGATTTGGTTGCTTTACTCTTCTTGGAAAGATAGTGTAAAGGGCTGAGAGTGGTAAAAAATTACGATTTACTGCCGGCACCTCTGTCTAATGTCAGTACACAGTCTATTTTCCAACTGTTCTTCTTTCTTTATTAACCACAAGCAGTAATGGTATCTTGAACTTTCGTACGCTGGACAATTTTAATCTGTTCTACGAAATGTTAGTTTAATCTTATTGTTATTTATCCTTCAAACAACCAGCCTTTATGCCTGTAGTAACACTTACTGTCTTTCATCAGGCCTCAAGAGTGGATGTTCCTCCTTTAGTTTATCATTTACAAGATGACCTCAAACCTTTGCTGAAAATGCCTGAGAAAAACCACTTGGCTCCCATTGGCAGACTGTGTGGATAATATGCAGTAAGCATTTATTTATTTTTCCCACAGTACCATGCCTCTCCCTGAAGATTTTGAACACTATATCTTGAGCCACAGCGCAGAAGGTTAAGATACACTCATGAAATCCTTTGAAGTGCCAGCAAAGACACCTGTTTTGCTTTCTCAAAAAAATCAGACCAAGTAATCTGCTACACAAGGTATAAATGACTTCCTATCACAGGGAAGGTGAAAGATGTATTATTTTCAGAGGGACAAGAAAAATCTTAAACTGACCAGTGGCTCAATATTGCAATATCCGGAAAAGTATTTTAAAGAAATTCATATTAAAGAACTGTGAGCTTGACAATCTTACTCTCTTATGGATTCAAAGTCTCCTGAAGGCCAAGATGTTTGTGAACCTCTTTAAAACAGCATCAAATCCAGTGTCATGGAAACATGAAAAGCATTTTCCTAACCTCAACACTGAAGCATACAGTGTTGTGGAGGACTGATCAGTCTTTCTCTTAAGTATTTTTTTCTGACTTAGATGAGCTGTGTTTGTTCACTTATTTTTTTCCAAAATGTGTTTTTTATTAAAAACACCTGATATAGTAAGTACAACCACAAGTACTCCCATTTGCCTTTTGTACTTTTAATGTGATATAATTGCTGTTGTGAGGATGGTTTTAGCTTCTTCTCTGAATAGGGCCGGCAGTCTGTTGTCATGTTGGTGTGTTATAGATACCAGTACTCCCTTTAATATTCAATTGTTTTATGAAAGTAAGAGCTAGAAAATTAAAGTAATTAAAGCTGAAAACCCCCAATGCAACTTCATTTTAACAGAGATGCTGTTGATCACTTGTATTTTGTTTTTCTCCTTGTGGGTTTGATAAATGAAGCACTCACCACACCAGTTAAAATTTCAAACTGCATGTTTTGCTACGAGGTTTCAGATGAAGTTTATTTGCTGCCTAGGTAACAAATCCAGATGTGGCACTCGTGTATGTATTCTACTGAATTATGTGGAACAAGCTGAGGACAAACACAGGAGACCGTACTCGGTTAAAGTATATGCTGTGGTATCCCAGTAGGTTACTAGGGAAAACAAATATTGTACTCCTTGTCATTTGGATTTGTCTGGAAGTGAAGCCAGAAGCCTGGCATTTAGACATGACTAACTGCCTGTATGATTTCCATTATCTTTCGTTGACCTAAGATTGTTTTATTTTAGAAAGTAATTGCTTTGCGTATTGATTAAAGCCTCATGACTTCAGTGTTTCAACAGAGGAGGAAATTCAAGCAGAGGGAAGAACAGGATTGATTGCTGCTGCAGAAAACTAACAGTAGTCTGTGTCTTTTTGTCTCTGATAACTTTAATCTTGGAACTGGTTTTCTAATTGTGATTCACTTTAAAATGTATGCTTCTGAACTGCAAAGCTTGGCTTGCTGCTGGAACTGATAGTTATTGAGAATAATTTTGCATGTCTGTATAGTACAGAGATATGCCTTCTTGGAAGACAAACTGCATTTTCTAGAGAGTAGTTCACCTGGCAAACAAAAGTGCCAACACTTTGTCACTAGAGGGATTACTGAGAAAAAAACCCAGGGCTCCGCCATAACATATCTAACTTTCCACTCTGTGCTGTTTAGCATGATAATGACCTGAGATTCAATACTATAGACATTCAGAAAATATAAAAGGTATTTTCTGTATTTAATAAGCTTAGAAATGAAGCTAATATTCACAGTATGAATAAATTGTATTTCTAACGTACCTAGAATCGTACTGATTTCAGTGGGACATGTTGCAGTATCACAGCAAATTATCCTCCTGTCGCCTGACATCTCCTCAAACCAAAATGAGTGAGTGATCTAAAAGGGGGTGGAATCATCTCTCTCTGTTGTGATGAATGGCTTATCTGCTAAGAACAAATAGGATTTAGCAGCTAAGGTGGTGTTTGTAGTGACTTTGGTCTTAGGCTCCCTCTCTGGGCTGAGACTGCCCCCTGCTCCAAGCCTCTCAACCACTGCCCTGGCTTTGGAAGCAGAGTTGAGTCTTTCACACTTTAGAAAGCAGACTGGTGGGATTGGAGAAGGAGAGAGAACGAGCTTGATTTTGATCAAAGAGCTGGGGGAGCAGTCCTGGCTCCGCTGAAGTCAATAAGAGTTATGCCGTGGCCTCAGATAGGGTCAGGATTTTGTGTGGTGGGGGGATCTGTCAGCAAGGCCATGGATACCATCCCATGCTGGATCTGGAGGAAGCTGCTGACAAGTTTCCTATGAGAGAAATGTTCAACAGAAGGCAGTTTGCTGGGCAGGAATGAAACATAGAAATAGTCATGAGAGACCACAGCCGAAGAGGTTGGAAATGGCTTAAAAAAACCCAAACAACCCACCACTCAACTTGCGTCTTCTCAGACAATAACAGAAACGTTGGCTTATAGTGTCTAAAGTTCTTGCACTGTAAAATGATTAAACAAATTCTGAAGGCTGAACAACTCCATTTTACCTTATCGTCACTAAAAGGATAACTAAATTTGGGAGGCAATCTTATTAATATTGATGGGAGTGCTTTAAACATATTATGAGGGTGGCAGTGTAATAATAGATTTTCTGAAATCTTTGGAATTACACAGACTATTCCCTTGGACATTTCAGGTCAAATCCCATCTATTCTATGCACTTTGATAATTGCAGGGACTGTAGTGCATATTTGCTGTAAGCAAAGTAACCCGAAGGAGGATCCTGACAGTGTTGTCTCAACCTCTTCAAAAGTTTTGCTTGTTGTGTCAGTGGTTTAAATGTGGAATTGTACATTTATGGTGACAGCTTTTCTATAATGGTTTAGAGAAATATTGAGAGTACATTCTATACTCAACATGGATTTGTACCCTGAATTATCTTCCATTTTTAAAGGCAGTTGTTTGACTTAGCAGTGGTGTGTTTGAGAGGCTCCATAAGGTAATGCTAAATTTTAAAAAAGCGCACATCTGTCAGCTCTTGACAGCAATGAATCTTAAGTAGGTTTGCAAGTTATTTATGGGTATCAAAGTGATGTTCCTATTGTAGATCAAGAGCCATAGCGTGCTTCCCCTCTCTCCTCCTTTCCCCCTTGCAGTGCTGTAAATCTAACTTCTGCCCATCCTATTGTTCGAAGAAAAGCAGCCATATTGTGCTGATTGCTATTAAATTAAAGCAGAAAGGGAGGGAAACAAATGTGGAAGCCAATCTTACCAGCAGGGATACCACTATCTTTTATTTTGCCTTTTGGGGGTCACAAAGTCATGGCAGGCAGCTGACCTCTGATAACCTTTTCAGTGCCACAGCATGAAGTTTCTTTCGGAAGAACTTAATTAAACACAACTGAAGTTCCAGGCTAACATTTGTTCCTGAAAAGAGTTGTCTTTGATTGGTGTTTTCTGCTGAGGGGACAACAGAGATGCTGCTTTTGTTCCGAGGAGAAAAGTTAGCATATGTTAGCTAAGGATTTGTGGTTTCCTATAGCGGTGCTGGGTCTTTCTGAAGATTCACCGGGGTTGTCAGCTAGCGCTGGAGCACCACAGCAGTGGATGAAAAGCACACCAAACAAGCTTAAAACATGTTTCAAATGAGGCTACGCCAACTTAGTGAGAGCTATGTGTAGTTTGGTCTAAGGGAAATAAACTTATATTCTCCCTATACTGTTGGTCATGTATCTGTGGTAGTCCATGTCTTTGATATGAACCATGCAGTATGGAACGTGTATCCACTAAAGCTTGACTGTGAGTCCCAACAAGCTTAATTGCAGCAAAAAGAGGTTTATTTAGTTCTTCTGTTGCGGGAATGTGCTGCAAAACAGGAGAGAATAATCAATATTTATGGTATAGGGTATAAATTGAGAACACTGAATTTAGCACCTGCCAGGTGAAGTGTGTGTTGTCATGAGTAAAGCTCTTTAATTGCAGAAATATCTGGATATAAGTCATCTTCTGTACGCTTTTTTTAGTTCGATCATATTGGCATTTTGTATGTGGAATCAGTGGCAGAATGTGACTAGAGAGAAAGGCTAATAATGATTCCAGGAAATGGATCTGGGTTCTGTACTTGGTGTTTGCTGAATCTCTTTGAAACAGGAAACATTACTGACAAGTCTCTTGGTCTAATTCAGTATATGTAAGCATCTGTGTGCGTCTTTGATGGAGATAAAATTTTAGCTTTACTGCACTAGCAATACGCAGAGGGAAGACCTCTCCTTTTCTCAGTGGCATGGGCTGGGAGTTGGCGGCACCTCGGTCACAGGTTTGGGCAGGGAAGATGGTCCAGCTCTCTGACAGGAGCAGCGATAACCCAACAGAGGGGCAGCTCTCATCAGCTGCTACCTGCTGCCATAACATATGGGGTTCTCAGTTCACAACATCTCACTTTGTATCCTGGTTCAAACTGTACGGCCTCTCTGGCAGCTCAGGTCCTGCTCTGCTCAAGGTCCTTTCTCGGTGGGACAGGAGCTCCCTGCGAGCTCTCAGGGCAGACAGGAGCAGATGAGCAGCTCCTGCACTTGTGGAAGGGTGTTGCTGTGGGAGGTGAAGTGGCACTGCTTCATCGAGAGCAGTGGGATGGGGTGTGGGGAGAGAATGGGGAAAGGAATACAGTATGCCACAGGAGACCCCTTCTCCTTTGCTAAAGAGAGACCTGCTTTAGAAAATCCCACCTAAGACAAGTTTTTCACATTATCTGCTCTTCAGTCTTCTTTTTCCTCCTTTTGCCTCGATCTTTGATACTGTTTGTCTTAATCTTGCAAAAGAGATGCATGGATGATGTTTGCTGAGGCAGCGTCACCTTCCTTGGAGTTAATGCATCTCCGTTCAGGCAAAGAGTGCGGAAAGCATCTGTTTTCGGGGCTGGGGCCACACTGAGCAGAAACGATGCAGTCAAAACTGTTGGGAAAGATCAGGTTACCAACTCATTAGAGGGAATGCATCCTGGTAACTGTAAAATGAGCTTCCATATTCCCTCATTTCTAGCATCTAATTTGCTAGGTGGTTTCGTTTATTAGCATACGTTGAAGTGTGTGGGCACTTGAATGGCTCTTTCTTTAAGAAACAAAAACATTAGCCCTCTAGTACACCACCTGTTTGCACTTCATTGTCAACTGTGAGGGGTTATTTTATTGGCTTCATTGTTTCACTTTTCATTAACTTTTTTCTTTATTAACATGCAGGCTGCAATCCGATTTCTTTTTGCTAGAAATAGACTTTGTTTGTCATTAATACCATACTTCTGGCTGTATTTCTTTATTTAAAAGAAATAAAGGTTTTATTTTATATCTAGTCTTTATATCTACCCTTGGTCTGTGTCTCTGTCCTAGTGGCTTTCCAAATGTACTTGATTTAGCTTTTCAATATGTAATTAATGCCAAACAAGTTAATTGCTTTACAAGTGTCCAAAATTCCCTCGTTTCATTTCTATTCATTTATCAACCTTCATTATACAGCCACTGTTCCACATAAACACAAATGATTGTTAATGAATGCCTAATGTCGTATTCATTAGAAAATCAGGTTAATGGCTAGTAATGAATATCTGAGCTATTTGTTACTTTCAAGTATGTTTTTTTTCCTTGTTGATTACAATACTTCTTTAATCGACAAAGAAATCATACCTGTGTGTTAGACCAACTGAAACGTGATGAGGTCAAACCTTTGCAAAATCCCACAACCATTCCCATATTGCAGGTGCTTTCTCTTTAGGTGGAATACTGAAGATATTTGACAAAGATGGGCAACCTGTAACTGCTAGTTTATCCTCAGTTTGTGTTTAATCTGCTTAGGGGAACCACTCGTGTTCTTAAAACTGTTTTAGGCTAGTCAGGGCGACAAAGATTATTCCTAGATGCCTTTCTACAGTCATAAGAGATTATGCAGGATTAATATCTGTAGCTGGCACATACTGAGACATATAGTAATTCTAATGAATAGCATATTTCTCATGGTGGGAGTGTGTGGTGCGAACTCTAATGCTTTCCAGCTAGTTTTGCAAGCCGCTGAGGTTCAAGATAGGTGAGCACTCAGACTGAAAGCAGTGATAAGTTTTATACTAACTACACTTTGACGAGATAGTACAGTTTCACATGCTTCTATATATCCATGTGCTGTTACAGATCAATGGGAACGAGCAGGTTTTACGTAATTTAGACCACAGCTCCCCAGCTGCTGTATATTGTTTCACCCCATGAGGATGATCTGCCCCTGTGAACTTCTAAAGCAACATTGGAAGGATACATCTGCAAGGCTAAAGCCTCTGCTCCGCTAGCTGAGTGGAGGTTTACTAGGAAGGGACCTGCTTTAGGGTAGTTTTGGGCATGGAAATACAGTTCTGCACTGAATGTTGGATAGGACCTGAGACCTTTAGAAAATATGCTTTGGGAAAGACCTTTTTTGAATCACAGGTAAAACTGGGTCTTGACTTGTTCTGTGGTTTAAAGTTCACTTGAACTTACCCCAGAGCAGATTCAGACTCTGCCTGGACCAAATTGCTTTCTAGATAAGAACGTTCTTTTGCCTCTACCAGAGGTAACATGTTGTAGCTTCTGGTCTCTGTAACTGTTGTATGTTATGTCAATACATTAGCATGGTTGATTTCTCCCGCCCCAGTTGTAGCTGCATTTCGATGAGCGAAACAATTCTTAGATGTCGGCTATGGTGAAATGTTTTAAAATGTTGTGTTTTGATTTATAAGGGTTCAGTAATCCTGATCATGCTAGATTATTCAAATACAAACGTGTGTATGTGCATGCATGAAGAGTGTCTTTTCACAGATATTTAGAGATAAGTCATGTTGAATAATATGTCTTGTCTTTCTTTATAAGGCTCTGCCTGCCAAAAAGATTTGGCTATTTGAAGTTATATGTCCATAATAACTAGGCTATATTTCATATTTAGTTTTATAAAGTGTTGGCTCATCTTTGTTTGCTATTGCTTCTGCCATGGTAACGTGAAGGCCTGGAGATCCTAGGAGCATTTGAGCTGGAGCTATAGCTCTTCTGAGGGCTCAGGAAGCAAAATATCGTGTATTGTTTGCATTGATATCCATCAACAGCCTTCCTGTTTTGCCTTATTAGACCTTTAAGGGACTTCACAAACATATTGAACAATAATGGTGATGAACATAGTCCTGCTGGACACCCCAAGCACAGTGGCTCTTTACAGCTATGAAGAAATTACTCCTTATTGGTAACTAAACCTTGAAAGAACACATTTGCCCTAATTATAAATGATGTGAAAAAGAGTCCCCAGAGTGACTGTGCAGACTGCTGTTTGTCAGACATTGCAGATAATTTTTTTTAAAAAAGTAACACAATACGTTTAAAATGTAATTGACTCTTTATAATGTTCCTGTCAAACAAATGACAATGTGAAGTAAGATGAGAGAATTTATGCAATGAAAGGCAGTAAATTGTATTTATTACTTAATGAAAGTATTTAAGTGGCAGTGCTGCATCAGAGGACATTATCTGCTCCCAGTTAATGTTGGTAGTTTGGTAGTAACCATGGTCAGGATTAGGGTCCTATATCAGCATAACAGCTAGAGGTGTGTTACCTACGTTGTTTGATCTCTGGGAGCAGCACTTAACAGTGCTTATGGTCAGAGTAATTCCCAAGGGTCTATCCCATATGTTGAAAGTCAAATATGCGCTGTGGGATTTTTCTGAATCATTTCTACTGACATCCCAGATTTCATCAGCCCCCTCTCTGTCTGCTCAGTATGTTGCACGAGTGAACTTCAATGAATGTCCAAAAATGTAGGCATGTGCTAGGGTTGCTTGTGAGGCAAAGACACCTGAAACGGCTGCTAGATGCAATGCAGAAGAGCATTGTGGTACCTCCAGGCAAGTCTTTTGTGGGTGGCTTTAGAACATACGTACGACGGGTTCCTGGGTCTGGCCTGGAAAGGTTACTGATTAATACCAATATAAGTCTTTAACCTACTACGAGATTAATAGCGAGTTAAGTCCCAGGTATCTGATTTTACTTACTTACAGTTATTTTGAGCAAGTCAAGAGTGTCAGGCAATATGTGATGGAGAAATCTCGTCCTTCGTCTTTCCATTGGACTTGGGGAGTGGAAATTGCTGTTCAGGCAGTCTGGTTTTTAATAGTGTCTAGCCCTAGATGATTTAATTTCTAGTAAATTATCAGCTGAGTATTTGATTTCAGAAACTGTTTACTAGTGTGACATGTTCAGAGCTGAGAAGCCGATCGAGGAAATCTGATTATGACAGATCACCCTGCCATACTGCAAGCCTGCATTAGGCAAGACTAAAATATGAGATAAAATTTCTGTTACACCACCTGAAAGTATCCTTAAGCTGTTATACCTTTGAAATCTGTTCTAGAAGCGATGTTCCCAGCCTGCAAAAACAGAATAAACAAAATCTCAACTGATTTTTAAATACCTTACAGGCTGTCCCTTATTACACAGCCTGTGTGAGTGGAGAATCACAAGGCAGAGATGTTTACTGTTTCTCTGTATGTACAGTCTCACAACTCCAGTGTTGCATTCAGTGTGGCTTTGATTGCTCTGCTTTACTGGCACCAGTCCTCCATTCACACAGGGTTGTTTGGCTTTTCAGTGCTCTTCACTGACAACCATCCTGCACACAAATAGGGATGGTTTGACAGTCTCATTCTGCTGCAAGGAGGTGAAAGACCCCTGGTAGCAAAACATGTAACTGGTAGACCGTAGGCATCAGACATGCTTGGTAGCTCAGAAGTATTGCTGGCAACTGGGGAAGGATTGGTGGGGCAGGTAAGGGTGACGTACCAGGGCATGTAGAAGTCCTGGACCAAGGGACAGAGCTTGGCACACAGCATGGGGAACTCATGGAACAGCACAGCTCATCTCTGCCAGACGAGCCAGACCTACAAGCTGACAGCGAGCAAACATCCAATGGGAAACACCATCCTAGATCTCCCTTTTCCACCCACCAAGTTAAACAATTTTTAACTCCTTTGAATAAGTGCTATTGCCACATATATGTACAGTATATATATGGCATGTCCAAACTTCCCATCATAACTGTGGGAGATGTTTTTGCTCATTTTCTGTGTACACTTAATTTCTCATGTAGTTTTTAGGAATTCCTGTTTTGATCAGGCTTGGAGCTAGTATTCTCATGCTGTTGGATAGCTCTTGATCTTCTGACTGATTAAATAACCCCTTTTTCACACACAGGGATTATAAAGCAACACAAAACAACAACAAATAAAACCTCGCTTGGTGTAATCTTTAGTACTATTTCTAATACTATCACCTTTTGCATTTAATGTCCTATTCAGATGACTCTGGGAAGAATATTGTAGGAATACATAGATGTTGAAGCATTGATTTTATTATTCATCTGCTGTGTAATAATCAAAATCAGCTTTATAAGTGCAATTTTCTCTTCACTAGAGGTACAAAGCAGAAAAATTACAAGAATAATTTCATCTTTCTCTTTCAAATAAAAATAAATAGATGAGTTCATCAAGGAAATTGCTGACCTGTTATATTTTTTCTTTCATTTGCTAATGATCCCCTTTTCCAGTGAATGAAGCTTGAGCCTGGTGATTTTTCCTGCAATGTGTACATGTATATCTGGTAAATTAATGTCAGTGTGCTGGGGAAGATGGTAGCCATAGGCCAGGGCTTTTCGTTGCCATGGATCCATTGCAGACCTCTCTGATTGTAGCTTGTTAGGGCTTTGTTTAAAGAAGTAGGAACTGGGCGGCGGGGGGAGGTTTTCAGCTATTTCTGTCATTTACATTTAAAATGTTCTAATTGTCCTAATTTCCTTCCTATTTGCGATGAATAGTTAGGGGAGTAAGCCTTCAGTGGTGACCACTACACTCTTCAAACTCAGGCCACACACTCTGTCCATGTTTTTTTCTTTGCGCTATTCTGGCTTGGGAGGATTTAACCTGCCTCTGTCTGCCTATGGGAGACAACATGCTGTACTTTAGATACGTACGGGCTCATCACCTATAAAATATTGTGTGAGAACCGCCAGCGCTGATTTGAGCATTAGTTTTAGAAAATGTTGCTCAATTCCACCATGCTATGTGAGTTCATCAACTGTGGCACTTGCTTGAATTCACCAGAGTATTTTAAATAGAGAAATACACCCTCTAATATTTCCCGTTGCTGTTTGTGTTGAGATGGGGTTTATGCTGAGCACAGCTCGCTGCGTGTGAAGGCAGTGACCTGCTCTGACCGTGGCAGTGGGTACCAGCCTGTGCTGCAGCCACTGCTGTTGTGCCAGTGTGGGGGACAGTCGTGGTGACAAAGTGTCAGTGGGCATCTGGCCTTGTACGGATAGTAATAAAATGTCTGTGTCTGAATGTGTCTCCCAGCGTGGCCTTCCCATGGGATCCACCGTGAAAGATGGGAAATGCTGTGAAATTCTGTAAGGATCTGAAGAATCAGATGTTTGGTACACTGCTACTGGTCTGAACTCCACCTTCACCAGAGAACCTGTCTTATCTCTGTGTCCGTGACAGCTATGCCTGTGCAGAACTCCTTCCCATTTCTTTCTACAGACCTTCTCCTGTTTGAATACAGAATTACTGTGTATCAGAAAAGCTGCAAGACCTTGTATTCATTGCAGTTAAAGTCCTTTTTACCCTACTAAATGAAGAAAATTTAAGGTGACTTTAAGTGATGTACATCCAGTTTACTGTTACTTTAAAATCCTTTTTTTACTCATCAAGTGGGTGTATTTGCTTTAATGTAGATGAATCCAGCTTGTTTCTAAATTTGAGACCGGTATTTTACCTTAAGTGTGAGTATTGCAGCTTGACTGTGGCTGGAGATTCCTAAGGTTGTTACACTTAGAAGCAATACTTAGTAATGGTGCCAAGATGAGATTGATAATTATTATCCAATGACTATGCCTAATGATATAACAGTGCTAATAATAAAAGCCAATTTGTTGGCTGGATTTTATTTATTCAAGCCTGTGTGAACTGGAAAGTGGGACCCGATCTCTTTCTCCTTTCTTTTGTTCAGCTGTAACATGCAACTTACTCGATGACAGCATCTAACCTTTTAAAGGTTGCCTGTAACCCAAAAGACTAGGGGTGGCCACAGAAAGTGGGCCAGTGAAGTGTCCCAGTGCCGTAGAGGGAAGAGGCAGGACTGGGACGCAGTTACCCCATTTTCTTGCTCTTTTCTCACGGTGGTCCCAAACTCTTTCTTCAGCCACGAGGTTTTTAGGGCAGAGGCAGTCAGGAAATAAAACTGGTGGAGCAGCTGATGAAACATCACATAAGATGCTGTTCCACTACCTTTTGCAAATGTCACTGTTGCCGTTACTTGTGATGGTGCTGAGGCGGTAGTTGTTCCTGGCCTCTTGGCTTTGGTGTTCGTTCCTTAAGCTTCAACACAGACCTTTCTCCCTGCCTGTGTTTATTTCGGCTGTGAGGGTTTTGGCTCAAGATCTGTCACCTCTTTTCTGTGCAATGTGGTGCGTGGTAGATCTCAGTTCTTCTTGGCCCTCAAGTTGTACAGTTGTAAAACTTGTAGTCACGAAGATGACTGACTGGGAGGGAGAGAAAAGGAGATGGACTGATAAACTTTAGCCTAAGGAACTATCTAGTCAGCATTTGCCTATATGAATCCAAATAACCATTCCAGTGGGCTCACGCTTTTATTTGGTCAACATACGGAAGATTCCCCACCTGCCTTTCTGTCACCATCCATTTTTCCGTCTGCAGCACAAATAATCCAAATGTTTGTGGCAGCTTCTTCACATTGCATTTTCCTCTGCTATAAATGGCTCTTAGAGCAAGACATATCATTTTCTTCTTGTCATCCAGCTGCCGAGGCACAGAAAAGTAAAGTCCGTAGTCCTACAGCCTCGAGGTGTGCAGAATGCTGCTAGAGGCAGCAGCGGGTGTGTGCAGACATATGCAGGGCTACCCCGATAATTTAAGTCCTGGCTTTCTAACAGCACCTAGAACAAAATAATTCCTCGCTGGCCAAATTATGCAGGAGCTTGCAGGCTCTCAGTGCATTTCTCCATAATGCGGCAGCTCAGGAACATCACTCGGACTGACTGCAGAGCTGTGGGGAGGCTGCTGGTCCCTGATGGGCAAAACCTGCAGGTTTTGGTGCAAATTCTGACCCTGGAAAGGGAAGAGGTGGGAGGCAGGTGGTGCTGGTGTGCCTATGGCAATATAGATATAATGGTAATACCCTCTAGTGGAGACAGGAGGTCGGCCAGCAATGGGAGGGGTTTACCAGCAAATTTAAACGCCAATTTGACCAGCTTCAGGGCAGCTTTATCAAATAACTTTATGGCTGCTGTAGGTTTGTGTATAAGAAATACTTTACTTGTACATTTGTGGTAGTTAGAGAATGCGATTTATTTCTAAAGCCACTGTTGTTCGGCAGGCAGAGCTGTGAGGTGTAGACCAGTCTTTTGCTACATCATTTATGTGTTATACATTTACATGGGGCTAAAGCATTGTATTTCTAATTAAGTAATTTACACTCTGTATTGCATAACTACACAATGGAGAGGCTGTTAGCACTTTTTTGTTAACTTGTGCTTTCCTGATGACTGCAGGTAGCAGAGGTGAGAATTTGTTGCGTGCTGTTTTTCACTGCTGTTACTCCTCCGCTTCTTTGCAAACTCCATGGAAACACTGAAATTTCCGCGGGTGGAATATAAAGAGAAATATGAGATTTCAGCTGAATAAATAAGTAAATAAGTGAACAACGCCAAAATTTTTTTTTTCCTCCCAAGTCATTTGCTTGTAGAAATTTGCATGGTATTTTGTCAGGATTTATAGCAATGTTATACTGGGATGATTAGATATTTTTCAGTAATTATTAGTCTGGCCTATCTTCTACTTCTGTTATAAAGCACCTTGATTTTAGTAGGAACAGAACCAAGACATGTTGCTGTTCTCTGATGTCTCTGTTTTGTTAGGAGATAGTATCAGTGTTGTGGAGGACACTCAAGAAAGCACCAATATACATGAACCAGAAAATCTCTAGTCTCTGTCTTGAATAATTTATTGCTTAAGTAAAGGATATTGCTTCAAATTGGAACATGTTATGATGAAGGAAGAAAATTTGTTGAAGATCTATACTGTTTTGCTTCTTGAGCAGTTTTACAAGTTACCTTTCACTCACAAAAGCTACATGAGAAATTGTTTATTTAATACTACGATAGACAGAATTATAATATATTTTTCCAGACGTTTATCAGTGTTGCAGATAGGGAAGCATTTTAACAGAAAATATCCCAGCGGTTAAACTGAACTGCTGTAGTTATTGCAGAGTCAAAAATAATATGAAAAGAGCAATGCTGAGCCTTTAGTATCAATACTTATCAATGCTTATACTGTAATTAGCATTTTGATTTTTTTACCCAGTTAAGTGAGAAAAGTTTCTATGGCTTTGGATTTTGGATGTTTTTTGTCATGCAAGGCCAACCTTTACTTGCGCTTGTATCTTTTTGTTCTGCACACAAGTGGAAGAGATAACAAGTACGACCTGGTTCTCCACACCCTAAGGTAGTTCAGTGGTCTAGAAGTTTGCTTTCCAAGGTGCCCGTACCTACAAAATTACTGGTGTAATTTTGCTGACGTCTGAGGAGTGATTCCAGATCTACACCCCTGTAAACAACAAGCTTAATGAGGCCTGTTTTGTTGCCTGCTCAAATTCTGCTAGGCTCGGCTTTTTAAATTGGGTTTCAGTCAAGCTCAGATAGGGTGGCATTTAAAGAAAATGCTTAGTGTTGGCATAATGCTGCTTTCTGTGAAATTAAGTGGAAGTTTTGAAAATCCTTCAGTGCTGATTGCTGAAGCCAACAAGATTAATTATGCCTAAGCGCGTTGGCACACTAGGTACGGCATCTTAAATTTGTGTGAATGCAACATAAAACCAGGAGCCGAGGTTACTTTCTGAAGAGCAAAGCAGCTATGTTGGGTTAAGACATACTGATTAAGACACGCTGCTGGTGAGACAACGGCACATTGCCGGAGCAGCGCCGGAGTGACGAGCTCATGGATGGCTTATTTACTCTCTGTGGAAAGCTTCACTTCAAGGGAAAGTCACACCTCTAAAGATAAAATGATATGAAATTGCAGTTTAGGATTGTGTGAGGCTATTACATATTATATGGTGTGAGGGGGATAGATGGCGGGGAACAAGAGGCGCAGTGGCAGAACTGCGTAATCTTCCCTCCAGGTATAAGCGACTTAAATTCACCTACCGGGCAGGTCCGCTGAGGCACTCCCATTTGCTGTTTGTGCTCTGGAGGTAATTATTTCGGCTGTGATCTGAAAGACAGCCAGCCTGCAAGGTGCCGGCCTGCTAGTGGTTCACACGTTTTTATCACAGATTTCTGGAGTTTAGTTTTGCACTATTTCTATTAAGAACTATAGAACAAACCCCAGATTCTTGAAATTAGAGGATGTTGGCAAATAGCCTTGAAACATTTGCCTATTTTTCATTTACCATTTTGAAAGGGACTCCTTTTTCCCCTAGATCTATATAACTTGTCAAGCTCAGAGTAACTGCAGAGAAATTAATCTGTGGTGATTTTATTTATTTTTTCTTTTTTAAAGCTCTTAGAAAATTAAATGGTGAGTAGAAGAGGAAGGGAAATGCAGCTTTTACCTGAGCAGCTCTGTTATTTGCCCTGAATCCCCATGTCTTTGGATAGAGCAGTCACGGCCATGAACTAAACGGGTGGAGGGAAACGTGGAACCATCCCTCTCCTGCAGGCAGCACATTACCCCAGTCTCCCCATCCCACTCCGGAGAGATGCTGGGGCTGGACCACAGCCACTGCCTCGGGGAGCTCACGGCGTAGGACCAAGCGTGGGAGGGCAGTGCCAGGAGGCAAGGACACAAGGGAGGCAGCACTTATTACACCACAGTGACTGTAGCAAAAATTGTGAAACTAACTGCAATACATGATTCGGACCAAGATACAAAAATAGCCCTAAATACCCTTTTCTTATATAAAATCCTAAAGGAGTAATAAACAGTATTTTGTATGATGCCAGCTGTATAGAAAAAAATGCAGAAAGTTCTCCTGGTGTTTTTCTTTCTCGGTATACAAAGGTATGTTTTCTCTCACAAGAACAGTCTAAATATCCCATTAATGCCTTATGTGTAATATTAGCAAAAACCCTTTCAAGATAGATTACGGTATTTTGATTCGTTACTCATCAGTATGTATAATTATCGTTTAACAATGTTATGAAGGACTGATGAAGGGAAGCAGGTGTTTAAACATGCGGTACCAGTAGTTTGACACAGCATTTAATTCTCTTTATTTGCGTTTTTTAAAGACATCTATTCAAGGAGGGAAAACAATGAGGCACTATATAGTCATGAGTGTTTGCAAGAGAAAGAAAAAAGATGTTTAGTCAATTTTTGGAACAAGTATTTTTTAATTAATAGGGGTGAGGTTTTAATGGTAGTATAACATTATCTGAAGTTAGCAAAGGTAATGAAGTGTGTTACAGTTCTGGGTAGTGAGAAGTTGATATCCTCAGATGGGTTGTAGACCAATAAAGTGTTTGTGGGTATCAGGGTAATGAAAGTACAGCTTGGTTCTGAAAAGCCAAGTATGATTTCTGAAGTCCACACGCTGGAGGGTGCTGCTATCGGGAGGTGGCTACCAGGACCACGAGGAGGGCCAGTGTCGCCCCCCGGGTGATGCCCACCCTCCCTGCCACATGCCAGACTTAGCTGTGTCCATTACCTCCAAGAGGGTTAGCATCCCTGCTGGAGAACTCTGGGGGAAAAGAGCCACCTCTCCAGAGTTTTGTGTGTCAGAAGTTGGGATCTTCAGGACCAAAGAGTACTGGGAACTTCTGCCCAGCTGCCTCCTTGAATGAGAAAATTCCTGTTTATCTCCAGGCAATGCTTTCTGGGAAGAGGTGCTTGAATAACCTCCATGGCTATGAGCTAAACTTTACCAGTAGCAGACGTCTCCCTGTTTGTCTTCTTATAATTAGTATTATTTAGCTACCAAGTTTTAATTAATATAGGTTAACAGAACCTTAAAAAAAATCTTTATTTGGGTTAAAAAAGATGTACTTTGTTTTTCCTCTCAGTGGATTTTTTTCTAGTGTCCAAAATAAGCCAAAATGAACTCTTTTGCCTTCTGAAGCAGCAGTTTTTGTGTGGAGGCCTAGCAGGCACTCGTGTAGCCAGGGTAGGCTGTTTGAAACAGTTCCATCATGCAGCAGTGCCAGCACTGATCTTCCTTTGAACAGCAGCGTAGCACGCCTGGCTCTTGCTTCTTTGTCTGTGGCAGGCAGACTGAAGTCTTATGAGGTGACTTGGGACACATATATTTAGGTTTTTTTGCTCTGTTTTGTTTGTGGAAGACCAGTTTCAACAGTCTGAGTTGAGCTGGGTGAGTACGGAATTAATGCTGCAGCCTGATGGTTATTCCAGGTGAGACTTTCCTGCCTGTTGGTGGAGGGAGGAGAGGTACGTACCTCCAGAAAGAGGGCAGTTCAGCCATGTCTCCCAGTCCTGTTGCTGCTCTGGTGGCTTCGTATCTCTTTTTTATCACTCTCCAACTAATCTTCGGCTGGTTCTGTGGTGCTTCACTTGATCTGTTCCAAAGAACCACCTATGGTTACAAACCCAATGATTGTTCCTTCTGACAGTCAAAAGGATTTTTGCATTAGCAATAGTGTTATTGCCATCGTGACTTACTTTAAAGGTGCCAAATCTATGCCCTGCCTTATGGTGAAAGTCACTGTAAGTGATCCTAATGATCCCTGTCAGCCATAAAATGCACACATAAAAAATAAACATAAGATGATGTTTCATGACTACGCCTGTGTTTCTCTTTGCCTTGATAATTTTGTTTTCTCTGCATGATATTCTATTACTCGTGAAAATGGTGTCTTTTTAAAGCGACTTAGTTTATGTGCAACCTTAGTATTTCTTTTCCTCTATTTACTTTGTCTCCTAATTGCTATTCCATGTAATTAACAGGGAGGCTAGAATTATTGCACCTGCTGGGCCAAATAGCTGAGATTTTTCTTCCATTTCTCATTGATCACCTTGTTCAAATTAGTTCTCAGCATGCTCGACAGGTATAGAAATCTTCCGTCTTGCTTATGCTTTGCTTTCATTAGGCAAATTTATTTATTATTTCCAGGGTAATGCTTATGGTGAACCGACTTGCAACTTTGAGCAGGTGTGACTGTATATACTGAACTAGTCCCTGGGCAGAGACAGTTTGGAGACCCTGTGTCAGCTCCCACCGTTTGTCTTGGAGACACGTCTCTCCTACCATTTAGCATGAGAGACAATCTGAGCAAGGTGTTACCCTGCTCGGCAGTCAGATCCCTTCCACTTTCAATGAGTTCGGTGCAACTCCCCTAAGGATGAGGCTGTAAGGCTGTAGTTTTCCTTGGGATAGGGTCTCACCCCCGTCTGCCCCTGTGAGAAGTAAGAGGAAGTAAAAATAAGTGTAGGCTGTCTGTGTTTTCTAAATGTTCTCTAGCTGCTAAGGACTTTTCTTTCTTAACATGGGTGTCAAATGTTTTTATCAGGGGAATTCTTTGCTGCACACACATGGTTGGCTTGCTTTTCATCTCTAGCATACTTCGTGCCCAACTAAGATTTCAGCTACTATAAAGCACTATACGGAATTTGCGTGCAGAGGTGGCTGTGTAAATGCCAGCTCCTTTAAAGTCTGTATTTGAGGTAAGGAGGGGTTTTGGGGATAAATACAGGTGGTCAGCACTGACTTTGTCCAAGGCACCTACCCCCTGGCTCACCAGGTGGCTGGTGCGTGGGTCTTGGCAGATCCGTGCTAAGATTTTTGCTGAATTGCCTTCTATTTTTCATAGCAATTTGAAGACTTAAAGAGCGTATTCCTACAGACCTCAGCGTTGGTAGCTGGCCGGTTATTTTGGTTGCAGAGATCACCCCCGATGCTCCTGGGCTTGTGCTCAGCAGAGGGGCGCTTTGGAGGAGCAGCTGCTGCAATTTCCAGCGTGCAAGTCAGGTCCCTGCTCTGAATCCTCTGCCAGAGATGTGTCTCTCTTTTGGTGTATATTGTAGGGAGTTTAGGAAGCTGAGCCTCCTTATTTAGGCAGCTAAATATGCACCCTGCGGCTTAATTTCCCAAGGTTTCTGTCACAGACGGACCCCTGCTACGTGCACATTGCGGGGTCCCAGCAGCGGTGGCATGGCTTCCCGCTCCCTCCTGAGGGTGCCCTGCTGCCTGTGGTGCCGGCACTGCCTCTGCCCCTCTGCGCTGCCTTCCCCTCCTGGCCAAGGGGCTTTTC
>VZSZ01003291.1:149274-160478 GCA_013398815.1 Ibidorhyncha struthersii | reverse complement strand
TTTCCCCCCCCCCCCCCCCCGCCCCAGTATCTCCCAGCCTGTTGAAGAGGGTGAGCATGAGTTGAGCTCCTTCCTTCAGATGACATCCACTGCGTTGTACAATGAGAAGTTATCAGGGCGCAGAGCTTGCTTGACGCATCATGTCGGTGACACGGTACCCAGAAAAGCACCAGCTTTTCCGATGGAATATTACCATTTTGTCAGAGGGCTCCAACACCTAAAAGTCAAGCAGGCTGACTTCAGCAGGGGCAGAGGGCTTTGGGCACCCCCACAGCCCCTAGAGCAGATCCTGCAGCGACGGGCTCGATGTCGTTTTAATATGGCTTTTGTGTCTTCATTAAAAAAAAAAAAAAAAAGTAACTTCTGGTGTCAGTTGCATGAGAGTTGATGTTTAACTTTTTGGCCTTTAAGAAATTATAGTTTGACATTAAGTTTAACTTTCCTGGCTAATGAAATTATCATGATGGAACAGCCCAAGTAAATAATAAATACAATAACTCTTCTTTGCCTGTTGTGTGCTTTTACTATTCATAATTTTTAGGACCATAGATATTAGATACACTTACGTAAGACTTAACGAACAGTAATTATCTTTTGGCTAAAGAAAAAGCCCAAACGAATGCTAAGCTGCATTATCGCTTGGCTTCTGACATGAGCTGATAATCAGATTTTCTTGCTTAAATCCATGGTGCTTGAACAATGCTACCCACTGTCTGTCGTTCCCGATATTACCCTTAATTAGAAAGAACAGAAACACAAATCTGAATTATTTCAAAATCTGGTTTTCATGGTCAGTAGTTGGAAGGGCTTAACTTTATTACAAATAAACCTGGCTTTATTTACTAATGAAATCTGAAATGCTAGGCCTGTAATAGTAGATAGTCTAATAGTGCGGTGTTTACATGCTGAAAAATCTTGTGTGGGCAAAGTATTTTGTAATAAATCGTTAAGTAATTGAATTATGATTCTTTTATCCAATTAATAAAGCAGAAAAGGAGACCCATAGGAAGCCCTATTCCATAGTTTAGGGCAAGCAATGAGACATTGTTCTCTAGCCTTGCTCTTTGTATGTAACTTTTTTTTAAGATGCATTTGGTGAGTGCCTGTTTTTGTCTTTCCAGACTTTTGAGATTTTGATTTGCCTTTTTTCCTAATCCTTTATATGTACTGGCTCCTTGTTTCTGAACACTTGACTCAGTAAAAACTTTTTTTATTTTTTTATATATATAGCGGGGGAAATCATTGTATTTTGTTCTTTTTATTTGTTTGGAGGATTTGAAACCCCTTTTTCACCACCACATACAATCTTTTAATTTGCAGCAATAACTTTTATTCTCTATAAAACACCAGAAATGTTATTTTGTGTTACCTGATCTCTCTTCCTCCCCTCTGATATAATTGCAAATCTGCTTCCGTAGTTACTGTTGTGGTAAAATGTAGCATTAGCAAAATGTAACTTTAAATCTACCACAAAACCAGAAGAGTAAGAGTACATAAATAATTTCTTTAGCGCATGCTTTTTGTTCCATAGCACATATATATATGTAGCACTTGCTAATATAACAGCATACATACAAATCTTATATCAATAGCTGGAGTTTTGTGCAGCATTTTCAAGCTATCTTCTTTTTCTAGTAAAATACTGTACATCTTAAATAGATGTTTTGTGCATAACAAATAGTTATTTAAGAGAAAAGCCGGGAAGAAAACCGCAGTGTTCTTGGCAAGCCAACAATTGAAAAGTACAGGTGCTAGGAGTGGGTATAGGCCTAAAGTAAATAGTTATGTTTTTTTTTTTTTAATCAAAAGAAGGTACCTTTCATTCTGAGAAATTTATTTCTTTTAAATATTTGCAATCCACAACCGATAGCACATAACGCCACTTTTCTTTCTTCCTTGACAAAGGGAGTAGCTTGTGGTAACAAGCAGATGCTTGAGTGGGCTGTGTGGCATGAGGTGTACCATCAGCCAAGAAAATCAATATTTACTGTTCTAGTATCTTTGTGGTGTGGGAGTTTGCCTTGTTTAAAAAGAGGATTGTGTATAATATATAAGGCCTTGCTTTTAGTTAATCAAAAGAGGGGTATTATTGAAAAGGGCACGTTCTCTACGAGTCCCACTTAACCCTTCATGTCCTGCGGTCCTGGTCTGTTCGTTTATTATGCAAAAAAAAAATCAAACTGAAATCAGCCGAATGATTAGATCTGAGAGTTGTTTGCCGTCACTCTCTTCTTTAAAAGTATTTGTTGTGACGTAATAAATATGCTTAATAACAACAGTAAAAATGGTACTTGTTCGCCAGCAGGGAAAGTGAGTCCTCAGCCACCATGGGAGACCCCCAGAGCATTGCCTCCTCACGGTTTGCGAGGGCGCAGTTCTGGTGGTGATTGCAGCAAGGGCCGGCGGAGGATGCATCAAACCCACAGTACAGAGAAGCGCTGAAATACAGGTCTATGCACTACTTGGGGAAATAAACTTTTGCCCTCAAGGAAACATTTGTAATGAATAGTACAATTAAGAAATGTCAGAAACAGTCTCCCAGTAATAATGGTTTACTTTTCGAGATTACGTTTTACTGGAAAGACTCAGATCTCTGTTTTGCATTGATTTTTTTCCCCTCCTCTTTTCACTCCACCTTATGAAAAGAGAGTTTAATCCATTGTGATAAATTCTCATGCTACCTTTTCCTGCACTAAAGCCTTTCATCTGTAATTTTTTAATTCATAGTGGGGGAGTATAAACAAGGAAAACAGATGCTAGAGATGGCTATAGGGAAGCTATGAAGTTTGCGGGCCAATTTGGTGAAACAAAAAGGTACTTACTCATGGAATGGAAATTATTGTTCATTTCACTGTTCAGCTTTGCTCTTCTCTTTCCTCTTCCATGGTTTATTAGGCAGATGCTGTTTACGATGCCACATTTTAACTTCTGTTTATGGGTTTCAGTTATGCAGGAGCATAAACCTCTACTTTGTAAAACTCTCAATGCTGTGGAAGGCTCTCAAATGTGTCAGAAACTATGAGCTCTGCGTATAGTTTAATGATGAAATGGAGTGGCAGAGAGTAGTAAGAGTTCTTAAGTCAACCCTCTTACTGCTTTTCACTGCATTCTTCTTTTTGTTGTCTTTGCCAGGATTGCAGGATTTGGGAATCCAGAAGGGAAAAGGGAGTCTGTGTACAACTAAAGGGTGGAAATGTTTATGAACACATTATGCCCAGAGAAAGAGAGCCTGTGGAGAAGGGTGCTAAAGGAATGTGTTCATTCTCCCGGGAGCTTGGGAGCTGCAGTACCCTGAGTCCTGAGCCCGGCTCAAAGACCAGGACTTGGCCCTGGGGGCTGGTGGAGTGACATCTCCCACTGAGCTACTTCTTTCCAGTAACTCCCCGGGAGCCTCATCCCCTGATGCTGCCAAAACCTCCTCCCTTGGCTTTTCATGGGGTTCACTGGCTTATCCAGGAGATGGGGGCTGAGTGCCCAGGGTGAATACTGTAGAGCTGCCATCCATAATACAGGCAAGAAATTTATTTCAGTCATTGATGTCTCTCTTGACAGCCAGTGGATTGAGCAGCATGGAGGGATGTGAGGAGAGGTTGAGGGCCAGGCTGGCAGGCATGGGGGACTGGCTGAGGTCATGAATGCTCACCCAGGTCCTAAAGGTGTGGGGGAAGGACTTGGTGAGAGCTGTGGCAGACTCAGGAGGGCTGACATGCCAACTTAAATGCACAGTTACTGTGCATCTGATAAACATTAGTTCTGCATAAATCAAAACAGATTCTCCAGTAGTCATCATGCTGTGATATTTAATTGGTCTCTGTGTAGCTCCTGGGAGTCTGCAGGCCTTATCTTGCCTGGCTTCTGCTGCTTAGCCTTTAAAAGCCCACCTTAAAAAACAAAAATGAAGTTGTTTGAAAATGAACGTGAGAAAACAAGTAGTGAAGATTAATGGAAAAACCTGTCTAAATTTCAAACTGTATCAAAGCCATTTGTAAATCTCTTCCTTCTCTTTATAAACTCTTTATCTTCATATGCTTGGATTTTAAAAAAGACAGATTATGCTGTAAAATACTCCCTACACCTTCCAGTGCCATTGCTCTGGGGTAGCAGGATGGTAACTTATGCAACATGCACAGAGAAGGGTTGAATCTCACTTGCGTTTCACTTTACACAGTGGTCATGGAGGAGGAGTGTTTGCTGCCTGGCACCAGACTTGCGGCACCTTTGAGGATGTTGTGTGGTCCTGGGCTCAGCACCAAGCTCCAGGGCCTTCCAGCTAGATAGTCGAGTCAAACCTGGGCCGGGGGAGGGGATTCCCCTTCTCAGAAGAATACGTGTGAAAATCCAGGGAATAAATTTGTGTTTTCAATCAAGGGAGGCTTAGGGTGTTGGAGTTGTCAGTGTTATAATTGTGAAGCTTTGCTGTTTGACTGTTTTTAAAAAGAAAATAGAATATCAAAGAGAAGTTCAGGTGTGTGCTGGTGGTGTGGGCACACAAACACATTTAGTTTAGTGTCTGATAGGACTTAAAGTGGAGAGGAGTTATTTGCTATAACTGTGCTTGTACGATAAAAATATTCTTGCATTGCATGTGGTAGCATCAGCTGCTGACATAGACATACAGTAGAATCAGACCACATGCCCTCTTTATGGTAAATTTTTAATTTTCAACAATTGTAAATGGGTAAAAAATACCATATGGCAATGAGTTCCTCTTTCTTGGTTATTATTAACAGCATAAATCATCATGTATTGCTTATTGCATTACTTTCTTGCTGGCCTTGTCTTTTTCAACAATGATGGTTGTAATTTGCCTGAACATACCAGTACTCTTTTTCATGCTAAGAAGAACTTTTTCAATTATCTGGCTTAATCTTCCTCATAGTGCAGAACAGGTCACCTGGTGGATGGCAGTAGCATTGAAGCAGAGCAGTCCAATCTCCATTTAAAGAGTTCTCCAGAGTGAGGAGGCTGCTGTGTTTCCCCCAGGCCAACTGTCCCAACAGCTATGTCATGCTCAGCACCTTATACTTTTCTACATCCACCTTCTCACTTTTGGATAATACTGTGCATTTATTGATCTCTTCAAGATAGTAGTCTTCAAGATAATTTTTGCAGGTGGGAGTTCCGTTGCCTTTCTCTCCTGCCATGTTCACTCTGTAGGTGAATAAAGCTTCCGTTGTGGTTTCTCTTTTCTGTGTTTCTGTATGACTCTGACACAAAATTCCACTTTTTTCAAGATGGGCTAGAAGTGCATCAGAAACATGTCATACTGATTTCCATGAATACCATATTCTGTGTCTTGGAAAGAGCCATGACGACACCTTGGCATGCAGAACCTACTTAAGAATATTGCCTTGAGTTGTTAGGATTCAGCAGGAGGGATTGTGTAACCTTTTAGCTTACCCTGAAAAGCAGAAAGTCCAGTTTGTTCCTTCCCAGCAGTCTAGGGTCAAATGTTTGCTCAGTGGGGAGCAAGATATTTTCTGTATAGTCTCCATCTTCAAAGGAGAATTGGTGTGAGGCCAAATGCCAAGTGCTTTGGAAATATCTCCCAATAGACTAAGGGCTACAGTTTATCTCAAATTATTGCTGAGAGAGGGCAGGGATTCATCGTGGGAAGTCTTGATAAGCTCAAATTTAGGAACTGCTTCAAATCCTTAGCAATAGGTGTTTGGAAAGATATGCTGAAAACAGGAGGGGAATTTCTCCATTTAGAAAGTCTGCTGTTTCCTTAAGATAAACTTGGATTTTTATGTCTTCTAGGCTGAGAGATGTGAGAATTTTCTGAAGCGTATTTTGAAAGTGACAGAGCAGGTGTCACCTAGGCATATAGTTTCCAGCAAAGTCAAAATCCGCTCTTTGTGTTAGGTTGCAAGGTAGTTTAGCATTAATTCATAATGTATTTAAGTTTCTCAGGTTGCATCTATGTATAGATTGCAAGTCGAATGTCTCACATTAAACTGTTATAAACAGTTATGAAAAAGAGTTGATTCGTGGGCATCAAAAGAATATTGGGAAAATAGACAAGTTGGAGCATTGTGAGTGTTTTTCAAATTTTTACATGAACTAACTTCACCCTATGCAAATATGTAAATAAGTTGTAGTTCCTAGAATAAGAAGGAAAATATTTTATCGATATATTGATTATCAGATATTGCTGCTGCAATTTTTAATCTTTCTTTGTTATTATAAAGTATGGGCATCCTACTCTTAAAGTTGCGTGCTATTATCATTGGTTGAAGGTGACAAGGACACATTGCCAAATTTTAACTATTTAGGTTTAATTTTTCCATATTCACTGGCAGCCTCAGGCAGAGTCTTTTCTTTTTAACAGTTTCAGCTGCAACAATCTTGCTGCTCCTGAGAACAGTGTCAAGGAAAACAACTTTATGTTGCTAATGTGGAAAGATTTAGACTGTTTCTTTGAGAAACACCGGTGCTCCTTGGGAGCAGGAACTAGATCTCAAGATTTATGCCTCTATCCAGGATTTGCCTTTTGCCAGAGCCCTGAACTTTGCCAAGTGTATGATTATAAAAAAAAAAGAAAAAAGTCTGTGCTTAGAGATTGATTAGGCAGCTAAACTCTTGGAGAAGTCCACAGATCCTGAGAGCTCCCTCCCTTGCCCCTCTGAACCTCCCTCCCTGGGGCTGCCTGCCCCGGGACAGAGCTGTAGTGGTAGTGGGCTGGCGGCCCAGGTACTGGGGTCGTATTCAGGTATCCTCTTATAACAGCTGTGCAGCAAAGAGGAGGCTGACAATGCTGCACAACCACAGAGGCAACGTAGGAAGTTACAGAGCTTCAGATCAGTTGCTGCTCCTCTCCACTAGCTGTGACCTGGTCACTCCCTGTCCGAGCTCCTTTCTCCCTTTCACCGCAAATCACCCAAAGGCACAGCATTTCTGTAGCCATGTGTGCCTGACATTTATGTGTTATTATTTACAGCTGAATTAACAGAATTGCTCCTCTTGGTTTGAGCTGGCCAAGTTAGTCTTTGTATTTGATAGCATGGGTTTCTTTTCCTTGTTCTGAGCATAGGAAGGATGAAAGTGAGCTCATTTCCCAAGAAAATGTTCGCCTTGGTTAAAACCAACAAGATTAGGGAGTAGTAGGGAGAAGTTAGATCCAAGAGGTAGGAGAGAAGCAAATCACAAGAGAAAGAGGAGGGTATAAGGAAGCCTGTAGATAAAATTCGGAAATAGAGGTAGAGACTGCTGATGCTTTTGAGTGTGGCAAGGCAAAATTTAGACACTGCCATAGGAAATGAGGTGCTACAGAACTGGATAGAGTTTATAAACTCTTGCACACCTCTGCTTAGCTGCTTAGCAAATAAGTGGTCCTCTGAATGTGAGTGGGATGGCTCACTGGAAATCAGATCCTGAATTTTTATCAGTTAGGCTGAAAGGTTGTCCTCTGGCTTTTAAATCTGGTTTAGTTACAGGGAAACTTGCTGTTGCAGTCACTCTCAGTTCAAACTGGGGGAAATTCAGGCTCTGTACAGCAAAGCATTTGAGCACATAAAAAGTTAAATGCAAGGCAGTTAAGTCTGGGTTTGGCTTTAACCCTAAGCATAGACTTAAGTATTTTGTCAGGTCCCATGTACGATGCCTGAATCCTTTGCTTTGCCAGAAAGAAACCTGCTGGATTATGTTGTGGTTCTTTTCCTCCCCTCCAACATAAATTTTGAATGTAGCCAGTGTTTCTAATTATTGTCTGGTTACTTTACGCAGGTATGTGCCTGATTTATAGAAAGCCTGCTCAGCAGCACGACTGTCATTCAGGATTTGGCAGAAACAGCCTTCTATTATTTGGTGTTGGTTTGGTTTCTGGAGGGCAGGCTGTAGACACAAACAAGAGACGTAGCCCTCAGAAACATTCACGCAGCATCCTTCAGGAAGGGAGGGGAGGTTATCCAAGTCCCCATGCTGCTGTACTCATATAAATGCTCCCTCTTTTGTTGCTGCTGGACTCCAAAGAATAAAACCAAAACACAAAGCAGAGGCGGCACCACTGAGCGAATGCCACAGTGTTCCCTTAATCCATGTGGATCAAAAACACGAACGTTTTGATTCTGTAAAGAATCTTCCTCAGCATGCTGGATTAATCACATGGATTAATAAAACACTGTTGCACTCACTCAGTGGTGCCTCCTCTGCTTTGTATTTTCTTTTATTATTCTTTGGAGCCCTGCAGGAACAAAAGATGGAGCGTTTATAGGAGTACCATAGGCACTGGGAATTCTATAAACCTCTCCCTCTATAAGGTATGCTTCTTGAATTTTTCCCTATGGATCACACACTGCAGATTTGTCTGCGTATTAAGCCTTGTGTTCCTAGCTGCCCGAAATACAGAGTTTAAAACCCATGCTTTTTTCTTGCATTGTGTTTCTATGTAGTTCTACAAAGAGTGCGGCAGGCAGCACATGTGGAACGCTCTCATTTAGCTGCTTTTGTGGAGCAAACACTTTTGTGTATCATTTCGGTCACTGGCTGGAGAGTGGAGCTGGTGGGCCAGGACCGACTTCAGAGAAACCCTTAACTCGAGCAACTTTCATACACAGGAGTGACTTAGGAGGTACAAACTCACGCTTTTCGTTAATATATGCTCGCACATGAAAATATATGCTAATGTTAGCCTTTGTGAAATCATGCGATAAGCTGCCAGTGTCCAGCACCTGACCGTTCAACTCCCTCTCTGTGCACTGATTCCAGTTCTCTGTATTTGTTCCAACATCTGCTTTCCAAAAAGCATCCTTTTCTGCCTCGTAAATGTGAGGCTGACTCCTTCCTCTGCTGTAGGCCTCTACCACTTTTCATCAGTGCAGGACATAGGATGAGTAGTAATCAATCTTATGTCACAGGTAGGTTAAAGGTCTGAAATCTCAGGGTTTAGCAGAGCTAAAATCGAAGCTTTAAACCTTGCTAACAGAACACATTAGGGTCCCTGGATGACCCTAATGGAGTTAATTTCAAAGATGCAAAATCACTTATTTTTCACGAGTAGAAAGTACTTGAAGATTTTTGATGCATTTATGTTTATCACTCATAGGGTTGGGTATACAGTAATAAAAAAAGAGTCCTAATCAAAAATAACTTGAAGGCTTTCTGAAATATTCTGCTCATGACTTTGCATACCCAGGTTTTATATACATACAAGGAGACCCTATAAGTGTTCCTGTGTTTATTATTTATCCATGGTAGTTAGAGATTCTGACCTTTGTCTGGTAGTTCAGTGTCACAGCAGTTTCACCTTTCAGGACACCTGGGTTACATTGAACCTAACAAATTACAGTGTCATGGTCTGTTATAGTAACTTAGCATACATATGAACTGATATCCTCTATCCTAGGCCTTCTGGACACTAAGTTATCTACTCTATGATTGAAGACCTGTTATGAGGGATATAGGTGCCATAACAAATCAGTCCAACATAGTAATTTTCTCAAACAGCGAGTTTATGTATCTTTATGGAGATGGACATTTTCTCACGTGGCCAGGGGAACATCTTTCTCATTATAGTCCTCATTGTTTCTCAGGCTTCCTAAATTCTTCCTGTTCCTACCTTCCTAGCCATGCCTCTGTCCTGGCACGCTACTGCAGTGTTCAATTTATGCAGGCATCGCTGCAGTGCTGGATGACTGTCATATCGCACCCACGGCTTACAGAGTGCTCCGGGGTTCAGCCCCACTGATTTCAGTCCTCCAGCATCCCCTGACCTTCATGGGATACAGCTCTTCAGCCTCTTTTTCTCTCTGTGCATCCATTTACTTTCGCTAAGACAGACTTTCCTCCCCTCTGCCAGAGACTGGTACCTGATTGACTGTAGCATTACACCACCAGTGACCTGACTTTTTCTTTTCAAATGCTGCTCTGAAAATGAATCTCTTTTAGGCTGATAAGGCCAATTTCAAGCAGCAGGACATCCTGCAGTGAGCTCCTCCTTTACTTTCATAGTATATCTGCTTTGCCTACGATTCCCTTTTTTTGTAGCCTGCTTTATTCTTTGAGTTTTAGAAATTCTCCTGTGAATCATATTGTACAATTGATTCATACTACATAATATCCATTTTTCTACCATGTATTGCAGAAATTGTGGCACTTTGTTCTGTGGTTTTATTGTGCTGAGCACATTCTGCTGTCGTGTTAAAATATTGTTTAGGACTATTATCTGTTGGCCATAAGTGATTTCAGGGTTGTACAGCATAATTTTCTATAGACATTCTGAAAGCAAAAAGGGTAACAACATGGGAAGCGTTGGTCAATAAACAGAATTTTAAACATTTGTGCTATAAGCACTTTCACTCTTTGGTAAGTGCCGTTCATTAACGATGAATGTAAAAATATTTTCCCCTGCAGAATGGTGTCATATGAGTATTCCACTATAAATCTTCTTACATCTTCTTTTCATTTCTTAGGTGCTGACCAAAGTCTTGTGGTGAAAGGAGAAGGAATGTCCGTGATGATATGGTAAGGCTACTGAAATCTGTGATATGTTGCGAGCGAATCACATATGATATCTGAATATGTATTACTACTACTACTGCCAACATGAGCAACAAATGTACAGTTAGAGTTGCCTAAAGTGGAAGCAATGACCACTGGGTACTGCAAACACCAATCCATTTTCCTGTAATGTTTCCTTGTTCAAAGGTATTTCTCATTCACCACGACGAAAGAAAACACTTCCTTCCCCCAAGTGTTTGCATGATAAACGAAATGTGTATATTCCTTTCTATTGCTAAATGAGAAGGGTTAGACTTCATAGGTTTTGAGCTTACTGAGGCTTTAGGTAGCACCTGATGTGACACTCTCCTAAGCAACTAGAGAGTTATAGCCTAGGTTTCTCTAGAATAGACTGGCTGCAAATCTCACTGCATAGCTCTTCAGCCAGGTGAACAGCTACAATTTGCAGTGGTGGAGATGATGACTTAAGAAATGACTCATACCCTGGCAGACACAGGGTAGAGCCTGTCTGTTCTACTCAACCCCGATCGCTGGAGTGTTTTGTAGCAGACTGCAGGAAAGAAGTAGTACTGATTCTGGAGCAGAAGGAATGATAAGAATTATGGCAAATTGGGGAAGAGTCTTCAAGAATAAGAAAGGCTGTTGCAAAGAAGAAGGGAGTAATTTTTTTCTCCCTGTCCATGACTGATAGGGCAAGACATAGTAGTTTTAAATGACAAACTCAGAATTTAGTTTGGACCTTTTTT
>VZSZ01003291.1:123660-149025 GCA_013398815.1 Ibidorhyncha struthersii | reverse complement strand
CTCTTCTTCCTCTTCTTCCTCTTCTTCCTCTTCTTCCTCTTCTTCCTCTTCTTTTTCATGGCAAGGATATATACTTTGAGTGCTCATTATTTCTCAGCTTTGACAGAAATCTGTCGGGACTAGGACAGGTAAAGCTAATCCTACCTTGGAGCTGGGGATGCGATAAATGACATCTGACCTCATGTGATCCCATACAGATGCATTTAGAAGTGTTTCTCTTGATACTGTCATCACATTTCCCACCACTAACGGAGTAGACATTCCACCTCTCGTCAGGCAAAGCTTTCATAAACCCAAGCTGCGTACCAGCTGGGCTCAAGAGGAACAGCTGAGATGGGAGAAGAGGAGCAGATACACCTTATAAGGCCCTTCTCGTTATTCAGCCAAAGGTCTGATATGTGGCAATTTTGGGCCTGCCAGCACAAGTTTTTGGAAGAACTTCAGGGTCCGATGTCCTCAGCTAATCAGGTAAGATTTGGGGCGAAGCACAAATCTATTCTAAAAGCAGGAAGAGGAGAATAGGATGACAGGTGAACGAACCACTGACCACCTGGTCGGTCTGGAGAGATCCCAAATGTCCTAGTCATGAAAGAAAGTCTTCAGTAAAATCTGCCTAAGGAGCCCCTCATGGTGGAATGAAGACAGCCAAGGTGACAGGAAAGGTAAGTAAGGAAAGGACAGTGAAAAATCTGCTTAAAGTGAGGGGCTGTGGGGGATTTGCGCAGCGTTTCGTGGCAGAGAGGGAGGGCGTTGCTCCAGAGCATGGGACACTTGGTGCATCAGATGAAGCAGAGCCCCTGTGTATGCTGCAGCCGCCCTGGCATGCATCTCTGTTTGGCAGAAGAGACAGCAGAAACGCCAGTCCAGCAAGGGGAGGAGAAACCAAGAAGCTGCATATCTGTAGAGATACATCCAACAGCTGCAGGATATCTGGGTGGGTGTGTGCCTATTCCTAGAGGTGCTACCGTGTGTCCCTTCCCTAGATATATCCTCTTTGTCTGGGAATGTGGGAGTCCTGTATTCTCTGTAGAGCACAAAAATATGGTAGTACTTCTCATTTCATCACCTAAAGGTACAGGTGTATCAGAAAAGTATGTGGACTCATGGAAAAAGAGTCATCCTACAAGAAAACAAGATAGCAGAAATCAATAGTTTCTCTGTCTTGTTCCATTAATTTCTGTAGATTGAAATGTTATTTTTTCTCACCAGACTTCAGCTATCTAGAAGTCAGGCAACTAATCTGAACAAACCTATTTGTCTAAGCTCTTTTTTTAGACAGGAGAAAAAGATAAGCACCTTCTCAAATGATCCCTGCTCTCTGTTTTAGACATCTACTTTAGAAGCATGAGTACCTCTTTCTGCCCAGTGGCCCTACCTGGCTACCTTGTCCTTCATCATTGAATGAGTCCTGAAATTACAGAAAGGTAGCAATGATGCTTGCAATGTAAAGCAAAATTTGGGTATCTGGTTAGGGCTGGATTAAAGCCATTGCAGATTGGGATATGGAAAAAAGAGAGGAAGAGAGAGGGGAGTGAAGAGCCTTAATCTAAGTCACAAGTAAGTTGAGTGTTCCTTTGATAACCAAGAGGCCTCACACCCTTGGTAATACATGTCAAAAAGTGAACAATTGACCATACTGTAAATGACCTCTCTTACTGGAGCGGTGATTGTATTTGGTGCAATAGCAAGTACTGGAGAAGGTAATTGCTAGAGCCAGGAAGGAAAGGGAAGGGTGCGATTTCGCTGGAGACTTTGTTCTGAGACAATGTGCATTAGAGGAGTAAGGAACTTATCCTCTTGAAGGGATGTAGCAAGATCAAACTGGCAATAAATAGAACTGGCCAATAATGCCAGTTCTGGTTACTGAGAATTTCAGCCAGTGCCCTTCTGCTCAGCTTTTGAGACTGTCTTTGTGCATTTAACGTCTTGTGATGTACTTGTCTGCAGGCATCTCCCAGCGTCAGTCAATAAGCAGGTTTTGGTATTTCTGAGAGTCAGCCCAGCATTGTGTAGGATGAGGAATATGATGAAAACCTAATGCACTATGTTTTTCCTCCATCCATTGCAAGTCATAACAATAGTACTTAAGTTATTTTATTGAGAAATTAAGCAAACACAGCAGTTAGACATCTTGTAGAAATCTTGAAAATAACATTAAGAGGTTATTTTATATGAAGAGCATGAAATACTGTCAGTATGACAATGATAACTCAATGCAATTTTTCAGGAGTTGTTCAGAGCAGATATCCAAGGATCCTGTAACCAGCTTCAGTGATTCATGTGGACCTGAGCGATATCACCATGTGTTGATGGTGACGACAAGGAGAGACTAGGAGGAGTTTTTTGAGGCCCTGATTAAGGAATTTTTAAGTGCTTTTAAGGCCGTGTTGAGTTGCATTCTTTTCCAGGAGAGTACGTGAATGGGATTTAATGCTATGCTCAAGCACTTTTTCTGAAAGTGGTTGTCTTCTGGAATCAACTTTCATTTCCATTTGTGGTCTAGTGACAGCCCCCACCTGGATTTGAATGAGGTCATTGGGCCTGAAAGGTGGGGGTAAAGGTATCTAAGTAGCTTTCATGGAGACTTACTCTGTTGCCTATAGCTACTTTCATCTTAAATAAGGAAGTGTGGCATGTTTGTATTCACAAATCCCGTTGTGCAATGCTCTGTCTCAATTGGGGCTGTCTGTGTCTCCATATTAATTCTGAGGGCAGCTGCAATTTCCTCCATTTCATGCAAATTAACTTCATCCTTAAAGCTCCTGGCAGGTCGCCAGCGTAGCCCTCTTTGGCAAAATTTGGATTCATCTGGGCAAAGGTATTAGCTCTTTTCCTTCAAAGGCCTTTATTTAGGCAAATATTTCACTATTTTAAAGACAAATACTTTAAAAAAATTGGATCTTTTAGACAGATGCATTCGTTAACTACTAGAATAGTCCCAAAGTTAGATAAATAAACCCAAAATAATTAAAATAATGCTATACATTCTTGCTGCTTATCTTGAACATTACTATAAATGCCACTGCACCAGTGCCATTAAAATGCATGTCAGGAATTTTCCTTGGCTGCCTTTATGTGGCCTTTTAAGATCATTCAACTACATAATGACTTTTAAAGATATTCTTTTTGAAATGGAAGGACTTTTTTTCACAGCCTAGCTGAAAAAGATATTCTACAGATTTTCAGTGCAGGTTTTAATGATATCTTAATTCCATCTCTCTGATTCTTGGAAAACAGTAAAACTTTTCAGATGGCACAATGATTTTGTGTTTTTGTGGCTCATACAATTATTCTGAGAATATTTTTAACGCTTACATAATTATAAATATTNTTTTTTTTTTCCCTTTTTTTTTTTTTTTTTTTTTTTTTTTTTTTTTTTTTTCTGGGTATATGCTATTCTTTTTAAAAGTCAGATTTAATTTTTTTTTTTCTGTAAAGATAATAAAGGTACTTAATTCTTCCTTCTTCTATTCTTTTCACAAGGATCCCATTCATAGATTTCCCAGGCACCTATTATTTAAATTCTAGTTCTACCTGAACAATGACAATAAAATAGCATGAAAGGTTCCATGTTTATGGTGTCACACTGATTTTGAATTTAATTAGTTAGCAAATAAGATTTATCTTTTCCCAATATTGCTGCCATATAGTTTATTGGCCTCTCAGAATCAAGATGTGTTTGTCCTGTATGGGTTATCATCAACAGAAGCAGAAATCCTGCAGGAGAAAAATGGAGCTGCGGTTCCACTTCTGCAACCGTGTTATTTTTACCTGATACCCTCATGTCTACAAACCCTCTAAAACACAACAGAGTTCCACTGGTGTTACCAAAACCACCGTCTCAAGACATTGATTGTCATTGAAATGACTGACTTTTCTCCTTCCTATTGCTGTTGACGTGCAAGATGATAAGATCCCAGGCATCTAAAGTGTTTTCCAAGGCTAGTATTTAGAAAAATGTCACTATATGTGCACTATAGTAGCTGGAGGCACTTTGCAGCTGACTGTCCCCTTGTTCCTGTAGTTATTGAGCCAGCAATCATAAAAGCTCCCAATTTTTAGGCCGTCTGTTGTCGTATGCACTTATATCATATCTGCTGTTATCTCCTCTCTAAGGTAAACTGTGCCAACCATTTCAGTTTCTATTTAAGAGCTTTCCTGTGGCCTTCTCTGGGCCTCTATAATGTCATACACTACCTGGTCATCCATGGAGAGCCCTCTCCTCACAGAGAGGTGAAGGCACCTGGTCTGCCTTGTGATTTTCCAGGGTAATACAAAAATTAGACAGATATTAATTCTTCAGGAATGGATTGAAAATTTTAGAGTAATACAGGAAAAACATTGTTTATTGTTCAGTAAAACATGGTTAGTTTTTGTAGCTGCTGTAGCTGGTCTCCTGGCCAAATGCTTTAGGAGGTTAGATTGTTAGAAACATTTCAGTGACAGTGAGCAGATAGTACAGTATGTTGCTTTACTTATGCTAGAAAATTGTCTGTGTCACAAAGTGACGAGATAAACATACCAGCTTGTTAGGGACATGGAAATATCCACTGTGACCAGTTACAGCCAGTGAATGTGACATCCAGAAGGTGATGGATGTCTGTCCTTGAACAATTTAAAAAATGCTAAAAACTTTCATCGCAACTCTGGGAAATATACTTCTGCCTGAAGAAGGGGAGAATTTGATTTGAAATGCTATCTCAACCACAATCAAGGCTGGTGGAGCATAAACTCCATGAAGTTTCACCTTTTTTTCCAATTATATTTAAAATTGATATTTATTTACTAAGCAAGAACTTTTAGAGAGAATTACATAGTGGCTTGGGTACAAATGGTATCAATTTGATCACAAATAATTAGAATTCCATTTAAAGAAAATACAAAAATTCTCAGAGCTTGGAATACCGAAAGACAACTGTTGACATTTTCTTAATGTATTTTGTGTATGTGAAAATCTTACTAAAGTAAACAATTGAATAACTGCCTGAGGCTTTGGCCAAATATGTTGTTATTAGGCAAGTCTATTGGCACAGCTCACCTTTATTTTGAATGCTGATAATTTCCATAATACAACTCATGCCCCATCTAATTGCTGGTTGGGGTGGAGTTCCAAGGTATTTTATTTCTTTAAAGTTATTTTTTTAACACAGAACATTTCCCGGATCAGGCACAGCAATTTGAAGGCAGTAGCACAGATAAGCACAGAGGACAGGAATGTCTTAAACAGCTTTGCCTGCAAGTTTGTGAGTCATGAAACTGCATCTTGGAGTTACCAACCTTGATCTCAAGCTTGGCCTGGAAACTGGACCAGAGCTTCATACTGGAGTCCTGACACTCCACCTCTTGCTGTGTTGAAATAATTCTACTCTGTGTTCTTTTTATGTCGTTGCTACCTGTTAATCAAAATTAAAATACTGTCCCCAGAAGGTCCAAGTCACTGAACAAGGTCCAAAACACTCCAAAAGGTCCACTGAAAGAAGCTGTCTGGATCTAAAATATGTGAATGTTTGCTATAGCTAGGTGCTACCAAGGAACTTTATGGCATCAGTTAAACCACCTTTATAAGTCTTTAAACCTCTGCAGGTGGTGAAGAAAAGAGAGTAAAAACAGTGCTAGAAAGGAAAGAGGTGCCTTCATCTGTGCAGATGAAATCCACTTTTCCACAGGCACTACCACTATTTGAATCAGACAGTACGAACTCCTGCTTGTGCCAACAACTGTTATCAACAAGATTTAGTGGAGCGTTCAGCTGTCAGATGATAATTTATCCATTTGACACTCTCACACAAATTAAATGGAACAATCAGTGCCTGGGACTGCACCAAAAGGAACTAAATCTGCAACTGCTCTCTGTTCATAAAACCTTGAGAAGAACCAAACCCGTCAGCGCTGCCTATGCATGTTAGCTGCATCGAGGATTCACAACAGTCCTGGGGAAAACCTTCCTGCCCAGCTGACAGGCTTAACACGTGATAAAGTAACAAGTGCGGATACAGATTTCAAGACCTACCTGCTAGTCAAATCCAGAGTGAGTTCAGATCTGTGCACAGCTAGCCTTTGGGGTCCAATTGATCTCTCCTTGCTCCTGGGTTACTTATATGCCCAAGAAGATGGTTTGGGGAGGGAGGCGGGCACCATCGGTATCGTGGTCAAGCTGGACTGTATGATGCACAGAGGTTGGAATGACCTGCCAGAGGTTTGGCAGTGACAGTGGCAGGATCCGAGCAGGGATGAGGCTGCACACCTGGGTTTTCCCTGTGCCTTTCACCACTGAATCTACATGAAGGAAACTGAGGTGTCTTCGCTGCCTGTACTGTCCTCTGTCCTCTGAAGGGTGGCTTTGCCTAATGTTATAATTGTGATGCATGTTAAAACGTGCATTTCTTTACTACACACAACATATGTGCCAGAGTTGTCGTTGTTCCCAACAGCAGTTGTTAATTCCTTACAGCTCTGTTTGTAAATAGTTGCTTTTATTTTAAAATGGCTTTGGGGTGCATCTGTGAGTTTATTAATGACAGGCAATAGCCAGAACCATCAGCATTCCTGAATACGATCACCAGTTCAGGATGTCTGCACAATATGGGGATATCTCATCCTATAGAGGAATGTAGGTAAGATCTCCTTTTAATTAGAGGGCTAGGAAAAAAAAAATCACTTCAGGGAGCAAAATGGGCTTAGAGGTCTTAGCTGAGCTTTTAGGTCCATGTCGTGGAACCATCAGACGTATTTACCATCCTTGGTCCTTGGAGGTGAGTGTTTGCTCAGAGGTCTGGGACTGACTCTTCAAGGGGCTTGCACACTGCAGGTATTCAGTATAAATTCAGATGCATCAAGCACTCAGACAAAGAGAAGTGTGGAGGAACCTGCGTGCTGCCTCTTTACACAATGCACCTCAATTGCCCGAGAACAGAAGACGTCTGTTTGAGAGCTCTACATTGCCAACCCTTTACGTGGGTCGAATTCATCATTTTAAGAAAGGGAGCGGCAAGATGAGAGGAGCAGGATGGTTTATTGCAAAGTTGCTTTAGTGTTTGAGAAATGGATAAATTTGGTTGAATTGTACTTTTCAGCCATGGCTTGCTGCCGTCCATCACTTGGTGCTTTAAGAGTCATCAGGATTCTTGCGGTAAGTGCAGCTTGCTGCCAGAAAATCTCAACTTTTGTTAATGTATAGGCATTCATCATCTGCTGTTCATTAACGCACATATTGCTAATGCCTGGCAATGGAGCGAACATTTTTCTAGAGTGGGGTCGAAAAACTAATTATTCACCATATGGTGGCCGGCTCAGCAACAATTGCTGAAGCCATGGAAGCAAAAGGAAGTTGGCTGGTTGATTTCTTTGGGCAGTTTGCACAGTGATGACTCTCTTGACACATGCCATTCATGTGGCCGCTGCATAACAGATGGGCTAAGGCTGGGAACTGTGGAAAAATCATGGCAGAGATCTGGTGGCAGCCTCTGTCTTTTTATCCTTCAGAATGACTTTGGGTCACGTGGGCTGTGAAAATAACAAGTAGGGGATTGTGCTCTGAGGATTTCCCTGCTTCTTTCATAAAGCCAGAGCGTAATTTTGACTGCCTTTTCGTATTTTGTTTATTAAAGGGATCAGGGGTTTAGATGAAAGAGATTACTTGGTTTGTGGTAGGGGGCTGTGCTGTGCCCATGACACTCGGCTCATTGTTAGCAGGAAAAATGCTGGCAGTTTGATAAGGGATAAGAAAATGGAGGGGTTTTAAATTAAAATTTAAATTACTCCTTATTTGTTCTTTTCTCATTTGTAAATCTCACATAGGCAAGTTAAGATAAGAGCTGTTTTAGATTCAGAATACTCAAACCTGAAATGAGTTAGTGTTTTTTTTTCCAGAGGAGCTTAGTAAGGGAGGGTAAGATTAATTTGAGCATGCTGCCTTTCCAACTTGTATGCTTTCTGGATTTCATATCGTCCCGCCAGTGCCTGAATGGGGAAGGCATTGAAAGTTTCCAAGCAGAGGTTTGCTGAGCTTTACTGCTGTTCAAAATTAAATCGGGTGGGTTTGAACTATCTGTAAATTAAATTTTAATTGATTATAGCTAATTGTGGCAGTTGAGAATTTTCTCATGTCTCCTTTCATAAGAGTTGGGGAGAAAAGTTGATGAGCAGCAAAGATATTGCCAGATACCTTCTGAAGCTGCGTGGCCTGCCCAGGCGGGTGCTGGTCAGACTGGTCATAGAAGACATAGGATGGGAAAGGAATGGTGAAGTGAAGGCAGGACTGTATGTCAAGTTGACCTGCATGAGGGAAGGTTTGCAGGTGAATCAATCACAGTCATTTGGGATTTGGGTCCGTCTTGTCAGGAACAAGAAACGAAGTTTCTTAGGTGAAATGTGGTATGTGAAGTCTTGATTCAGAATTCTCATTCTGTAAACGTTTCTTACTGTCCTATTTTATATAAACAGAACTTTATAACTTATACAGAACTTTCCTCCCTCCCCCACCAAAAAAGCAGAATTTGCTCTTGCTTGTTGAGGTTCTGGACGTTCTCCATCTGAGGTTCTCCATCTACAGGAACTGGAGTTGGGGATGGGTTGTACGTGATTCCTTGTATGAAAATTAATCTGTTGCTATGCTGAACAGTTTTGTTTTTAAAGTTTGCTTCACAAGAACCTTATCAAAGCTTTTAGGCTTTTAAAAAAGATGATACATGAGCATAATGTTTTGTTTTATGAATTCAGATGTGTTGTAGGAAAAAGTTTTGTGTTTTTTTTTTTTTTTTTAATTGAACGAAATACCAGACATTGGAGTGTAGGGTTTAAGATTAGCTTTTGTTTAACCCCCCCTGATGCAACCACCAGGGTAGAGAAGAGTTTTGAAGCCCAGATATAATGAAAAGTTTTATTTTCGTGTCAAGGCACAAGATCTGCCATGACCTCCATCTAAAGAACTGGTGAACGCTGGCCTGGCAAAAATATCTCTATAAATTGCTATAAATTATGGCAATAAATTTTATGCCATAAATTTTATGGCATAAATTTCTGTCTAAGACCTGAAGCCCAAGTTTGCTACTTTATTTAGTCCTCTTAAATCATCACAGTCCTTTGCTGAGCTGGTGGACTCACCCATTTGGACAGGATATGCCGTTTATTCTGTTGCTAGGCTAAAATGTCTCTTGCTTTAAGAACAGCTGATTTGTGTGGCTCTCATCCTTGTTTAATACACATCTTATGTAGATTATACGAACCAAATTGGTTTAAATGGGAGATTAAGTGAGGGATGTGTGGTGATTATATGTGCCTCTAAGTGTTAGGTTCCGTATTTAAAACTTTGCTGTGTATATTTTTTCTAAATCCATTCACATAGAGAGTAATAAAAAATCCCCAGAGTATAGGGATTTTCCAGGGAGAACATCTTAAATACTTCTTGAATTAGCTTTGTTTCAATTTTGTCAACTTTATTTGCTGAATCATCAGAAATGTTTGCTAGTTGTTTTGGCTTTGCTACCCTCTCCACCATGCTGAAAAGGTACATTAACCCAAAATAGTTTGGGAGATAGTCCACTGTCATTCTCTTGTCACACATTAGCCATTTCAGGGCCATAAACAATGAAAAAAGAGAAAGAGAGTCCGGATATTTTTTTATGTATTTCCCTGTGTTTTATTTACACTATATGTTTTCATCTTCAAGCAGCTGAGTTTAAGCTGATAGTTTAAATGGGAGATTAAGCATGGACTGTACAACCCCCTTTTAGGGGAATCTCAGCCAAAACTTTAGTGTCCATTTCGCAGGAAGCAATTCAACCTGAATTTGATTTTAATTAGATTAGGCTGGAGAGCAAACCTCCTTGCTGTTAGTTATAATTCTTCTCAGAAGAAAATTTATCACTAAACTAGTACTAACCATGGAACTTGACGGTCGGAGGGGACCTCACAGTGTCTGGAAGCTCCTGATGAAGCAAGGATGAGCTATAGTTGCGCTGCTCCTGACGGATTTGTCACACAGGCTTGTGAAGGCCTCCAGAGGTGGGGTCTCTGCAACCCCCTCAGGCAAAGTAACCCAGTTGCAGCTACCCTTCTCGCATGGCACTAGGTTTCATGGGTTTGCTGCTGCACTCAGAAGCAATTTAACTTGAAGCCCTGGAATACTTCTGGGTTATGTCTGGTGGTCACAGTTTAAAGCAGGTTGCTTCAGATTACCTGCAAATGGCTTGGCACATAGGGATGGGTTTTTTGGCACAAATAAGGTTGATCCCATAACTCTGCTGTCAATACTTCTGTGGCTTCATAAACCTGTGCTCATCCTAATGCCACAAAATGCCTTGCTTGTTATATGATCTGGCCACCTTTACATATATTCTGTTCGAGGTCTGTCAGCATCATCTTTTTGTATTGCCTATCAGGTGTACCTAAAAAAAATCAATGGTAAACAGGTCTTGTAGTTTTCTTCTATTTTCCAGAGAGTGTGTAATGTTATTCCATTTATGATAATGTTCTCTGCAGTTTACAAAGACTGTACGATGAATTATCTAATGATATGAGACCAGCTTACACTGCATGACTCTTTTTGGCGATATGCTTTGATATTGCTGAAAGTTGGCAAAAAACACAAGCAAAGTGACTGGTGAGCAGATTGCTTTATGATTAGAGTAAGGGATGGCAGAAAAGAGGTCAGACGCTTGTATGTACTGTGGGAGTCTAAGTCTGTACATATCCACACAATTAAATAGAATATATGTTTGTAGTACGTTGATTTTATTTATTGAGTTGGTAAACTTGCCAAACACATGATGTGGTGGACACTGGGATTGACAAAAATGACAAAAGTGATAGCAATGATAAAATTGGGTATGTACGAAGGGGTGATAGTTTCCTAGTGGCTTAAGTGATAGCGGTACCCTTATGGCATAGCAGAATGAGAATACATGTATTTGTAGTCTGCCGATTTTGCATATAAAAGGGCTCAGTTTTGGTCCATCACAGTTTAGCCAAGAAGTGTACTTTTTTTCCATGTAGCTTTGGCTCATGCAAATTTATAACAGTCCTGTAAACTTGTATGGACACAAGCAAGCACACAGAAGCTATTAGACACAGTAAACTCTGAGTTTATTGATATAGCTGTGTGATATGGCTGTAGCTGCAGACAGGAATCTTATTTTCTCTGGTTGCTTAGTGCAGATGACAATTTTCCATAACCCAAAAGTTGTTTCTGGCACCTACCATCTGCTAAGGAAATCCTCATGAACTGCATTGTGGAGAAAAAAAAAAAAAAAAAAAAAAGCAGGAGCCTAAAGACAAACAGTGGTTTTGGAGGGAGGAGATATTTTTTCCTCATCCTAATAATGAAAACTTTACTAAGCCCAAGTTTTTGATTTTTTTTTGTACCAAAAGACAGGATTTGTTTGGAGGGGAAGAAATTGATCTCTCTGAAAAAATTATTAAAAGGAGGTATGTGTGTTGACAGCTGGGATGTGGTGATGTGCTGGCTTTTTTCTGTAGCTATCTAATTTTTCTTCTGAGAACATTACGCAAACTCAGGCACTCACTAATTCAGCAAATAAGGCCCCACTGCCAAAGCAAACTCCAGCTGTGAACATCCAATTGGTTCTGTAGCTCAAATAGGAAAGTACCCTATGCCTGAATGCAGTTTCCATGCACATTTGTCTATTTGGCTGCTCCCTCATTCTTTGAACAACTGCGGTTTTGCAGTCAATGCAAAAGCTGACCCCATCATTCTAATAATAATGAAAATACTTTTTTGCATGGGATGAGCCGGCAATGTGCAATCCCAGCCCAGAAGGCCAACTGTATCCTGGGCTGCATCAGAAGAAGTGTGGCCAGCAGGTCAAGGGAGGTGATTCTGCCCCTCTGCTCTACTTTGGTGAGACCCCACCTGGAGTACTGCGTCCAGCTCTGGAGCCCTCAACATAGGAAAGACATGGAGCTGTTGGAGCAAGTCCAGAGGAGGGCCACAAACATGATCAGAGGGATGGAGAACCTCTCCTATGAGGACAGGCTGAGAGAGTTGGGGTTGTTCAGCCTGGAGAAGAGAAGGCTCCGGGGAGACCTTATTGCAGCCTTCCAGTACCTAAAGGGGACCTACAGGAGAGCTGGAGAAGGACTTTTTACAAGGGCATGTAGTGATAGGATGAGGGGGGATGGCTTCAAACTGGAAGACAGTAGATTTACATTAGATATTAGGAAAAAAATTTTCACTTTGAGGGTGGTGAGGCACTGGAACAAGTTGCTCAGAGAAGCTGTGGAAGCTCCATCCCTGGAGGTGTTTAAAGCCAGGCTGGATGGGGCTTTGAGCAACCTGGTCTAAAGGGAGGTGTCCCTGCCCATGGCAGGGTGGTTGGAACTCGATGATCTTCAAGGTCCCTTCCAACCTAAACCATTCAATGATTCTATTCAATGATTCTATGTTTGGGTTTGCATTTGGGTTTTCATTAGTATTACCTGAGTGAAAGCCAAATCCTCTCATATGGCTGTGTGGGTGTAATTTGACTGGCAGGTGGGTGTCTGCCTGAAATGTGGGTGGGAGGTGTGTGCTGCCTTGGTAGGGGTGGCAGGGACTGACTGCTTGCTGGCAGTTCGTCCCCACCTGATGTCTCCTGGATGTAAGGATGCACCTCCAGTGCAGGGAGCTCTCAGGGGCTGCCTGCTTGTAAGACGACATTGGTCTTCAGGGCTGAAGCACTTGCAGGCTAATGGGAGGTCCATAGCAGGCATCCCTTCCCTCTCCATGGCAGTATCTGTGACACATTTTGGCACAGCTACGGCAGTGGGGTTTGCCTGCCATGCATCAGCCCTTCTTCTGGATCCCTCCAGTGGGGCCGTGCTGCTGAACTCTGCATGCTCGGAGCGTGGGGTGAGCTATCACTGATGGTGAATAGAGGTTAGTGACCAAACCTGTCCTTTGCTCCCGGCAGGCACCCAGGGGAATACAAACAACAGTGATCATGAACAACATATCTTCTGCAAGGTTTTAGGCTTAGGAGAGAGCTTTTGGGAGCAGGGAGCCACAAGAAGGGTGTTGGGAAGCATTTCTGGGCTCAGGGAGCTCAATCATGCATTCAAGCATTTTGACTAAGGTGGTAAGCACTTCTGCGCAGAGGGGGTGTGCTAAGGCTGGGGGGAGCCTCCAGGAGGGCCGCACTGGCTATGCCCACGTACCCTGTGGCAGCCCTCTCGCTGGAGGGGCTCCAGGCATGAACCAGCTTCAGTTGCGCTCTCACGAAACCCTTGTGAGGTCGGGAGCAAGGACCTGCTTGGAGAGGAAGCCACAGTGTCTGCTAACCTCGCCTCCTACTTTGCTTTGAACTCGCACTTCTGGAGATCCCTGGTTTTGCCCCAAAATTATCTGTGTGGAACAGGCATCACCATCAGAACTCTTAAGTAACTTTGGATGGACTGATTTTTGTTTGTTTCTTTTTAAAAGGTGACAAAGATTGGCTTAGATATATTACTATTTAGTGCTGAGATGCAAAATTTAAGTTCCCTGAGCAGTCAGACAGGATAAATACTTTCAGACACATACTGGATGAATTAGATTTAAGGTCTGGATGCAGTTAATGTACATTCCCTGTACATGATATTACCCAGGACCCAGCCCCATGCCTGTGAAAGCACTTACACCTACTGGGTGCAGGATATCGCAACATAATTGCAGCTTTTTGTGCTCAAATCCAGGGCTGCAGACACAGTGGGACTGAGCAGGACCGTCTGCAGAGCCAGAGCATGCAGCTAAACATGCGCAGAAATGTTCTGCCGAGCTGAAGTCAGAGAGCTCCTCATGTTTTGAGGAGTGGACCTCGACAGTCAGCAGGTGAGTCCCTCCAAGCCATGTTCATCACAGGCCTACAGGATGTATTTCTTGAGATTGTCTCAGGAAATTATTTCCCGTTTTGTTCTGCTGTGGCTGTTGCCATTCGATTTTGCTTTCCCGTGGAACGCAGTGGATTCCTTACCTCCACATTACAAGTATGCAAAAAAATTGTCTTTCAAATAATCTTATGCTTGGTGTGCTATCTGTATTTCATTACAAAATTCACTAACACTTGCTGAAAAAAAAAGAAATGAACCAAAAATCTTGGAACGTGATTATCAAGAGCATATGGGCTTGTAGTTGAGTTTGGTATTGCTTTTACTAAACCACAGACTTTGAATTCTGATTAAGTTGTGTTTCAGACTCTGGACTGAAGGTATTTAAAACTTTTTTTAGTTTGTATTAGAATCATAGAATCATAGAATTGTTGAGGTTGGAAGGGACCTTTAAGATCATCAAGTCCAACCATTAACCTAACCTGACAAAGCAACTTCTAAACCATGTCCCCAGGTACCACGTCTACCCTTTTTTTAAAAACTTCCAGGGATGGTGAATCCACCACCTCCCTGTGCAGCCTATTCCCATGTTGGATAACCCTTTCAGTGAAAAAATTTTTCCTAATATTCAATCTAAACCTCACCTGGCTTAACTTGAACCCATTTCCTCTTGTCCTATCACTTGTCCCTAGGGAGAAGAGGTCAGTCCCCATCTCTCTACAACCTCTTTTCAGGTACTTGTAGAGCGTGATAAGGTCGCCCCTTTCTGAATAAGCTGTGTAAGTTATGGTATAATTAGGCCAGAGCTGTAACAGCCTTAATAAAGCACCGATCTCTGAACATAAGAATTACTTCAGCTTGGCTCCCACTGAATTTGAACCTTATGTTTGTCACATTTTGCTTAGGGCTGCAATTTGCCTATTTTGATACCGGGGAATCCACACCAGATACAGCAGTTACAAATCTGCAGGGGAAATAAATAAATAAATAATACTAAAAAAGGCTTCCCCCAAAGTGTGTACGTTATTAGAAGAGAGAGGAGTTGCTCGGAAGGATCCTTGATGGAAAGTGCACGTCCTCTGGTGCCTGGGAAGCCACAAGCCTGAGCTGAATCTTCTCTGTGGTGAGGAGAGAAGCAGTTTCCATCAAGCCCTCAGCCTCTCTGTTGAGCAACGAAGGGCACAGCCGTGTGCTTTGCTGGGTCTGAGGCTGGTGGAAACCCATCCGTGTTGTTCTTGGTGCCCACTCAATAATCCCTCCTGGGCTGCTTTTGTGTAAGGCTGTAAAACTGATCTGGAAGCAAAGTGTTCTCCTTCCTTTTCGTTGCTCAGCTGTTAAATAAACAATCTTCCCAAATTTAAAAAAGAAAAACCCCAAGATTTTACAGAATGTGTTGTATTTGGATTTTCATTTTAAATATATATCTGTACAATTCTGCTGTACATTAAACAGCTGTTAGAACCAAAGTTACCAATAAATAATATTCTCTTTCTGCCTTCTAAATGTTTAGTGGGGCAGAAAATGATTGGGAAGCCAGTATTTGTTCAGTGAACAAAGGAGTTAAACTATTTAATTTAACTAAATGAATGAACACTAATAATGGAATTTTCCTGTCATCTATTAATTTTACTAAAGAGATCTCTAAAATGATTGTAACGGTTTTGTCCCTTCCATGCCATCTAAGGGCCAGACTGTGAATGTCATATACTGAAGAACAGTTGCTGATATAAGTAATACAACTGGAATTTAATTGGCATAACCTCACTGGCATTATTTTCATGACTACTGAAGGATCAGTTAAAGATTTTAGCCCACCGCACTATATCCTTTTTAATTCTATTTTCAAATGCTTTTGTAAGTGAACAGTGTATTATTGAGCCTCAAAACTAGAGCATTGTTGTTGACTACCCGTTACTAGTCAGCCAATACAAGATCCATTGTGGGAACTCTACCTTATAGGAAGGACTGCTGTTCAGCCTAATTATTACAGATTATTAGGTTAATTTTTTAATTGAGTGGCCTAATTAAAGTAGCCCCCCTACTAGCAGTTAGGAAGAATATATCTATTATCTTGTGTTTTCTTTCTCCACTGCCACTGTGCATTCAGCTCCTTGCAAAATTGCCGCTAAGGAGGAGGAGGACCGTGTAAAGTGGTCGCTGTGTTCGCATCAGTTGCCAACTTTCAGACGTATTCTGACAATAACAGGTTTTGACAGAATTTTTAAAGCATTTTGCCCCCCTGTTTTGGGGCGATGATGAATGTGCCATACAGATGACCTTTACACAAGGCCGCATGCTAATATTCAGAACCGTGCTTTTGTTTGTCTGGAACAATGGCTGTCATTAAGAAAGCTGAGGTTGCCAATATGCCCCCCTGTTTCAGCGCCGGACCATTCCTGATTGGGCACCGGGAAGCATCGTGTGCCTTTGACTGAAATGACATGGAAGATGTATGGTCCGAGTGCCGTCCTCAGCACCACTGCTGTGATGGGAAGAAAACCACGCTGACCCAAATAGACCTGTGCTCAAACAATGTCGCACCAAACGAAGACAACATATTGGGAAGAAAAATGCTTGTAAACTGTGTGTGCTGGAAGATGTATTGGCCAGACGGCCATAGGGCAAACTTTGAACTATTGAAATCTTTAGAAATATTGTTTAGTTCTTGAACAATACTTACAAACCTAATTAATCAAGCATAGATGGTTATTTTCACTCTTTACATACTGCATCATTTTGGAACAAGAATAGGGCTGTCACATTTGTTTTGTTGACCACTTCCCAGGTGCTTGCTGGCAAAAGCAGGGTTTGAACGTACATTTCCACAGCAGTCCTCAAATAACAGTCTTAAGAGAGCTCTTGGCCTTCTCCTAACCCTTAATGCGCTTCAAAACTTCCTGTGTGTTTCCATGTTCCCGTTTGTGCATTCCTTGGGCTATGACACTTCATTTTCTTTTAGGTTTAGTTCATTTTATATTTAAGTACCACTAGGAAGAAATTTGACATCTCATCCAGAACATACTTTAAACTTGACATGAACATAATGAGTGATGGAGCAGCTAATGGCATAATTTTAATGTCAAATCAGTTGTATATGTACCTCTCAAGAGATGTGTGGATAAGAAGTTCAGTATAAGACCTGTTATTACTATTATTTTTCCTCCCCTAAGGCTGCTGCTACATACTTATCTGTAGAAGCTCTTGGGAACCACTCATGCCATGAATTGCTCTTGAATTGGACATAAGCTAAGGACTTCAATCTCTTTCCAAACCTCAGACTCTGAATCCACGATCCTACTGATTTCCAAATTCTGGTACCTCTACATTTCTATTAATATTATGATAATAAATGTTTACTGATTTCAAAATTTTTGAGGTACACCTTGCGGCCAAAGCCTTCTGGACTACTGAAAGTAAATAATGACATTTTGAATTACTTTTAAAACCTATCATCATGTTTAATAAACCTTGAAACTAATTTGTACAGACAGTAAAGAATTTATGAAGATATTAAAAACTTTTAAAAATGTATCTCAAGCTATTATGTACAGTAAAAGCCATAAAATATAATCTCTTGTTTTAATTAAAATCACTGAAACAACTTTTTAATAGTTAAAATACCAATTATTATTTTTATATTTATTGTAATATAATAGTCACATTAATATGTGCAAGTGGCCTCCTAAAGTAGGCTGTCGTTCAGAAAAACGTGTATTTTAAATCTCATCTGACCTTGGAATTGACTTTAAATGAACAGTCAGGGTTAAAAGCATGTGTGCGAACTGCCCTCAGAGGCAACACTTTCCCAATTCAGAGCTTACTTACTATAGGAATGGACATCCTTAAGCACATGCTTCATTGTGTTTGAATGCAGTGCAGTGAGATGTGCCCATAAAATACAGAACTACTGAAAGCACCCAGGAACTTTTTTCGCAGTGCTAAGTATATGTACTAATTAATATGGATTGCATGTGTTACTCTTTTTTTTTAAGTACTCTTTTTAGCCTGCCCCCCTAGTAGTCTCATGTATGCACATCTAATATAATAAACAGTCCATACAAAAGCATGTCTCTCCCAACCGGGCTTGAGGTGGTGTGGGAAAATGTTCAGCCCTTGCTTGTCAAGGTCTGCTGCACAGGAAACAGAAGCGTCCACTGCTAGAAATCTTCCTATTTGCAGCAATGAATGGAAACAAGCCAAATAGAAAGCTATTTTGATCATTGAATTCATGTGCAAAATTAAAAGCGACCCAAGGTTTGTGCATCTTCAGGGTCTGTGCACACAACCTGATTACAAAGCAAAGGTACCTGTGTGGAGCTACGGGCTAATTTTAAAGATGCTGAGCTGCTAGATCTAAGCAGACAGGATTTCTGTCTCCCAGCACTTAGAAATCATGAACTGAACCACCTCTTCACTTGGCATTCAGAAATTCAGGATCTTTGTTTTTATTCTACAAAGGCTAGAAAGGCAGGATTTTACTGTAAAAGGGAAAGAGAGGTGGTGAGTTAATAACTTGGTGGTTGCTGCTCTACTGTATAGTGTTTTAATTTTTTTCTACATCTGTTTTGGTCCATTTTAGAGGAGAGGAGAGGACAAGTGGGTTGTGCCACCACAAGTCCTGGTGCACTGCAAACATGGCATTTTCAAGTCCCCCTTACCCAGGAGGGCTTCCCCACAAGCTGAAGGGCAAGAAAGGACCCAAACCTCATCTGATCCTGTAGTCCAACATGCTTGCAGCTGAAGATGCTACGTTAGGCGTGCTGGGAAAGCTTCAGGAGGCTGTGGCTGGTTGGTGACAGCAGAGGCGAGGTCCTGCCTGGGGCTGTGGTGGGGCAATGCCCAGGTTAATCAGGCAGCACTCAGCTGCAGGAGAGCGGCTGCCAGGCCAGGTAGATGTTACCTCCGTTTTACCTTTTCCGTCCTCGTATGGACTCACTCGCTCTGTTTTTCTTTCTATCTTGTCTTCAGCAGCACCAAAGCAAGCCTGTCTGAATTTCTTTATATCAGCTAATATTCTGTACCATATTTCCGAAACCAGTTACACCATTCTTCACATTTTAAATGCAAACGAAAAATCTGTCTTTAGAGTGTATTTTCTATAGGTCGGAGCTCCTCTCGCTTCCCTCCACGACCAAGTTAAATACTGATTACGCTGGAAAATGGAAATTTCTATCCTAAGGAAGCTTGTGTCGAGGTTAACACAAAAGAGGAGGAACTGAGGTGTAAACCTAAACAGTCTAATTGTGAGACATTACTCTGCCTGTTCAATGATGTAACATGTTCGGGTCCCCAATGACCTTATGAGTCAAATCATGTTTTGGTCACTGCCTCAGTATATCCATCCTCAGGTGAAGATGGAGGTGACTTTCTCCCCTGCTATGGTAGGCAGATAGTCGTGTCGGGTGGTCTGCAGTCACCGCTTCATCCTCCTCCATCATTCACAGATCTTCTGCCTGCACCAGTCACAGAGGTTTTATGTATCTCTGTGTGCATGCAGTGAGAATAATAGATAAGTCTCTCTGGGTCTTCCTGTGTGTACGTCTATATGTCAGCTCAGTTGCTGAACTAAATCCTCACTTTTTTTTTTCCCCAGAAGTCTGCTCAGCTTTTCCCACATCTGCCAGGGTCATCTCAGCCGCAGGCGCGGAAGGGGGCAGGAGCAGCATCCAAAACTGCCAACCTGTACCGCATACAGGCTGCGTCTGGGTGGCGGAGGGTGGCGGCGGTGCTGGCAGCCCCAGCAGCCCCAGTTACCATGGCACTGGAGAAATTCTCCAGGCTTCTTCATATTCCGTGAAAAAAATGCTCGGGGCAAACACCTTCTTTCGAAGAAATTTAGCATGACCGTCTCCTTCGCTGCTGGCCTGTTCTTCCACCCATCTCCCCACAAAGAGGTTAATAAATGTTTACTTTTTTTCCTGTTTCCATATGGTTTGTTCACAGGCTTTTGCTTGTGTGTGTGTGAATGCTCACTTGCACTGACTGCTGTGAGGGAATTGTTCTACTAATGCTGGCCATCTTCAAATCAATGCCTGCACATAACAACAGAAAGTGCCTCAGATGTAGTGGTTTCCACAGGACTATTGTTAGGCCTTTGTTAAGCATTTTTGAACCTAATAAATAATGTCAAAAGTCTCTATCCTAGCCAAAAATGTTCCTTTTGAAACAGTTCTAATAGTATTTTTGTTCTGCGGTGTCTCCCAGTGTTGTGAAGAATTTGTGCCTCACAATAGGAATCTGGTATATCGCGTGCCGCTTTGCCATTTTTATTTATTTATTTATTTATTTATTTATTTATTTATTTAGAGATGTGAACCCTCCTTTTCTGGGCAGGCATTCCTACTTCTTTACATAAATGTTAGTTTTTCTTGAATAGCCATATCACTGGGAACTTCTGTGCTGTAAATGCTACTAAATTTCGCAAACTACAGGAGATCGGATCTTAATAATGATGGAATGAAGGGAAGAAAAACAAATCCCTGAACTTAATTATATGCTATTTCAGTGAACCTCCTTTATGTTTTGTTGCATAACTCATAATTAAATTAAGTCTAAAGCAAGGTTTTAACAATTGCTTTATGCACTGAAAAACAACGATAACAATGGTCGAAGATGATCACAGTGGTCCCCTCTGGCGGTAATATCTATTAATCTAGATCTTAATGACTATTTATTCTGAAAAAAACTAATTGGAGACTCACTGCAATTCATTATATCTTATATAGTACCTATTAATGATAAACTTGAGCTGTCCTTAATCTGTAGTTTAATTTGTGAATAATATTCCCATTTCTGCAGTGCAACAGTGTGAGGCAAATCAAGCTAGGATGAAACATATTTGCTAGACATATTTTATTTCTGTGCATTTTACTTTGCTTATTTTAATTGGGCTCTGGGGGAAAATGTCAAACATCACATTTCTGTGCATTTATATTCTCTGTGGCACCAAAACTGTTGGATGCTATCTGTATTAAACAACTGTTTATACTGTGGGTTTTTTTTTTCAGTCATCTCATTTCAGCTTAGTGCTAAAAGAGACATTTTAGCTTGTTTTTTGGCTACAGTAGAAATAAATATTAGAAGACCTACAGTAGGAACTGCTTACTTGTGGTGTTACGTGGGAGGGTCTAAAACAACTTTCAGCTCACTACAGTTGTAGTGGAGAATGAAACTGCATTTGAGGCTTGATAAATCAAGCTTCTAATACTCCTGATGATAGTTCATGGATTTACGCCTGTGTGTGTTTTCTTTTACAGCTGATTCTTAAAAAAAAACCCAAACCCAAAACATGTCCTTGCACAGGGATGCAGCATTGTTGGCCCTCAAGCTATGGCAATGGTGCGGCAACGGGAGGCAGAAGCGAGGACCGCTGGCTGTCCTGCCTTGCTCGGGGAACAAGGGGTGCTGCCAGCCCTGGCTGGTGGAACAATGGCTGCATGATAGCCCTTCAGAATGGGACAAAAATGAGTACTATCAGTGCATTTTTTAAGTACTGATAAATCCTGGAATATCTTCACTTCATCTATTGATGTAAGAAAAGGCGATGAATTTGAGGTGTGGAAAAAAACCTGAAGAAGCCCCTCTGAAAAGCGAGATGTGTGTTACCTATGCAGGGAATAATCAATTTTAGCAGAAATTTTAGTAATAGAATTTTTGTAGATTTTTTTAGCTGCTGTCTTCCAAATTTAACTGGTAATTTCAAACCAAAATAAAAGATCTCTCTGGAGAAGGTTTTAGCCGGTAATAATGGTTTGCTGTCAGAAGTTAAATAACACTTTTATCAAAGCATCTGCCAGAAAAGAGAAGAAAAAAACCCGCACCTTAAAAGCTGTGTGAAAGTTTAAAAAGAAGTATTAAGAATTTGGTTTTGCTATTGAAATTATGAAGAGGAATACTGAATATAGCAGATCCATTAGGATAAGTACAATAATAGTTGTTGAGTATAGATGTGTTTTTATTTTATGCTATAACACCAGAAAAAAATTATGTTGAACTTTTTCCTAATATTTGAAAACTCGATGTAATTTTAAATAGCAGAAATTAGAAAGAGATTCTACTTTTCTCGTAAACTTAGGTGGGTCCAAATGAGTTTTAGAGTGAGGGTAGAGTTAGCTTAGAATTATTTTGTATTCCACTAAAACAATAATTTTAATACCTTAATGTTTTCATTGTATGTTTGGTTGAACAACACTGAAACACTGCTGCAAGACATGACTGACCAAGTCCCCCAAACCACAATACAAATGCTGCTGTTGGTCTACTGTTATAAAGTGAAAAAATAATTTTGTTATAGATGAGTGAAAATAAAAAGTAGAACCAAATAAAAGAGGCTGTGAACAGCACCATTGTCAACACTTTTATAAATGTCTACAGTCAGATAGACTCATCAAAATAGTGGAATAGCGGTCAACTTCTTAAAATACACCAATTATTATCCACCGTACCAGAGTACAAAGCCACTGTTGATAAAACAGGGAAGCCTTCTGTTTTTTGGAGTGAAGTTTTGTTGCTCATCTTGCTGTTGTCTTTTTTTTTTTTTTTTTTCTTCGGGACTTTCCTTCTCAGGAAGCTGTCCTTGTCATTAGGTAGGACTCCCCTGGGGAAGCAGCTGTTTTAGAGGCTTCGGGGGCTGGTGGCAGAGGTTGCCAAGCTGCGACGTGCGGTGGTCTCTCTGTCACCAAAAGTGGGAGCCAGGCAGAGGCTGAGCTGCGGTGGGTAAACTGCTGGCTGGGCATGAGGACACTCAGCTGTGTCCTCAAGAGGCAGGCTGGCATGGACCTGTGTGGTGGTCTTCAGAAAGGCTTTGGGAGGTCTTCCCCCTCCTCCTGCACCCTGGTGGTGACTAATTCCTGTCATTTGAATAGTACTAAGACAATGGGGCTCTCATCCCAGCTAGTTCCAGAGGGTGCCCAAGTTATTGAAAAATTGAATAATAATGCTAATAATTATCTAATGGTATTGCCCTTTTTTCCTCAGACACATTACCTGTAGCCATGCAAGGCTGAGTTGCTTTCTGGCCATTGCTCTTACGAGCTCCTTGGGCAAGGGGAAAAGAGGGGATCGCCAGCCTCCCCATGACAAACTGGCCTGACCAGGAGTCTGCCTTTCCCGCACAGCATGCGGGAGCTGCAGCCTGCGGACGTCTCTACTCTTGAGGAGAGGAAGATATTCAACCACAATTCAACCAGGGGTGATGAGGATGGTGGGTATGAGCTTGCTTTAATGTTGTTAGCTTCAGAAATGCAACGTCACTGACGCAAAGCAGGCCTCAGTAAGAGTTTTGGGCAGGTAGCCCATGCTGAAGCTGGTGTTTCGTGGGTGCCTGAGGTGGCTAGATTGACTCTAATGTGACTGTGCCTATATGCACAGTCATTAATCCCCAAGGTATCTTAAGTCTCTGCTGCCTGCTTGCTCAGTTACGTTGGTAACACCTGTTGTTTCCTGAGTTCACATTTAGTTACTGTAAAAGGTAGCCAAGAAGGTCAGAGTTCGGATGATTTTTTTTTTCTTACAAAATCTCAGTCTTTTTTTTTCTCCACAATATGGGATTTTTTGCAAGGTTTCATCTGGGTTTTTTTAGAACAACTGGAGAAAACAGAAGGAAGATTGATATGGTCTGTACTGAGACTGTCTCTAATAAAATACATGTGGTCTTCTGAGAAATCCTAGGAAGGGTGCAAAGGTCTTCATGGTGTGGATTGTCTGATGCATCTCTAGTACTTCAATATAGAGGGCGGTTGTCCGTATGAGTTACACTGCTTTACATGGTCCAAAGAAATAAAGTGATCCCTAGGACATCCTAGATAATTAGAATACACAGAAGCTTTTTTTTTTCCTTTCACAAATTTTTGATGGAATTGTTATATTGCTGGAAGAAACCCAAAGTAGTTATCTTACTCATGAAACATCTTTCCTTTGACTTGACAGATCTGTAGATTTCTATCTCTATATATTGCAAACAACATGCCTAACCCTCTTTTTCATGTTCAAAGAAAAGCCCCTCTAGCACAGGCAGCAGATGCAAGAACAGTCCTGCAATGGGCAGAGGTCTAGATTGGACCTACGAGTTGGGTTTAACTCAGTAATTAAAAACATGAAAGTTACATGGAAAAGAGAGAGGATGTACAGAGGGCAGGGAAAAAAATATCTGTTAATTGCTGCCATGCTTTGGCAACAAGTGGAAAAGAGCAACAGATCTGAGCAACCTGATTAACTTCCAGCATGATGAGTGAGGCAGCATCAGGTGTGCTAAGCAGTGGCTGTGAGAATTGCTGAGCTAGTGACAGTGCTGTGGGTACCCTGAACGTCACATTCCAAAAATCCAGCTGTTACTACTGATACATCTCTGTGTGTGCCCAGTTTGAAACTGCACTAATTTGATTTGAACTGAGACTCACTGCTTTCAGATGCAAACATGTTATTATATTTCCAAGGGCAAGAGCGTACATTTCACAGTAATTTTCCTTTATATGAGATATAATTCCTGTGGGCAATCTTCATTGGCTCTCATGAGATATTTTTTCTTTCAGACTACGTTTCATTAGTGCATAAAATCCAGAGAAAAAAAAATAAATTAAAAAAAACTGGAACTGCTGCTGCTGAGAGAAAGATTAAAACCTTAATATTAAATCAACTGTGAGAAAGAATCTAAAGATAAAGATTTTTGGAGAGGGGAGTTCTTGGAGATCAATATATGCTGTTTCTTTTGCTATGTCTATTCCTGCAATTTGTATTTTCTCTTCCTGGAGACTGTGGAACTTATAAGAAATCAAGAATTCTGCTCTTCTTTTCTCGCCTCACCTTGCTTCTCCCTTCCTCCCTGTAGAATGAATACCTTTGAACATTGCATTAAGCAACATGACTGTCATCTGTTGTTCATGGCTGCTGTCTTCCCTACTCACGCTGCCTTACCAGTGACCTCTGCAGTTGTTCTGGTTTTGAGAACCTTTGCGTTGCTGTGATGGCTATTAGCATCGTTTGCCAGCAGAGCCCTGAGGAGGTGCAGCCAATGCTGTTGGGGCTCCTGCGACGTAGCTCGCTGGTCCTGGGCCGTCTGGGCAGTTGGCCAGAGCTCCCCTCTGACCGTGGGACAGGAGCCGCATAAAACTCAGCCAGGAGTCTGGCTGGCATTAGGCATCAGCTCTTGGCTGTGTGCTCTTCATACTCCTGCTGCTGTGGCTCGGCTGGCAAAACTTTGCAGTGTGCACCTGGTCTTGCCGCCTTTTGGACCTCGCTCATGAGGGGAATCATTTGGAATGGCAAGGAGGACACTGTAAGTGATTCCTTGTTCTCATTACAGGACAGAAACAAATTTTTCATGAGGATAGTGTGGGAAATTCGCTGGGAAACTGAAGGGTTTGACAGAGGATTGAATGAAATTACTAGGATCTCCCAAAGGGATATATTTTGGTCATAGAGCCTTTCTACCTGGAATCTCATCCTGTCCACCACTAGGCTTTTCCAAGAAGGAAACCAGCTTCAGGTTAAATATCAAATGTTTACAGGCTTCTTGGAGCCTTAAATCAGAGTAGGATTTTCCTTCTGCTCCTTGAAATGGTGTCATCC